>JAPKLX010000014.1:2450364-2518051 GCA_026898415.1 Leonotis leonurus | reverse complement strand
GTTCGAAGCTAGAAGTGATCAGATATCCTGTTTACCTAACTCATTCTAGTTGATCACTGTAAGACTATTACATCTCCATTCATTTGGAAACCCTCGACTAACATCGAGTACTCGTGGACGTAGGAGTTTTTATCGCCAAACCACGCAAATCAAATCCTGTCTCTCTCTCTCTCTCTCTTTTATTTTTAATATTTCCAATTCATTGCTTATCATCAACTGAATACTGATTAATTGAAAAGAGAAAGATTATATTAAGGTTTTCTGAAACAAACGAGTAAAGATTTAAAACCACCACATTCCGCACACTTAAGATATTAGTTCATCAGTCAAACACTCAGTGTAGACTGAAGGATTTCTATCTAAAGTTCATCTCTCTCACTGAAATACCTATCTTCAGTTTAGGAGCCACTTAAAAGTTTTTAACTTGTAAAATCTGACTGGTGTATCCCCCCCTCCCCATACACTCAGTTCACTCGTTTCGGGACCAACAATTATTATCCTAAGTTAATTAATTACCTATGCAAGTGAAATTAAAGGAATGGAAAAATGAATTATCTAGGCGAGAATTAAGAAATTAAGCAATTAAATTCTAATTCCAAGAACGATGAATTAAAGGAAATAAATCTTGACATGCTTCGATTGATTGATTAACATGGATGATAATAGAATAAGAGATGAGTAATTCAAACTTAATCAAGAAGGAAGCCATAAGAAAGTAAAGCGATAAACAAATAAGAAAGCAATAAGAACTCACAGATTAAATGGGAAAACAATGCAATAGAATAGTCTTCGGCTTGAATCTCGATCGAATCCACAACGAAAGTAAAATACTAAAGTACGAATTTGAAATACCAAAACTATCAACTGTGTTTTCTCTATCGATTCAAAACCCTAGAATGATAAGTTTTATAATAAAATTCACGCGAGCACTATATATATGAGGAGAATTCCCGTCTAGGTAGCATTTACTAGAGGGTAGCGTCCGCTACCCCTAAGTTCTGTCTTGGTGGAGAAAGCATGGGGCTAGCGCTCGCTAGCCCCACGTTCTGCTTCGGTTCCAGATTGATGAGCCAGCGACCGCTAGGCTCGTGTTCTACCTTGCTCCTTCTTGGGTGAGCTAGTGGTCGCTAGGCTCACGGTCTGCCTAATCTTTGATCATTCGAGGGCTAGCGGCCGCTGGCTGCCATCGATCGCCACCCTGGCGCGCTACTGGCCCTTTTTGTGTTGTTTTGCCCTCGTTTCTCTTCTCGATCCTCCTTAGCTCCGTTTACCTGATCTTTACATGAAATACAAAAATATAGCAACCAAATGATCAAATAGAACAACAAAGGCAAGATAAATCAAAATATTATTGACTCTATGCGCACGAGAAACGAGATCGGAAATGGGCAAAACTACCCCCCCCCCCCCACACACACACAATGCCTTGCTTGTCCTCAAGCAAGTTTAGGCTCGAAAATGATACGGAAATTTCAAAACAAGAAACAAGTTCAACTATGCAACGACATCATATTCGTTGTGAATACCTCAAAATGGATCACAAGACTATCACACTAATCACTACTACGTATTTCCCTCGTAATGCAACATCAATCCGATCAAACCTCAAAGACACGTGAAGATATGATTTTCAATCACTCAAAGCTAGACTTTTATTTCTTTAATTTTTTTTAAAATCAAATCGCACTAAGATGGTAATATATAGAACTATAGTCACTAGGTGTGATCTTCGGCATAAACCGAGTATCCTTGTGTGGTTTCCCATACCCATTCCTACAACATAATTTCTTTCGATTTCTGAGAGGAAGAGGGATAGAGTTCTTATAACCTTCAACCCAATACTCAAAGCGATTCGATTAAGGGTCATTCGAGCCAATTTAAGAAAGAGTGGGTTATATGGTCAATAATCACAAGATGAAAACATTTAGAGGTTATTTAAAGTGTTCTCGTATGGTTTCCCATGCTCATGCTAACTAGAGGAGGAGAGGCCTCCCAACTCAATATTCACAATACGCACAAAAAAGAAGTCTAGCAATTCAAGCAATTTTATACCACATCAACCATGCTCAAAGTTATCACATCAATCAATCACAATAGAGCGCCCCACAAACAACGATGATCAAATGTTACTAGCACATCACCCAATCAAACAACACACAACTATATCAAACTAAATTCAATCCGGACACACACGAAAGAAATGCAAGAAAAGAAATACGTACTAAACAGCAGTGACAAGTCACTGTTGGTCTGGTGGTGGCGGAGGATCATAGGGGGCCCAGCTCGCCCACTGCTCATTCAGCTCGGCAACCCGACGGTTGTTCTCGACAACCTGTTGGTACTGCTGAGCTGACTGCTCCTATCCTAGTCACCATAGGCGGGCCTTCTCGGTGAGGAGGTCGTGGGTGTCATTCACCCGCTGCTTGATCCTCTGTAGACTCTGCATCATTGAGCTGTTGTACTTTCCAAAATCATGGTAGAAAGTACGAGCCAAGTCAGCGTAGGTCCTACAGTCCTGGCGGAAAGAGTTGAAGTCGGTGCGGAAAGCCCCAAAGTCAGTACTCAAAGCCTGGAATTGAGTGCTCAGCTGGTCAATGTTCCCTGTGGAGGAGGAACCGGGGCCATAGTGGTGCTGGCCGGATGAGGTGCCGGCATATCTAGAGGATGTGCTAGTAGGGAAAACATCTGGCATCTGAGCATCTGAGCATCCTCATACTCATCCTCCTCATACACCTCCAAGTCGCCGAAAGGAGGCGGAGGGTCAGCCGCAGCGGCGACCAGTTCGTTGGTGTGGTTCACCACACACTTGCGGACTGTGGATGGATGCCACCGATAGTCCGCTGTGAAAATTCAAGCTTGCTTGAGCTCAGAGAGGTTGATCCGGGTGTAGTAGATGGTGTCAGAGGGATCGAGATGCTCCGGATCGAACACCTCAAAATGATGAGCGATGACGGAAATCACCAAGGGAAGAGTCGCGTGATACCGGGATGTGGTTAGCATATTCTTAAATGTGTTAAGAATATAGTAGCCGGCACACACCCGGGTGCTTTAAGTCGCGCACTAGAGGAAGAAGAGCTCTGCGTGGTTCACCTTATTCCCCTGCTCCTTGCCGGTGATGGCATATGATAGAAACTTGTGCAGAATGCTCAGCACATTGTCTTTAATGAAACCCATTGGCATCCAGCTGTATTGCCAATTGTGGAATCTCGTGAGGGCAGTCCACGCGGCATTTGGGTTGAAGTGAGACGGTGGGGCTTGATCCCCGACGTTCTTCCCATGAAAATCCATGATCCTACACAATTAAGAAACAGACAAGCGGCGGGGCACTTCCCGCAATCTAAACGTACAACAAGTAAGATCCGTAGGCACCTCAAGTGTAGAGAGAAACTCATTTGTAAGCATAATAGAGCATTTATTTGATATCCTAGCATAGTTTTTCAAACCTAGAATATCAAGATAACGTTCTATCTCTACAACAAATTATTCAATAAATTTTAATCTAAGGTGCGCGGCGGGGTTATCTCATGCCGAGTCCACCATTCTTAGAATCAGCCCTCCAAGTCGGTTTTGATTAGGAACGGGTAGTTGAACTCCTCCCAGAGATCCTCGGTGGTGAACTACTCGCGGCTTGTTCGCTGGGGCGATGCTTGGTTCGGGCCATAGCTACGAGTAGAGCGGAAAAAATAGGGTCGCCGAAAGATGGTAGAGGAATTGTGTGGAGGAGAAGAGGGAGACGTGTGAAATAAAGAGAGAGAGCTAGGGTTTCCGCCAAGGTAGCGATCACTACCCTAGAGCGCTGGAAAGGATTGCAGTGTGGGAGGGGGGGAGGGGGGGGGGGTTAGTGGCCGCTGAGGGGGTAGCGGTCGCTAGCCCTCCACTTGATGTGTGAAATAGAACGCTAAGCTAGCGCTCGCTGGGGGATAGCGGGCACTAGCCTAGCTCTTGTAAAACATGGGAAAATAGGAGGTAGCGCTCGCAAGAAAACGATGTCATTATAGGTTAATAAGTTAACACAAGTTGTATTCTCAAGGAAGGCTAAATAGGGTTTCATCTACGTTGTTTAACATAAGCAATTAAAATCCTAAATATTCTAATTGTAATTTGAATGATTATTATCCTAAATTAATTAATTACCTAGGCAGGTGAAATTAAAGCAATGGAAAAATGAATTATCTAGGCTATAATTAAGAAAGCAGTTAAATTCTATTTCTAAGAACGAGGAATTAAAAGAAATAAATCTTGGCATGCTTCAATTTATAGATTAACATGGATGATAGAATAAGAGATCAATAATTCAAACTAATCAAAAAGGAAGCCACAAGAGAGTAAAGTTATAAACAAATAAGAAAGCAATAAGAACTCAAGAATTATACGGGAAAACAATGCAATAGAATAGTCTCTGGATTGAATCTCGATCGCATCCACAATGAAAGTAAAATACTAAAGTACGAATTTGAATACCAATACTATCTATTGTGTTTTCTCTCTCGCTTCAAAACCATATAATGATAAATTGTACAATAAAATTCACGCGAGCACTATATATATGAGAAGAATTCTCTTCTAGGTAGCGTTCACTAGGGGGTAGCGACCGCTAGCCCCAAGTTCTGTCTTGGTGGAGAAAGCATGGGGCTAGCGCTCACTAGCCCCACGTTCTGCTTCGATTCTAGATTGGCAAGCCAGCGGCCGCTAGGGGCTAGCGGTCGCTAGGCTCGTGTTCTGCCTTGCTCCTTCTTAGGTGAGCTAGCGGCCGCTAGGGGCTAGCAGTCGCTAGGCTCACGTTCTGCCCAATCTTTGTTCATTCGAGGGCTAGCGGCCGCTAGGTGCTAGCGACCACTACCCTGGCACGCTGCTGGCCCTCTTTTGTATCGTTTCGCCCTCATTTCTCTTCTCGATCCTCCTAAGCTCTGTTTACCCGATCTTTAACTGAAATACGAAAGTATGGCAACCAAAGCATCAAAGAGAACAACAAAGACAAGATAAATCAAAACATTATCGACTCTATACGCACGAGAAACGAGATCAAAAACGGACAAAACATATATTCTAATACTTATTTGAGAATTCAATATGATTCATGAATTTTGGTCGTATATTATTATTATAGAATAAAACTCAACTTCATTATTGCATATGTACTAACTAATCTATTAGTAGGTAGATATAATTAAGGGATAAAAAACTTAAGTGCTCACTTTAATAAATAAAAGATAAAAAAAATCCGATTTAAAAATAAAAGATACAAATATCGGCTTACATGAGCACATGAGAAAATTGATCACGTGTTCATATATTTCAATTTACAAAATAATTTAATTTATATGAGCACATGAGGAAATGTATGCACTGTAGTTACAAATAAATACCCAATAAAATTTATATATATTTAATTTTTGAAGCAAAACAGGTATATATTTCATTTTTAAATGAATTGTGCACACCCAATAAAATTTATATATATTTAATTTTTGAAGCAAACAAAGGTATATATATTTAATTTATAATTAGTTTATGAATGTATATATGAATATAAATAAATGAGTTCATATAATCTGAGATTATTTTCACACGGACTTGGACATGGATGTAATTAAGAGATAAAGATGTGTAACACATTTATCGACTTTGAGATGAATACACATATATAAAATTTAAATAAATTGGTTAAATTTTATAAATATTCAAATATAATTTATTAATTTTATTAATATTTATTTATAATATATATTTATATATTTGAATTTATAGCACATATTATAATAGAACGTTACATGAATTTAAATTAGCCATGTCATTTATATAGATGAAAAAATTCAAATAATTAATGTTATTATTTTACAAGATTTAGACATAAATGAGTAGTTTAAGAGATGATAATTATAGGTGTTCACGATTACAATTATAGTTCTAAACTGTAACCGAACTGTCGGTTCACATTTCCATTATTTTGGAATTGTAATTGAATCGTGATTACTATAGTTCCAGTTATGAACTATGGTTCTTTAAAAAAACATTTTAAAATGTATTTTTTTACAAAAAATTATAAATTATAATGTAATTTTATAAATTACAAATAATTTTTATATATAATAAAATAGATACTCCATGTCCCGCTATTTATGTCCGGTTTTGACCGAAAATATCTCATAGTTTTGGTCAAAACATGACATGTTTAATGGGACATGGAGAGTACAATTAAATAGGGATATAATTTTTTTTTAGAAAAATATCAAGGAATCGTTACTTCCCGTTACCGAACATTTTAAAAAGAAATCGAATTGTTTCCAATATTTGAAGACGAGTATGAATGTATAAAATTCAAATATGTTTGAAAAAAATAATAAGTTGTAAGTACAAGTCTACTAATAGACAAGTTTATGATCATGATTTAATAATTATGACGAACATAATCTATGAAATTGTAAAGTTATTTTATTATTGGATTTGGGGACGATTGTAGTTTTATCATAAAAAATCTACAAAATTAATGACTTTTACCGTATACGTTTAATATATAAATAAATAGTTCGTATATATATATGATATCAATTAGTAATAAATGAAATAAACATCAAATAATTTTATAAAATTTATAAAATATTTAATCCCATCGAAATTTGAGGGTCTAATTTATTATATATGAATTTTCTTTTGTGGTTGTGGATTTTATTTGAATTTTGAGTTTCTCGCTATAAATTCATATATTAGTTTGTCTGTTTTTATTTTTATTTATTTATTTATTTATTTTTACAAAATTGAGTGGAGAATTAATTTTCTAAAAACCATATCAACTACGAGAAAAAATACTAGAAGAAATTGTTTATTACGCTACTATAAGAAAAATTACTTTTTTAATGGAAGTGAAAATTACATCTACTTTATAAATATCTTGTTTCATAACTAAATAATGAAAACTATCCACTTTATAAAAATAGTGAGAAAACTGTCCAAAACACCTTTTATACCCTTAAACTATTTATTATTTGAACACTTACATGCAGGTTAAATACACTTATTGATTTATACAATTTTAATTTTCTTAAGCATGATTTATTTATGTTCTTAATTATGTTGTAATTATATTTTATTAATACACGTTCTTAATTATTTGTTAATTATGTTTTTTTTTATTTGATTATTATTTAGTAATTAATTTAAATTGGGTATGATAAATAATTGCGATATATATATTTATTATTTATGTTGTAAATAAATATAGGATGGTGAAATTGTAAGAAAAAAAAGAAAATTTGTAGGAAAATAGGAATATTCGGTCGAGCCATGTAAAACCGACGTAAATACATGTTTTTAATATATTTATTATTTACGTTGTTAAATAAAAAAGAAAATTTGTATGAAAATTTTCGTTACCACCGACCAATGTAAACATCGTCTTCCCAAAACTCATTGTACCTTACGTTTATATACTTTCATCCGTCCACCTGAACAATAAATTATATTTTTGGAATCAGAATATAATCAAGATATCTAAATACAAAAATCCGGTCGCAAAAAAAGTTGTACAAATGAAAACCCGGCCGATACATGTAAAATCCGGACACAACCCGATCGGGTTTTTACTTTTCTTGACCGGGTTTTTTAGCATCCTCACTACATGTTATTAACATACTAAATTAATAAAATCATATCGTCAAAGTTCATATAAATGACAAAACGTGTTATTAATATGCTAAATTAATAAAATTATGTCATCAAAGTTCATATAAATGACAAAACTCAGACGTTTGAAAGTAAACACGTCATGTTTGCATAAATAACGATAGAATTTTTAGAAAAAGACATGTTTTCACGACATGATTTTAGCTCGTCAAATTCATAACATATTATTCTTCGAATATGGGTCTAACTTTAACATTACTTCTTTCTTTTAGCCAAATCAGCACGCAATGTGATTTTCTGCTTCTCTTCTTCTCGTCTTCTCCCCCTCTCTCGTCATTTTCAATTCTAAATGAATGAAAAATTTGTATAATTTGATTTCATTTTTTTAGCTCGTCAAATTGATAACATATTATTCTTCGAATATGGGTTTAACTTTAACATTACTTCTTTCTTTTAGCCAAATCAGCACGCAGTGTGATTTTCTGATTCTCTTCTTCTCGTCTTCTCCCCCTCTCTCGTCATTTTCAATTCTAAATGAATGAAAAATTTGTATGATTTGATTTCATTTCTTATATTTTTGGACCATCAATAAATGGACCAAATTAAAAGAATTTTCAACATTATGTCGGCGATGATGATAAATTCTAAATTTATTTGTTTAGAAATTAAAATATTCATACATATAATATTAAAAAAATTATTCAACAATTAAAAAAATTAAAATAATAAAAGAATAATATTAAATATCAATAAAATGGCAACATAATTTGCTAAACAAATTAAAAATATTTTGAAAGAATTAAAACGAAGATTTGTTAAAAAAATATAAATAAAAAATATTATTATTCAATAAAATTAAAAAAATGAAAAAAATTAATATTAAAAGAATATTTAAAATCATTGCTAATTTTCCAAATTAAAAAAATTTACAAAAAGAATAAAAAAATTTATTAATTAATATTATCTCTTGGTTGGCACATAAATTATATATGAAACACAATTATTTTTTAATTATTGCTTTGATTTAACAAATAATGGATAGTACAAATTTTAACTAAGGATAAATTGGGAAGTTACTACTAAAATCCAATATTTCTTTTATGATTTTAGAAATATGACATTTTTGAAGTAAAAGTTATAAAAGTGAGTACTATTCATGTAGCACCCAAATTTTATTACTAAAAATGGTATATTAGTGATAAAATTTTAACTATCAACTACAAATTTTATCATCATTAAATGTTTTTTCCCACAATTAGTAAAAAAATATGTCCTTTTATTAATATTTATTTCATTTCTTTTTTTTCTTTCTTTGTTAGGTTGTGTTTTGTTTGAGAGATAAATTTATTACTTTTATATATGGGATAAAAGTATAATTACTCTTTAAATTTTTTCTTTTTTATTCATCCCTCTTATCTGTATTATAAATTTATTATTGTTTTCTCCTTTATTTCATTATGAGGGGTAATATTATCATTTCAAATTTGGATAGATAATATTATCTATCCTTAAAGTTTGATGAAGAAGAAAAACAACGATGTTTCTAATTTAGATAAGATAAATGGATAAAAAGAAAAAATTTAAAAAGTAATTATACTTTATCCCACATTTTCAAAGGATAAATTTATCCCTAAAAACAACATAGTTTATATGTAAATATAATTGAAAATTCCAAAGGCTTAAATGTAACATTAGGCACGACAATAGTTGTTTTTTTTTTTTTTTTTTTTTTTTTTTTTTTTTTTTTTTAACTAAACCCAATAAAAGAAAACTCTCAAATCAACAGAGAACCATATTTTATGAAATGGACTATATATATATAATTTTGGGGTTAGTGCAAAGTTATTCGCTGTAATAAACAAGATAAAAAATACTTATTCAAAAATAAAAAATAAAAATATGCATATTACATGATAATATACGAAGAATTTCTTCATATGTTTGTGTAATTTAAATTATTTTATAAAATAAAAATATGAAGACATAATTTATCGTTTATGACATGGAATATATTTTATCGTTTATTTTAAATTTGATATTTTGATATTTATGTTATTAATGTGAATATTTAACTTTTATCCCATTATATATATTGTAGTGAGTTTCTTTTTTTGTTAGTGCGGCATTTGCATTTATTTCTCCATTATCAGTAAATCTAGACCGTTCTTTGGCAAATATATATACTACTAGTAAATTAAAACTTTTTAAGAAAGATAAGAATGAATTAAATATAGACTAGTTAATGTTGCACATTGTAAATTTAGGACACCTAATTACACCAAAAGTACTTAAAATATGATATTTAAATATATTGAAGATAAATGCTAAAGTCACATTATTTGAGTCCCACTAAAAAAAGGGATAAAATTGAGTTGCAGATAGAATAGTACAATTATATATAATGATTCTAATTGACATGTACAAATGATAATTCAAGTTTACACATACAATAGTTTTGCATTAATTCGCCGCATATATAATTACTCGATTCGCCCACAAAACACTGTACAGTGTTCAGTGGACTTTGTGACCAAACTAATTTTTTTATTATTAAGTGATTGTATGTAATTAAGTGTGGTTTAGATTTCACTTGCTTTATTATTTTTAATAGAGATTCATGTATTGAGTGGATTGAGTTCATCTACTATAAATAAAAATTTTAAAATATAAAAACTTTCATGGATAGACTAAAATAATAAAAAATAAACAACTTTCGGTTACGAATTACCAAAGTACAAAGAAATAAAATTAGTCTTGCAAATAAAAAACATCATATAATATTAAATTTTATCATGGATATATACATATTCTTATCTGCAATAAATGTGATAGTAAGGATTATACTGCCCATCCTCCCAAGCTCATTGCATATCTGGAAATTTATTTTACCAATCAGCAAATTTATAACTTCATTGCTGTGATCCATTACAAGATTTTAATTTAATTCAATCTTTCATAAATTTCTTTTAAGATTTATAAAAAATATTTAATTCTCACAAAAATTTCCCAAAAAATTCTATATAAATTAGGGTTTGCACGGTTATTAAACACCCAACTCTCAGAGCGCCGCAGAAGAACATAAATTAGGGTTTGCCTGGATATCGGATACCCGACTCTCTACTTATACCAGGTAACTTCAATATGCAATTAATTTCTAAATTAAGATATCATCTTTGTGTTTTGGATTCAATAGTTGTGAATTTTGAAACAAATTGTAACCATTTTTATGTGATTTTTTTAACTACAGACCATATATAGAACAAATGATGGTTGATTTCATGAGTAGGGATATATATGTTTGTCTACTTTGGTAATGATGCATTTTCTCCTTACATGTGCATTTCTTGCTTCTTATAAATAAAAAATGAGCGTTATTATAGTTTTAATTAATCAGTATTGCAAGATGCTAAAATATTATAAAGTAGCTAATTAAAATATTAGCAAGATACCCAGATGAATTCTAACTTAATTAATGTCGATTTTTGTACCATAAATTATATGATTTTGACCAAAAAAAAAAAGAAGAAGAAGAAACAATGTAGTTTGTCCATTGATTATTTTCATGAAAAGTAAATTTGTTTTCTTTCTCCTAGTGGATTTTGTTCTACAAATCCCACATGTATGTTAGAGAATTAGGTCCTTCAACTTCTCATATCTTCGTTATAGGACCCTTGAATTTTTGTTTGGTTCGATTGAGTCCCTAAACTTTTAATTATAATTTTATGTCGATCCCTAATTAGCAATGTTTCTTATTACTATATTCAAGTTTGAATCAATTTATTAATTATTTCAATTTGTTTTGTGTAACTGTTAGTCTGTTAGTGAAATGGTTATAATATTTTGCTTGGTTTTAAATAATTTGAAGGATATATTCATACATCAATTTTCTAATTAAAACTAATTAATTAGCACACGAAAGTCTTGATTTGTATTTTCTTTTCTTTCTTTCTTTTTTTTTTTTGAAATCAGACATCTTATATCTATGAACATATATTATGTCTGTATTTTTTTACCACGAGAATAAAAATATTGTTTTCAGCCACTTCTAGACTAAAAATAAAAACTAATTTTGTTTCTTTTTTCCTCTTTTTTAGCAAACTTTCACCGTCCATTTATCTCCTTTTATTTTATTTTTTCTTTACTTCGAAACCAAAAAGAGATATTTTGGGGTTTTACATGTTTTTCTTTATTTTTTAAAACTAAATGCGTAGTGATTAATTTATAGATTTCAAATAAAAAATTGGGAAATATATGAAAGTACATTACTAACCACATTCGCACCATGTAATTTTAAATCAATCTAAATCTTTTATTTATCTAAGGCAACATGATAATTTGCAATAATTGTATTTAATATATGCAACATGATATCATATGCATTTTGCGTTGTATATATAGATATAATCTCTCGACATTTAGTTACTCATTTTAGTGAATTTAATTTGTTTAATTAGGATGAAATATTGAACTAATTTTATAATAGTCTTATGCACATGTGTATAAGACAAGTGTATGAATTCATGTTTTGTTTGTTTCATATCTCTCTTGATTAAAACAATAGACATTATGTTGTAATATTAATTTTTCATGCGTATATAAATTAAATTCTTGTCACAAATACACAAACACATACATTTATGTGAGTGGTGTGTATTGAATATGTGGTTGGAGAGGTTGAAAATGGAGATTGTCGATTTCTTAGTATAAAGATGAAAAAAGGTTGTCTTTGCGGAACGATTATGTCATGATTTGTTTGTCACAAATAAATAAATAAATAAATTAGGTCTATTTATTAATTCCCCCACCAAAAAGTTGGTTGGTCTTTACCATGCAGAGACAAATTCAGCCGTAACCGAACCTTTATTTCTTCAATTAATTCAACCTCTCTACTCTACACCTACTATATAGTGTATACACACACACACACATACCTATCTATAAACATAAAATTTCACACTCTAAAACACACATCCCTTTCTAGTAGTAAATCATGGTCTTGAGTTTGAGATTCCTCTCTCTCAGAGTTTGAATGAGTGTATTAAATATGCCAACATCACACATTTGTGTGTTTCGATGTAATAGCCCCATCTCAACTAGGTAGCTAGGGTTTTAGTAAATTCTAGTATTAGACTTTTCAGTCATTAACTAATGAATTTATAAATTGTTAATCAAGTCGCAAGATTTTCTGTCAAATATAGGGATATTGTCAATGGATTTGATATCAATTAATCAGAATCGGAAAAGTGTTATTTCATAGAATCGGTATCGGATTTGATGATTCTGTCGGTTAATCGGATACGGACGGTTTGGGCCGGTTAACTAACTGAATCAATTTTTAAATATTTTTTGTAATATTATTCTTTATTATATTTTTGAAACATTAATTTAAGTCAATAATAATTTGACATAAATATTTCTTAAAAATAATTCAATATAAATATATTTAAATTCAATTCTATAAATATTTTATAAATTTTTATTTTTATTATATATGTAAACCATTTCGGTACTGAATTGGTATCATTAACTTTCAAATTCTAAGAACTGGCAAGTTAGTGTCTATTTACTAGAAAATAAATACTCCTTGGTTCTCGCGCGTAAAGAACCAATTACTATTAATACCCCTAGTTAAATATCATAATTTCATAATTCACTAATTATTTTATTTGAATAAAATGGATCGATAATCATAAATTGCAACCGCCAATTTAGCATTTGCTTTGGATGTGCTAGTGTTTCGTTATCGTTGAAAAGTACATAGAAGCATTAAATTCTTAATTCTTGAATGATTAGCTAATAAAGTTTAATGTAATAAATAATCCCCCATCCGATTAGTAATGATGCATTTTGATCAAAATCGTAAAAAAAAAATTAATTAAAATAAGTCATTATTAATAGAGAATATAAAATAGTGAAATCTAAAACAATTAGACACTTAATTAAGCTCCAAGTCTGTTGAATGCTTAATAGATGATTAAGTTGGGTTGGAGTAAATAATTATCCTAGTCTTGGATAGTAGTTGTTAAATTTATGTGTATGATGTATGACATCTAGCTAGCAGAGCTAGCCTCATTCAAACAATAATTTCTTTACAAAATTTAATAACAAAATTAAAGAAAGAAAAAGAGACACCATATTATCATATCTCAACTACTCACGTATTATATTACATATGATTCACCATCAATATTCTATACATATCTAATTGCGTTAGAATTCTTCCAAATGCAATATATATATATATATACAAATTCATTTACTTACATACATTAGCTAGTAATTTCTTATTTCCTCTGAATAAGTTAGTTAAAGTGAATCAAAATCAATTATATGGATATAATTGAATAAATTAATTAGTGGGTAATATTTGGGTCTATTTGTGGGTCAGAAGTATGATGTTTACTTTCAATGAATCAAGTCAAGTGGGCACAATTACCTCTTTCATTCCTTGATGTGACCCCTCCAACTAGCACATATATACACACACACTCACACACATGAAATACACAGGCATGCACGTATATATAAATATATAATTTTAATTGTGATGAAAACCAGAGAGAGGTGCAATTTAAGTTGATGAAGAATGTCCTAATAAAAAACATGTATGATGAAGAAGCTGCCTCAGCTTTAGCCAACAGGGGTCCATGTTTACTGTTAACTATGTTGTAATAAAACTTATGTGTTTGGAAGAAGGGTTGAATGTGGATATGGACAACCTTGACTAACTCCAATATTTCATCAATGGATTCTTTTCTTCTTCTTCTTTTTTTTTTAAATTATAGTAGTATAATATATAAAAATTCTTTTACTGTGGCTGCCAAGGAAGAGCTGACGAAGGTATGTTTGTCTGCAAGTGCACACCAAAAGATACGAAAATGAGAGCCCTCACCCCCTACCACCCCAGTCCCACCCCCGGGGGTGGGTGGGTGGTAGGGGGGCGGTGGCCCCCGTCCTTCGCCGCTTATGGACACTCTATATGGGACGTGGGCTCACCATGAAAGCTCTGCAATATTTCCCACCTTCTCTCTTACCCTACTCTCTTTCTGTACGTATATGTGTATGTAAGTGTGCATGTATGTATATATGTGTTATTAATAATAATATAATATAAAATGGAATTTGAATAGAGGAGGAGGAGGTGGTGGGCTAAAATATTCTAAATAGGGCAGTTAGCTAGCTAGGGGGAGAGAGAGAAAGTGAGGAAAGGGTAAAATGGAATGGATATGTGTATGCGTCTGTGGACGACACCAACACATTCATACAATACCCTAAGTAGCATCTTTTTCGAAAGCCTCATTTTTCACTGAAAGCAAGGTTAGAAGAAGAAAAGAAGAACATCTACACATCACTCACAATAAAAATAAATTAGGGCCCAAGAAAACCAAGAGATAGAGAGCATAATTATCTCTACCCATGGCTTGATATTTTCATACTTGTCCTCCTCTCTTCCCTCTCTCTCTTTCTCTCCCTTTCTCTGTCTCTCTCTCTCTCTATGAGCTTCAGTTTAGCTGTAAATACCCACACCACACCACACCAACTTGTTGATTGTTGATTTCTTGTTTTGAGACAATAATCTTAATTCCTAGCTATTTTCATTAATTAATTAATGAAATTTAAAAATAGAGCTCAAGAATCTGGGATTATATTTTTACAGAAGCTAATCGGAGAATACTGTTATCCCAATTTAGCAGCAGCAGCAGCAGCAGCAGCAAGATAGTTGAAATTTCGAGCATGGCAGCCTCATCATCCTCCTCCCCTTTCCTCTCACTAAGGGACGAAAATGAGCAGCAGCAGCAACTCCACCTCCTCCCTTCCATCCCCGCCGACGCCGCTCCACCGCAGCCACCGTCCAACAAGCGTCGGCGCAATCAGCCAGGCAATCCAAGCAAGTACCCCAAACCCTAGCTAGGTGCATGAAAAAGAAGAAACTTTGATGATTGATTAACAAAATGAATTGGAATTAATTGCAGATCCGGACGCGGAGGTGATCGCGCTGTCGCCGAAGACGCTGATGGCGACGAACCGGTTCGTGTGCGAGGTGTGCAACAAGGGATTCCAAAGAGAGCAGAATCTGCAGCTGCACCGGAGAGGGCACAACTTGCCGTGGAAGCTAAGGCAGAAGAGCAGCAAGGAGGTGAGGAGGAAGGTGTACCTCTGCCCGGAGCCCACGTGCGTGCACCACGACCCGGCACGTGCCCTCGGAGACCTGACCGGAATCAAGAAGCACTACTCGAGGAAGCACGGCGAGAAGAAGTACAAGTGCGAAAAGTGTTCCAAAAAGTACGCCGTGCATTCCGACTGGAAAGCTCATTCCAAGACCTGCGGCACCAGAGAGTACCGCTGCGACTGCGGCACTCTCTTTTCCCGGTCAGTCTATACATATACATATATTCTACTTTCTTTCTTTTGTTATTTCTTCGAATTAGGGTTTGTTGGATTCCTTTTTTTCTTCTTCATGGAAAAGGTTGATGGAGATTAGATTAGTTTGGGAAGCTTGGTGCGTGTTGCTAATATTTTTTCTTATTCTAAATATATCAAGAAAAACACACACACACACACAGACACAGAGAGAGAAGCAGCAAGAAAGAAGCAGTTGGATTCCTTTTTTAAATGGTTTTGGAATTTTGCTTTGTTTCTCTCTAAAATCTCGTTTTGCTCTTTGGAACTTTGCCTGTGCAACAAATGGCTCCACGTGAATTCCCTCCAGAAAACGCCATAACCTAAGAGGGTTTTCTTTCTTTTTTCTTTCTTTTTCATTTTTGGTTTAATTTCAAATCCCACTCTCTCTTTGGAACATCCGTCCTCAATATTACACACACGACCATGGCTTTATTTTTACCACTTCAAAATTTAAATGGAAATTGTAAAGAATTACAAATTAAGAGGGGTTTTTTGTTTGTTTTTTTTTTACCTCATGAGACATGAGTGTAGTATTGATTTAATTAAATTTCATATATGTGAATATGTGTATATATATAGTTCACGTGGTAGCATAAAAAAGGTTTAAGATAGCAGGTTTGTTCTCTTGTGGGTTGGCTAGATGTGTTTTGTTTAGCTCTGTACTTGTTGCAGGTATCCCTTTTCATGATAATGTTTTTTGAGTGTCCAACATCCATTTCCACCTACAATCTCTCTCTCTCTCTCCCAATTATTTGAACACTGCATTTCATCCATGTTCTCCATCTTTCCAATTGCCCACCTTATATATATAAATATATATATATATATATATTCTTTTTCTCTTTTCTCATTTCTAATTACTTCAAAATATATATAGGCAGCCTCTTATTAGGACTAGCTAGCTAGGTAGGTCAATGAGGGAGGATTTTATTTGATGAATGCATATTTGAAACAAACCCTCTTTTTTGCATTTGGTAATTGTGTGATAGGTAATTTAGATACATGGAGTTGTAATAATGCAAGAATTGCAGAAATTCTTCCACCTAACATATATATATATATATATATATGTACCCTCAATTATATATTCATAATGTCTTGTCTTCTTTCTTCTGCATTCCTCTCCCTTCACATATATATATGATTCCCTACCAGCTATTATTTATTCTTCTATTCGGTAAGATTCCCTTGCTCAAGGTTACACAACAAAAATGTGTATATTTTTATTATTTTAGCTAACTTAGTTTCAAACTACATCCCATTTCCATACGTACGTACCTAATTCATCTCTTTTCCTATTCCTAGATAACATTGTAACAATTTTTGCCACACTAGCTAGAGGCCCACATAATTAGGTCTTCATAACATGATTCGAAAATTTGTGCAATTATATCACAAGCTAGAGCAAAATTTCGACCATTGTATGTATATTTTAGATAATCTCTAGCTAGCTACAAAAATGGTTTACTCTTGACTAACTTATTAGTCCTACCATGATGCAGGCGCGATAGTTTCATCACGCACCGGGCTTTTTGCGACGCGTTGGCTCAAGAGAGTGCACGGAACCTCAACCCGCCCTCGTTGAGCAGCATTGGGAGCCACCTTTTGGGCCTCTCCCAACAAGATCAGATGAATAACCATCCCCCTCTATCGAACCACGATATACTAAGATTGGGGAACAACACTAGGCCCGGCTCGCAGTACGAATCCCTACTCAGCCCAACCTACCGCCCTTCGCCCAGGCCCCTATTCTTGCAGCCTAATCAAGACCATGATCATGGTCAAGAAAATAGTCAAGACCAATCTCCGCATGGCATGCTGCAAGGCAAATCCTCATCACTGCAAGGGCTGATGCAGCTTCCTCAGCTCCACATAAACAACGCCGCTGCTGCTGCCAATACTTCTTCCCCATCTGCCTCCAGTGGCGGCCTCTTCAACCTCAGCTTCTTCCCCGGAAACAGCAACACCGGTGGAGCCACTAATATGGACGGCGGCGGAGAGGACTCCACTCTCTTCTCTTCAGGTATCAATATATAATATGTGTAATCTAGTATCATTCATGATCACCACTTGTAGATTAATGATTTCGTTTGCACCATAATAAAATTCTTCAATAATGACATTGTGTATAGCTTTTATGAATGTCGTAAAATTTTAAATGCAAATACAAGTCACTAAAATTATTAGTAATATTTAATAATATAGTTACTTTTGTCTTGTAACACTCTTAAGTACATGTCGCCTATTATTATTTAGTAATTAAATTTTTAAACGACACAAAAAAATTTAGTAACATGTTTTTAATTTTGTGGCATTCTTAATTTCTGCACAAAATGTGGATATTAGAACCTTTTTTTTGTAGTGATATATATTTTTAATTTTGTGACGGTCATAATATATGCACAACATCTGGCCATTAGAACTGCTATAAAAACCTTTTGCTATTAGAGCTGCTATTAAAACTTTTTTGTAGTGATGTTACTTCATTAATTCCCATTAGGTAACCTCATGAGCATGGCGATCCCCTCGCTATATAGCACCTCCCACGCCATGCAAAACCCTAACGTGGGAGGAGGAGGGCAGATGTCTGCGACGGCGCTACTCCAGAAGGCGGCGCAGATGGGGTCGACCACGAGCAACACTGGAGGCTCCTCGGCGTCACTTCTGAAGGGGTTCGGTGGCGGAGGCGTGTACGGAGGAAGCAGCAACGGCGGTGGAAACCATCTGCATGATTTGATGAACTCCATCGCGGGGGGAGGTGGAGGAGGGTCAATATTTGAGCAGGCAGAGATGGGGGATTATAGAGGGGGGTTTCAGCAGAGTGGGTTTAATAGCTTGGAGCAAGGGAGATTAACGAGGGATTTCCTTGGGGTGGGAGAGATAGTGAGAAGTGTGAGAGAGCAGCAGCAACAGCAGCAACAGCAGAGTGGGATTGAACATCTCTCCTCCTTAGACTCCCAGAGTAAAACGCAAGCTTTTG
This sequence comes from Leonotis leonurus, assembly GCA_026898415.1. NCBI lineage: Eukaryota > Viridiplantae > Streptophyta > Magnoliopsida > Lamiales > Lamiaceae > Leonotis > Leonotis leonurus. The sequence goes on along the minus strand of JAPKLX010000014.1, from coordinate 2,499,048 downwards.
GAGGGAGGGATTTTTAGTAGACAATGTAGAGCTTGCATTGAATGGGAGAGAGAGGAGAATTGCTTCAAGGTAATGTATTGTTTTCTTTAAATTCTATATGCGTTTTTTTCATAATATCTCATACATGCATTAAGTAACAATTATGATTTTGATGTGCTGCACTGAACTGCACCATTTACCTCAATTCTAGTTCTAAGGATGATTTTGGGATTGATAATATTGTTCAACCTATTTTATGGTGATGCATATATAGTGCATGGGTAATTTTCAGGGACTTATATATATAATTTTTCATATAAACTAATTGAATTTACATTTTTAATATTATTAAAAATTCACAAATTTTGCACTTGTTTACTTATTTCACATGATTTTCCAATTGTCCTATAAATATATCAAATTGCAATTATTTATGATTTTTTTCTTCCACCCATTTTAGTTTAAGAGGTGGACTTTAAATATTAGAGAGATTAACTAATTGAAATTACAATACTTAATTTGGATTTTTAATACTAGTAAAATTCACAAATTTTGCACTTGTTTACTTTTTACACATGCATTTATTTATGATTTTTTTTTCTTCCACCCATTTCAGTTTAAGAGGTGGACTTTATATATTTGAGAGATTTCTTTCAAGTTTAGGGTTTAAACATTAATTCATTCTTCTTTAATTTGAGAAAATATTGATATTTTATGCATGCAGGAGATCCAATTGCTAGCTTGATTGAAGAAGATGGCTTGATCAGTTTCTGCTCTGTATATGGATCCAAACCATTAAGGAATTGAGTCATTTTCTTCTTCTTTTTTATCTCCAGCTCTTACATACAATTTTTAGTTGAACTAGAGGAGGGAAACGTGCCTAAAACATGTTATTTAATTTTTGTAGTGTGACAATTTATTTCTTCTTTATTACTTTTTAAATGAACATGTTGAGAAATTTAGAAAAAAGGTGCAGAATTAGTTCAAGAGAACATTTTGAGCGAAAATTATGATACCATTATCTTGAGTTTATATATGGAGTGAGGGATTACTATGTGCACGTTAATTATGTTTTGCTATTTTAGAAAAACTAGGGTCGAGAAGAATCTATAACATGCTGGTATTAATTTTTCGATAGGATTTCAAAATGAATATATTTGAAGTGTATCAAATTTTAATTAAAATCAATTCGTTTATTCGTTTGTGTGAATTTAAGGATCAAACTGAGTTTTGATTTTAGGTAATTCTATATACAGCCCCTGTTTTCCTCTCTGTAGCCCCTTATTTATTAAGTGTCAAAACTAATAGTGGGTTTAGTCGACCCGCAATCTCCACTCAATTTTAGAACATTCGACGATTGTGTGTTTGTTGTGGTTTTGCACTCACTAGGAAGATTGATTAAGCCAAAAAAGTGAAATTTATTTTGCATGTGGCAAAATGATTCCCCTGCAAGAATGGTTAGGTTCCTGAAAGAGCGCCGATCGAATTGGATGAATTTCAACTTCGCACATTCAGAAGCATTTTCCAAAGCTGTCTGATTTGCATTTCCTGGAATGAGTGCTCACAATATATCTGGAACTGCTGTTTTGGTTGGCCACACCGTTCACGATGATAAGGCTTGCTTCGCTCCTCTTATTATCTCCGACTCTTAAAATTTTTAGTTGAACTAGAAGAGGGAAACGTGCTTGAAACATGTTATTTATTTTTGTAGTGTGACAAAGTATTTCTTGTTTTTTACTTTTTAAATGAACATGTTGAGAAAATTGGAAAAAAAAAAGTGCAGAATCAATTCAAGAGAACATTTTGAGCAAAAATTATGATACAATTATCTTGAGTTTATATATGGAGTGAGGGATTATTATGTGCATGTTAATTATGTTTTATTATTTTAGAAAAACTAGGGGTTGAGAAGAATCTATAACATGTTGGTATTAACTTTTCGATGAGATTTCAAAATGGATATATTTGGAGTGTATCAAATTTTAATAAAAATAAATCCGTTTATTCGTTTGTGTGAATTTTAGGAACACACTGAGTTTTAATTTTGGGTAATTCCATATACAGCCCCCGTTTTGCTCTTTGTAGCCCCTTATTTATTAAGTGTCAAAATTAAAAGTGAGTTTAATCGATCCGGAATCTCCGCTCAATTTTAGGACATTTGACGATTGTGTGTTTGTTGTGGTTTTGTACTCACCAGGAAGCTTGATTAATCCAGAAAAGTGAAATTTATTTTGCATATGGCAAAATATTTCCCCTACAAGAATGGTTAGGCTCCTGAAAGAGTGCCAGTCGAATTAGATGAATTTCAACTTTACTGCCCATGCTGAAGCATTTTCCAAAGCTTCATGCTTTGCATTTCCTAGAATGAGTGCTCACAATCTATATGGAACTTCTGTTTTGGTTGGCCACACCAATCACGAGGATGAGGTTCGCTTCACTTCGCCATGCTTATGTTATTCTCAAATGATTGATCTTTTTCGAAGTGGTGAAGGATGATAGCGACATTTTTAGCAACACTTGTTTAATTAAATCTCGACTTTAATTGTGGGTACAATCTCATTCTATTTGAAACATGTAAAATATTGAAGATATGTAGACTATATTTTAATTATAATTTTAATTTTTAAATTTAATTTAAAAACTATTAATTTTAAAAAATAAACGAAATTATTTATAATATAAAATATTCAAATAAATCGAATCAAATCGAAATATATTTGGTTAATATGTTTTAATGGTTTAATTTGATTTTTTTTTCAATCATAATTTTAATATGATTAAATTCGATTTTAGACAAAAACGAACCCGAAATACCTACCTAAGGTTCATATTAAATGTATGGCAATTCTTGTACTTAATGATCGATGGAATGACTCAAGCTCTATTGACTTTAAATTATTCAAATCAACCACCTCATGAACCTTCTATAACCCTTTTAAAGTTGCATTAGAGAGTGCTTAAACCAATCGGAACCCTTATAACTGAAATGGAATGAATCATATACAATTTATTTTTATGTAAGAAAAAATTTAATTTTGATTTTAAGAGTTTGAAATTATGAATTGACAATTCATAAAAAGCATATTTTTTTAACATCTACTTTAATTTCATTTTTTTTACTTTTTAAATCATTTATAGAATTATATTCGAATTTGTAAATAAGTAAAATAAGGAAAAATATGATGACTTAGGGGAATGTTAAGATCCCCAAATTGTGAGTTTAATCGTCCCGGAATCTCCGCTCAATTTTAGGACATTCGACGATTGTGTGTTTATTGTGGTTTTGCACTCACCAAGAAGCTTGATTAAGCCAAAAAAGTGAAATTTAATTTGCATGTGGCAAAATGTTTCCCCTGCTAGAATGGTTAGGCTCCTGAAAGAGCGCCGGTCGAACTGGATGAATTTCAACTTCACTGCCCATTCAGAAGCATTTTTCAAAGCTGACTGCTTTGCATTTCCTGGATTGACTGCTCACAATCTATATGGAACTGCTGTTTTGGTTGGCCACACCAATCACGATGATGAGGCTTGCTTCACTCCTCTTATTATCTCCGGCTCTCACAATTTTTACTTGAACTTGAAGAGGGAAACGAACCTGAAACATGTTATTTAGTTTTTGTAGTGTAACATTGTATTTCTTCCTTTTTACTATTTAAATGAACATGTTGAGAAAATTAGAAAAAAGTGCAGAATCACTTCAAGAGAACGTTTTCAGCAAAAATTATGATACAATTATCTTGAGTTTATATATGGAGTGAGGGATTATTATGTGTATGTTAATTATGTTTTTCTATTATAGAAAACTAGGGTTGAGAAGAATCTATAACATGCTGGTATTAACTTTTCGATGATATTTAGAAATGGATATATTTGGTGTGTATCAAATTTTAATAAAACTAAATTCGTCTATTCGTTTTTGTGAATTTAAGAATTGGAGTGAGTTTTGATTTTGGGTAATTCCAAATACATCCCCCCTTTTGCTCTTCGTAGTCCCTTATTTATTATGTGTCAAAATTAAAAGTGAGTTTAATCGACCCGAAATCTCCGCTCAATTTTAGAATATTCGACGATTGTGTGTTTGTTGTGGTTTTGCACTCACCAGGAAGCTTGATTAATCCAAAAAAGTGAAATTTATTTTGCATATGGCAAAATATTTCCCCTGCAAGAATGGTTAGGCTCCTGAAAGTGTGTCTGTCGAATTAGACGAATTTCAAATTTACTGCCCATTCTGAAGCATTTTCCAAAGCTGCATGCTTTGCATTTCCTGAAATGAGTGCTCACAGTCTATCTGGAACTGCTGTTTTGGTTGGCCACACCAATCACGAGTATGAGGTTTGCTTCACTCCTCTTATTATCTCTGACTCTCACAATTTTTAACATCTAATTTAATTTCTTTTATTTTACATTTTAAATCATTTATAAAATTATATTTGAATTTGTAAATAAGTAAAATAAGGAAAAATATGATTACTTAGGGGAATGTTAAGATCCCCAAATTGTGAGTTTAATCGTCCCGGAATCTCCGCTCAATTTTAGGACATTCGACGATTGTGTGTTTGTTGTGGTTTTGCACTCACCAAGAAGCTTGATTAAGCCAAAAAAGTGAAATTTAATTTGCATGTGGCAAAATGTTTCCTCTATAAGAATGTTTAGGCTCCTGAAAGAGCGCCGGTCGAACTGGATGAATTTCAACTTCACTGCCCATTCAGAAGCATTCTTCAAAGCTGACTGCTTTGCATTTCCTGGAATGACTACTCACAATTTATCTAGAACTGCTGTTTTGGTTGGCCACACCAATCACGAGGATGAGGCTTGCTTCACTCCTCTTATTATCTCCGGCTCTCACAATTTTTACATGAACTTGAAGAGGGAAATGAACATGAAACATGTTATTTAATTTTTGTAGTGTGACATTGTATTTATTCTTTTTTACTATTTAAATGAACATGTTTAGAAAATTAGAAAAAAGGTGCAGAATCAGTTCAAGAGAACATTTTGAGCAAAAATTATAATACAATTATCTTGAGTTTATATATGGAGTGAGGGAATATTCTGTGCATGTTAATCATGTTTTTCTATTATAGATAAACTAAGGTTGAGAAGAATCTATAACATGCTAGTATTAAATTTTCGATGATATTTTGAAATGGATATATTTGGTGTGTATCAAATTTTAATAAAAATAAATCCGTCTATTCGTTTGTGTGAATTTAAGGATCGGAGTGTGTTTTTATTTTGGGTAATTCCATATACAGCCCCCCTTTTGCTCTTCGTATCCCCTTATTTATTATGTTTTAAAATTAAAAGTGAGTTTAATCGACCCGAAATCTCCGCTCAATTTTAGGACATTCGATGATTGTGTGTTTGTTGTGGTTTGGCACTCACCAGGAAGCTTGATTAATCCAAAAAAGTGAAATTTATTTTGCATATGGCAAAATATTTAGCCTGCAAGAATGGTTAGGTTCCTGAAAGAGTGCCGGTCGAATTAGATGAATTTCAACTTTACTATCCATTCTGAAGCATTTTCCAAAGCCGCATGCTTTGCATTTCCAGGAATGAGTGCTCACAATCTATCTGGAACTGCTGTTTTAGTTGGCCACACCAATCACGAGGATGAGGTTTGTTTCGCTTCGCCTTGCTTATGTTATTCTCAAATGATTGATCTTTTTCGAAGTTGTGAAAGACGATAACGACATTTTTAGCAACTACTTGTTTAATTAAATCTCGACTTTAATTGTGGGCACAATCTCATTCTCTTTGAAACTTGTAAAATATTGAAGATATGTAGATTATATTTTAGTTATAATTTTAATTTTTAAATTTAATTTAAAAATTATTCATTTTAAAAAATAAACGAAAATTTTAAACTTGAAATGAGTGCTCACAATCTATTTGGAACTGTTGTTTTAGTTGGCCACATTAATCACGAGGATGAGGTTTGCTTCACTTCGCCATGCTTATGTTATTCTGAAATGATTGATCTTTTTCGAAGTGGTGAAGGACGATAGCGACAATTTTTTTCTCTTTTTTACTTTTAAAAGATGTTGATAAAATTAGAAAAAAGGTGCAGAATCAGTTCAAGAGAACATTTTGAGCAAAAATTATGATACAATTATCTTGAGTTTATATATGGAGTGAGAGATTATTATGTGCATGTTAATTATGTTTTGTTATTTTATAAAAACTGGGGGTTGAGAAGAATCTATAACATGCTGGTATATACTTTTCGATGAGATTTCAAAATGGATATATTTGGAGTGTATCAAATTTTAATAAAAATCAATCTGTCTATTCATTTGTGTGAATTGAAGGATCAAAGTGAGTTTTGATTTTGGGTAATTCTATATACAGCCCCCGTTTTGTTCTTTGTAGCCCTTATTTATTCATTGTCAAAATTAATAGTGAGATATGCTTATTATAACCTTACAGCCAGAACACAGCAAACAATTATATCCCCCAATTAAAGTAGAGATTTAATTAAGCAAGGATCTTCTGAAAATGTCGTCATCGTCAACTGCCGCCAAATCGCCGAATTCCACCACTGTAGACTCTAGTTTCTCACAGTTTTCATGGAAAGCCCCATCGCACGCCTCAATTCTTCGCCTACTTCTATTCAAAGAGAAATTTATTTTGTATGTTGCAAAATGTTCCCCTGCAAGAATGGTTAGGTTTTTGAAAGAGCGCCGGTCGAATTGGATGAATTCCAACTTTACTGCCCATTCTGAAGCATTTTCCAAAGCTTTCTGCTTTGCATTTCCTGTAATGAGTGCTGACAATCTATATGGAACTGTTGTTTTGGTTTGTCACATCAATCACGAGAATGAGGGTTTGCTTCACTTCACCATGGTTATGTTATACTCTAAAGATCGATCTTTTTCGATGTGGTGAATGACGATGGTGACATTTTCAGCAGCTACGACTTGTTTAATTAAATCTCGACTTTAATTTTGGGTACAATCTCATTCTCTTTAAAACTAAAAATATTGAAGATTTGTAGACTATATTTTGATTATAATTCTAATTTTTCAATTTTTCAATTTTATTTTATAGTTATTAATTTAAAAAAATAAACAAAATTATTTATAAAATAAAACATTCGAATAAATCGAATCAAATCGAAATATATTTAGTTAATATGGTTTTACGGTTAAATTTGATTTTTGTTTTCATCATAATTTTAATATGATTTAATTCAATTTTAGACAAAAACGAACCCCGAAATACTTACCTTAAGGTTCATATTAAATGCATGGCAATTCTTATACTTAATGATCAATAGAATGACTCAACCTCTATTGACTTTAAATTATTCAAGTCAACGATCTCAATAACCTTTTATAACCCTTTTAAAGATGCAATTAGAGAGTGCTTAAACCAACTGGATCGAACCCTCGTAACCAAAATGGAAGGGATCATATACAATTGATTTTTTATGTAAGAGAAAATTTAATTTTAATTTTAGAAGTTTGAAATTATGAATTGACAATGATTAATTTTTACTAATTTTTTCTATGTAGCCCTAAAACACGTTGTATCTCCATGAATATGAAGCTGCAGTATGCAAATGATAGTGGCAAAGATCACCTTCTCTCTCAATTTTCTCTCCAAGATATCATGTGAATTAATTATTCGTCATCAGATCGGAGTTTGCCATCGCATGACCGGCCATTCTTGAAATCGACGCTCTTGCTCATTTTGCCTACTTGCATCGACCACACTTCATTCGTGATTCTTGCTGCCTATTAGATTAGATGATACCCCATCGTATTGAAAAACCATAATATTATAATAGTAATTTACTATTTAATCTATATTTTAAACTAGGTTACCAAAACCCAAATTATATTATCTATCAAACAATGATATAACATATCTATCTCACCCTATCTCCATTAACTAACTATCTTAAGTATTTGGGCCAACATATGTAGGCCTTGTGACATGTTTCAGCCCAACAAAATTTCAAACTTAGACATCTCTACAATCTCAAAAAGCCTTCTCTAACTACAATATCAAATTCAACCAATTATATATATATATATATATATATATATATATATATATTTATTACGATAACGATAAAAAGGGTGAAGTCGATCAAAAGATGAGGGTGCTCTGCTTCGTAGACAACGCTCGTTCTGTACCCAGACTAAAAGAAAAGAGGGAAGATAAGAGAGCTTTAAATCAATTTGTTTGGCATCTATGTAAAATCCCGAAAAAAATATAATTCGATATGTTTGTTTGAAAATTAATTAATATTATTATTATTATTATATGAAGAAAATATTGGTGGAATATGTTCGTTTCTTTTTAGCGTAATTACAAACTTTAATTATTTTAGCTTAAGGTTAACATATTTTATTTATAGAACGGTAACGCTTGCGCATTAGTAACTTGGAAAAAACAACTTTTCATATCACGTGATTATACTACCTAATAATAGAGATGGTCGAGACGAATCCCTAGAAATCAAGATCATAAAAATCGGACCTCGTTTGAGCGCTCGGTAAATTTTTAAAGTTCAAGACGAAGTGGGTAGAAATACCCTTCCTTCTTATTTTCTCCTCATTTTTCACCCTACACATTTTAAAGAGAGAAGAGTGTAGAGAGAGATGCTCTCCACCCTACTGCTGGAAACCTGCCGGCCGGCCGGAAAATTTTTACGGCGACCAAATGAGCCCAAATTTCACCACAAGTTTCTTCTCGACATGTACATTCCATTTTCGGGATCCGATCGTCCAAAAAATGGTTGGAAAGCAGCCGTGCAAGATCAAACTTTTGTCCAAAGTAGTAAGTTTGAACTCTTCCACATTCTCTTTTCTCCATTGACATCTCTCCCTTCTTACCCCTTCTCTCTAACTTTTTTTTTCTTAACTATCCTCCAGCAAGAAGAGGGCAGCTCCGGTGAGGAGAGGAAAACTCCGGCAAACCCACCATGAAAGCTTCACCTTCACACCTTAGTTCTTCCATAAGGTAGTCTTTATTTCTCTTTACCGTTTTAGACCGAATGGGGTAGGATTATGAATTATCTTGAGTTCATATGTGATAATATAGTTATTTTATTTTAGGATTAGTAGTTTGATATTGTGTTGGTAATGAAACATGATGAACTAGGGGATTAAATTTTGCTTTACATTTTATGTTGAAGCTTCTACCCGACTTCTGCCTCGTCATTTATGTACAGTATGAGTATTCGAATTCTAGTCTTGTCAACATAGTTAAATACTAGATCGAGTTAGGAGTAATCTCCAATTTGAATCAGTCGATTTTGTTATGTTTTCAATTTACTATAATTTTTACAAAATGGTTGCGCAAACTATCAACTCCTGCGAAAATTTGGGCACTTGTCTAACTTTAAAAATACGGAAAAAATAGAATTTAAATGATTTTACGTGTTTTGTTTTTGGAAAAATACAAATTTAAGAGATTGGGTTCATTTTAAAATTTTATTCGACTAAATTCGATTATTTTCAATATATTATGATTTTTCAAAGTCAACTGCTCATATGATATGAATTGATATGTTTGTAAAAATTATTTCGAAACTATGTGATTTTATTTTATATTATTGGCTCAATGAAACTCAAAAAATATTTATAAGTCATGTTCCTTATGATGTATTTAGTTTTTGTGTAAAATTTCACATTTATTAGAGTTTGTTAGATAGACTAACAAAAGTCCAAGTTTTAAATCACCGTAAAAGGTCTTGAAAGTAGAACCTAACATTTTTATTCCTTGATAGCTATCAAAAATGAGTTTTTGAATATGTTTTTTTGAAAATCATTGACTTTGAAATTTTGAAAAGCTATTGTTAAAATTTTACAAATTTATCATTAGTAGTTTGAGAGAAACTTCTTTTAAAAACAAAAATGTGTGTGCATAAGTTTTCACTAAGAACCACGATTGAAAGTCCAAACATATCTCAAGTCATTAGGCATTACGAATTCTATTACTTTTAAGTGAAACTTAGGATATGATTATTTTGAATAAATATAATGAGAATTCAAAATCCTATTAAGTTGGAACGCGTCATTACTCGAAGTCAACGAACGATATGATTATATACAATACTCGTGTAATCGAGATAAGTGTTACTCTTAAGTAATTAGCAGACGAGTCTTTGTAAATGATGATCACCGGATAACTAATAGGTCGATGTTGGAATAGTTAGACATTAAGTTCAGGAAGCACTAAAAGTCCTTAAGGTTGGAGAAAAGGTTAGTGTCTATCAATTTGTACTTAGCCATGAGATTCATCTTATAGGTTCTTACCGAGGAATACCATCTATCATATACAATGGAATGTGAGCTCCATACATCGGTGACAAGTGTGGGTCTATTTACAATACGGTATTTTGAGTTAATAAGCTCGAACTGATTTTTCTGAAAATGTGAATTTACATGCCAAATGTTTTTATTATGCTCATGTGTATCCTATATGTGACAGATCGGTGTTACTGTACCCGTTGATTGACATTGCCAATGATGTAAGTTAACAATTGTGCTTTGAGCCAGATCTGGCCAAGGTAGTGTACACAGAAAGTCTGGATCAAGTGAACTTGGCTAAGTTCCCCGGTCTTGGTGAAAGGTTTATTATTCGCCAAGGTAGTTTTTATTATTATTCGCGGAAGACTTTGGTTTTCCCCGTCTAGTCGCAATAAGGAACACTGTGAATGAGCAAAGAATGATGACGAGCTCAATATGATGATACAATATTGTATGTTTTCATATGTGTATGGTGGGCTTTTGTTTTAAAACGCCATGCATCATATGGTTGGGCATGTAATATTCTTTAATTGGAGATTTATGTTGTTTTTCACTGAAAAAGTCAGGCAACGACTCACACTGAGTACACTAGTACTCAGCCCAAAATATTTTTCAAATGTTTTTACAGGTTTTAGGAGGACGGTGATGAGCTGGCGACGAGGTGAGCGTAATCGGATGTCTTATTCACAAATGTCGATTATCAAGGAGATAATGATATCATATTGATACTTATTCTGCTGTCATTTTCTTTCATCTTGTGAATGACCTTCGTATCAAAACTCTTGGTCTTATCATGTAGACCTTTAATACAATATTTCAAACCTTCTATATATCCAATTCATTTCAATGTTTTGCGGTTCAATGGCTTCATACATTGAACTCGTGTTATATCCAGTGTGTCCAGATTCTTGAAGTTTACCTTTCTTTTTCAATTCATATATTATTATTTATCCTATGAACAATATATTCCAATTTTTATTTCATTGAATCCCAAATTCCGTGTAGCCCCCTTCTGTTGGGACATTACAATCTATGCCCCCTGCCCTCCAAACAATATGGGAGCCTTTCAGCTCGCTCGGGCAGGAGCAGCGGCGGGGGATGTATGGAAACATTCTAGCAGTGAATTGGTATTTTGATAGATTGATGAACCAGACACTTACGCTTACCTTCAGTTGAGCAGAGGAACTTTCTTATGAGAATGAAGATAGAAGCAAAATAAAATCTAGTTAAAAAAGATAGTGAAAGAAAATTAATAATCAATAATATAACAATATTTAAATTTTAGTTACTTGAATATAAATCATACCGTTTGTACCATTCATATTCGGGTATGAATGGTATGTGTTTGACTTAAAATGTGCACTCTAGGTTTTCGCAAATATACGCACGAGATCTATTGTACGTGACAAATTAATTCCTGAATTTCGATGGGAAGCTTACCAGAGCGATTCTAATCTTACGTGCTATTAAAACAAGAAGATAAACCTAAACACTCTAATCCACATAAACATTAGATAAAATAAAGTAATTCAACAAACTGAAATAAATAAATTGTAATACCCGGTCGTTTACTCATTATAATTATTGAGTAAAATAAAAGTATATATCTATATATATATATACTAAATCTTATTCTTAGGAATTTTGAAACTCCGTGATTGAGTTTTGATTATATAAAAAATGTTGCTTAAACTTGAAGGAACATTTTAAGTGATCATATTAATGTTTGATAATTGGTTCAATCGAGATAGAAATTAATTTATATTATTAGTGAGTCTTAAATTCTATATAACAAATATAGAATGTATTTAAATACTAATAGACTTAATAAGAGGATCAATTGCCAAAAAATATATAAAATTTATATAATGAGGAAGCCCAATACATAGTTTAAATGCAATTACACGTCTAGTATTACATTCTATAAAAGAATAAGTTATTGTGTGTCTCTCTCCCCAACTTTACAATCTACCACTAAAATAATTCATTTTAAATCCAATAAAGAAAATTAGCTTACAAGACATATAAAGACTACACTATGGTAGATTTATTGCGATTCATTCCCCCATATTTTGTGGCTAAATATTCAGTCACGCTCCCCTCATTTGCACCTCATTGTTTTCATTTTACCTCTACAAACATATTACCACAAGTACTACCTGCAAACAAGCTTCAAACCTCATAGAATATACCTTATTCACCTTATCTACAAAAAGAAGAAAATGGTCGCAGAAGTTAAAACCCAAAGGAAGTATAGAATGGAAACAGGGTGAACACAGTATCAGCAACCACACAATCCATCTTCCACTTCACTTTCAAATAGGTTCAAAATATTATTTCATTTAATTTGTAGCATGTTTATAGTTAATTTCAATTTTAAACATTGAACTTAGTTTTTATGCCCAAGTCTTAACTCATAACCTAGACTACTTTTTGCATATTTAAGAATCAAATTTCATAATTTAGAAGAAAGCTTCTACGGTACAATTACACAAAAATATCATGAATAACTATTCACTTTCTATAAACATCAAGCATGCTTAAAACACTTAAAACCTAAACAAAAGAATAATCAAAACAGAACCTAAGCCAAAATGTCATCCACAATTAAACAAAATCAATCCTAAGAACCTAAGATATAAAGGGGGATTGAGGGTGTGATTCGATACCAACGGCTACACTTCGGTGTCGACTCCACGGTCGGCAACGGCAGGAACCTGACAGCAGGACTACAAGCGTAAGTTGCGCATGATGTTGCATCCATCATGTAAGGTGGGAAAGTGACAATGACACAGCGAAGTTTCTAATCGACGAAGAAGGAGAAGGGAACGAGAGAGATCTCTGCTCGTTTCTGTTACCGTTCTTTTATGAGACAAAAGAGAGAATTAAATTATGAATCAAAAGATTTAGGTTTTTTTCCCAAACTTAATTGAGTTAAATGAAGAGTAGAGCTAGATTGATTTCATACCGAAAATTCAAAAGTGTGAAATGAGAGGAGATGGGTGGCTTTGTTATTGTCTGCAAATGAAGAAAAAAAGAGAGAAAGAAACAGGGGGAAGAGAGATCGAAAGTGAAGAGAGAGGTAGGGGATTTAGGTTAGTAATAATAATAATAATAAGAAGAAAAAAATAAAAATAAAATGAAAGAGGTAAAGAGCATTTGGACTGCATTTTGCGTTGAGACAATAAATTTTTTAGGATAATTGAACCAATAGTATTGGATCTGGATCTATAATTTTTAATAAAAAATCCAAATCCGGCCCGACATCCGAAATTATATATATATATATATATATATATATATTAAAAGCCCAAAACCATGCCTACTACTACCTCCGTCCACAATCTTTCTTCTCAACTTTCCTCATTGGTCCGTCCACCAAGTTTCTTCTCACTCCCCTTCTATTTTTGGCAACCCTTTACTCCACTCACAACTCAACCCATCATCAATAATGTGGACCTCATTCTCCACTAACTACACACTACTCAATATATATAATCATTAATGTGGGCCCCTTATTCCACTCACTACTCTATACACTTTACACATCATCAATAAAGTGGACTACATTCTCCACTAACTATACAACATTCAATACATTTTACCATTTACCAACTAAGTCAACACAATTTATTAAAACTCGTGTCGGATCAAATTGGGAAGAAAGATCGTGGACAGAGGGAGTATTAGAAACCCAATTTTAAAAGTGCTCTTTAATTTTATTAGGGCTTCCCTTATTCTTCTTTGGCTGACCGTGTCCCCAATCTCCATTACACTCCATATTTTTGTTCTCTTTCCAATCTTTATTTTGTTCTTGAATAAAATTTGGTGGCTGCAAAGACCGGAGAAGAAGGTGATGGTGTTCTTCACTTATTTGTCTAATCTCATCTCTCTCTCTCTCTCTCTCTCTCGATAGTTCTTCTTCCTTGATTGTGCAACTATTTCCTGATACTCTTTCGATACTACTTCTCTATCTCTATAATACTCTTTTTCATTAACAGTACTGCATTCATAAATTTTTATTTGCCCTCTATGAGTTGTCTGATTTGCACTAGTTGGTGTCTTTGTGGGAGGGACTTCTGCTAGAACTATCAGAGAACTTGTTTACTATGATGTAATATAATAACTCAATATCTATTGTTTGGTCTCTTCTCTCGGTAGTGGTAGTGGTACCCTTTCCATCTCTCTAGACTCTACCTAGCAATGTAGAGTATAAAACAAGACATTAAAATACATTAAGAAAAGTAGTCCTACTGATTGTGGAATATTTGTCTGATTAATTAATTAATTGTTACATACATAGAGCTCAAATAACAAATATATATATATATATATATATATATATATATTTCTTAATTGATGTTTCTTCATGTTCCCAATTCCAACCTCAGAGATCACCTACATTCATCAATACATACATTAATCTATAATATAGTTTAAATAATTAAAGTAGTAGTGCTTAGTTGTTTATGATATTTAATTACTAATACAGAAGATGCATGCCTAATTAAATAAGACAAAATTAATCATATAACAAGTAAAATGATTCCCAAATATAGTTGTCAGTGATAAGATTATGTTGTTTATATATTAAAAAAATGACTCATGTTTGATTTATATCAAATGTCACGTTTTTATCTTAGTAAATGAGTTATATTTATTACTGACTTAGTAAAGTAGCACACCACATTTGTTTTATGGTTGTTCTGTTTTTTTTATACAAGAACCCTTATTTTCTTATATTCATAGGGAGGGCAGAACAACTTTTAAGCGCTAGTAATGATGCAATGAATTCTCAAAAATCAAACACTTTAGAAGAAGATGGCTTCGTTGATGTAGAAATCGGAGATGAAAAATCCACACAAGCTTTTAAAGGAGATCAAGAAAGTCCGAGTATTAGTAATGTCAGAAAATATAAGAAAGTCACATCTGAAGCATGGGACCATTTTAATAAGATTGAAGAGAATGAGTTTATCAAGGCAAAATGCAAATATTGCAAAGCTGTCTTATCTTATAAAGTTAGTACAGGAACTTCACATCTTCTTAAACATGCAAGAAAAGTGTCCTGGAAAACAGTTAAGGCTCGGAGTTGGTCAAACACAATTGAACATTAAGACTGAAGTTGATGGTACTACAGTCTTGGAGTTGAAAGAAAAAGAAAAAATTCCAAAGTTTGATCAAGATATTTCGAGAAAGGACTTGGTTAGTATGGTAGTGATACACAAGTATCCTTTATCCATAGTGGACCACATCGGTTTCAAGAGGTTTGTTAAGGGCCTTAATTCATCATTTAAAATGATTTCTTGGAATATGCTGAAGAGTGACATTGTGAAGTTGTACAAGGACGAGAGAAGTTCTTTGAAAGAATTGTTTGTACACAATGATAGTAGAGTTGCAATAACTATTGATATGTGAATTGCTTCTAATTAAAGAAAAGGTTATATGGCAGTGACATCTTACTTTATTGAACAAGAATGGGTTCTACATAATCGTACTTTAAGGTAATGAACCTTATTTAATACTTATTTTTATATGTACATTTTTTATATTATTTGTGTATATGTTATTAATGATAAATTTATTGTTTGTTTAGGTTTTGTTATGTACCTTCTCCACACACTGCTCCAATTCTTGCAAAGGTTTTGATGGATTGCTTATCTCATTATTCATTGAAAAATAAGATTTCATCAGTGGTACATGATAATGCCTCCACTAATGATGCAATGATGAGTATTTTAAAGAAAAATTTGGAATTTAATTTTCTTATGCTACGTGGAGATTTTTTGCATTTAGGTCTAGTGCTCATATTCTAAACTTGGTTGTGAATGATGGTTTAGCCGTGATTGCTCCTGCTATTGAAAAGGTTAGAGATTGCATTGTGTTTTGGATGTCTACTCCTAAAAGGGTGGAAAATTTTGATGATGTTTGTCGAATTATGAATATATCTAAGCCTAGAAGGTTGGTTCTTGACTGTAAGACTAGGTGGAATTCAACTTTCTTAATGCTTCAAACTGCTTTGCCTTTCAAGGATGTTTTCAACAAATTGAAGCGTTTAAATAAGAAGTTCAAATTTGTTATTCCTAGTGAACACGATTGGATGTTGGCAGGTCTTGTTTGTGAGAAGTTGGAGACTTTTTACAAGGCCACTAAAGTATTTTCCGGAAGAAATCATCCTACTTCTAATTTATTTTTTCGAAAGGTCTGTCAAATTAAACTTGCTTTAAGAAGATGGGTGCAAAGTGATGTTGAGACCATTCGAAATATGGCTAGAAGTATGATTAAGAAGTTTGATAAATATTGGGATCATATTAGCGGAGTCTTAGTTGTTGCTTCAATTTTAGATCTGAGAAACAAAATAGATTGTGTGATATTCTATTTTGATAAGTTGTATGGAGATGATTCTGAAAGACAAGTGAGAAAAGTTATGAAAAATCTTGATAGTCTTGTTCTTGAATATCAAAGGAGACATGAAGTGAACAAGAATCAAGATTTATTATCATCCGGAAAAAAGATGGATGATAATTGTGACAATGAAGAGGATGAGTATACTATATCTAAGAAAACAAAGAAGCGAAAGGTGAATCTGAAGAGTGAGGTTGATCAGTACTTGGATGAAGATACTATACCTGAGAATGATAATTTTGACATTCTTAATTGGTGGAAAATGGACCAAACATATCCTACATTGCAAAAGATAGTCAATGATATTCTATCCATCCCAGTTTCTTCAGTGGTTTCAAAGAGTGTTTTTAGTATGGGTGGAAGAGTAATTAGTTCTCATCGTTTTAGCCTTAACTCTCAAACTGTGGAAGCGTTGATGTGCTTGCAAAATTGGATGGTTGATGATATTAAAGGTAATAGTTATTTGTTATATCTCAAAATGTATCATTACCTATTTATTTTAATTATATTTACTTGTTTAACTTAATGATAATTTACATGTTTTCTTTATTTCTTTTTTATTGGCAAAGGTACAATGAATATCCCACATGCTTGTTCCGTTGTTACTGAAGATTCTGATGAAGATGGAGAACAAATTGATTTCATTGACATAGTAATTTTATTAATTTACTTTAATCTTATGCTTATTCAGAAAAGTGTATATCTTACAATCTTTTTTCTTTATTTCTGTAGGATGTTGATGATGTCGAAAGTAGTAGTAATATCCAAAACTTCGTGTTTGAATATTTTCAACGTAATATTTTTCTCAATTTAAATATTTGTTTATTAAATATTTGGATCTGGATCTGGATCTGGACCCGTGAATCCGCAAATCCAATGGATTTGGGTCAGGATCTTATTTTTTTAGATCCAAAGGATCTAGATTGGATTTGGAAAAAAAAAAAGGATCTGGATCTGGACCAAATAAGATCCGGTTCAAATCCGGCCTATTGTCATCCCTACTATGTAGTGATGTTTTGGTGATAATGTAACTATGTTTCCCAGAAATACATATCGAAAGAGGTAAAAGAGGAGAGAAAAAGAAGTAAGATAAGAAATAAGCAGATAAAGAAAAGATACTAATTTCATTAATGTCATCTCCATACAACTCTTGCCCTAGATAAAGGACTTAGAATAAAAGGAAAATAACTAATAACATATGGACCAAAACATAAATATCCAATACTTAATCTGGATTGCTAAATGGACGGCCAAGATGTAATCTAACCCAATCACTACAAACACTTCCACGTAACCTTTCCCACCACATTCACTTAGTCAAAACAGCGATACCATCATCTCCCTCATCTTCCTTTCTACTCTCCTTGCTGCTTCCTCCGTCAACTCCCGCCATTGCTTCCACCGTCTGCACAACATCAATCCATTCAACAATCAAAGATAAGAATTAAAGAAAACTTACCAATATAGAATCTTGGATTGAGAGTCAAATTCGCCCTCAATCATTCGTCTCGAAATGAAATTACAGAGAAATTAAATAAAGTAGTAAAGTGTTTCTAGGGTTCTAAAATGAAATGGGGATGAAAAGTATATGTAAAACACGTCAAATCTCATGTTTAAATAACACAAATCATGCTCTTAAATTGCGCTAAGCGGTCGCTGGGAAAGTGGTTCTGTTTCGCCAGGCCAATGCGCCCCTTGGTTCTGTCTCATCTGCACCACGGGTCCAACGGTCGTTGGCTCATGCTTTCTGCAAGTCCACGACTCCTATCAATTCAACTCCGTTTTTCGATACGTTCACTACTCCTATCAATCAACCAATAACCGATGTAATAACGAACAAAAGACCAATAAAAATACAATAAAAGACTAAGAAATAAGACTCGATGCATGAATAAAATCACGACAAAAATGTAACAACAGTATGAATTCTCAAATGCCTACTATATACACACATGTAAATGGTATAAAACTCATACTCAAGTAGCTAGAATTTAAATAATATTATATTACATATTGATGATTATTTATCTAACCCATGAAGATATATGCTCTATTTGCACAACATTTCGAACCGTCTCTATAGTTTGATATACATCTACTTGGACTATTTCTACTACGAATGCAAATCAACGTTTTCATTTGTGTTTATATATATGTGTGTTGAGAAACTCAAAATTCCCATTTTAAAAAACTAATTCGATTCTTGGATCTAAATTCATGGAGCTATTTCACATAACACCTAAAATTTGGTATAAATTAATAAATTTGAAACTCAAAATTTGATCTTTTCTGTTTTGTTTTAAACGTAACTACGGTTGTTTTATCAACAGCACCCTTATTCTTCATATCTCTACAAAATATTAATTAAAAAAATATTATAAGCACGCGGAAACATATAGAAATATTTTGTAATTATATTGCTAAATTATGTGATATTGGACAATATAATCAAAGTCAAAGTCAAAGAGACATGGCATAATATTCCACTTGTCCAACTATTTTGTTCACTTCCATTTGTAATTATATGGGTTGATCAACCTGAAAATTTTGTATTACACTTTAGACTTGATTATATTATTAAGACATACTATAATAAGACTTATTCCCCCTTAATATACAAACATCCACACGTGAATTTATTAGACAAACCCCTAATCGACAATTGTCACACCACTAATTACTGTCTCTTTCTTTCTCCTATTTCTTTAATTTGCCGTCTAAGTCTAATTAAGCCACTCCCCATAATCCTATAAATACATCCTTCAATTTCTTGGGATCTCTACACTTGCTATTTTGAAATATTCCTCCACTTTACCCACTTTCTAAATATGATTGCACTCGGGTCTACTCCGCCACTAGTCCAACACTATAGTAAAATGGTACAAAGTCCGACGAAAAAACCGATACACAGCGACAAATTACAAACCGAGAACGAATGTCGGATGTTTCAAGAACTGCCGGTAATAGACTTGGCGGGTTTGACTAGCGACGACGAAGTTGCTAGGGCTAAATGTGCGTCGGAAATTGCGGCTGCTTCGTCGGAATGGGGTTTCTTTCAAGTAGTGAACCATGGGATAAGCCCTCATCTCTTGAGTGAGATGAGGAAAGAGCAAATTGAGCTTTTCAATGCTTCTTTCTCAAGAAAGTCCACTTGTGGCCTCCTCAACAACTCGTACCGATGGGGCTCACCGTCGGCTGCCACTCCCGACAACTTCTCATGGTCGGAAGCCTTCCACGTCCCACTCACCAAGATCAACGACCAATCTTGCTACGGAGAGTTTTCGTCGCTAAGGTAAATGTACAAACATTTACTTATTAAAATATTTCTAGGGTTAGTCCAAAGCCGAATCTTAGGCTTTGAACACGACCCACATTTGCACATCGTGTACCATCTACACGATCGTTACTAACTTATTATTCGTGTACTTTGTGCAGGAAAGTGATGGTGGAGTACGCGTCGGCGATGCAGAAACTAGCGGAATCGCTAGCTGAGGTGCTGATCAAGAATTTAGGTCAAAAGATGGATGATTTTGAGGAGATGATAAATTGTGACAAAAGCACATGTTTTCTAAGATTAAATCGGTATCCAGCATGCCCATTATCTGAAGAAATATATGGTTTGGTGCCCCACACAGATAGTGATTTTCTTACAATTTTGCACCAAGATGAAGTTGGAGGCCTTCAACTCATTAAAGACTCCAAATGGGTTGCTGTCCACCCCAACAAAGATGCACTCATTGTCAACATTGGTGATCTTTTTCAGGTAATTAATTAATCAACATTTTTCAATTTATTGATTCTTAATTTATGTGCATGTTTCATGTCACAACCGTAAGAATATTCTGACAAATCTGGTCGTTTATAGTTTGCTAATTATAGAGGTGATCATTGATCAATACACAAATAATGGAATAAAGGAATATTGATTCCTCTAAGTGATTATTTTGTTACTGGTTCCATTTTATATATAATTTCTCAAACCTACTAAAAAGCTAAGATTTGTCCCATGCATGCATATTGTTTAAACAAATTGATTAGTATTAGATCAATCATCATATCTTTGTCGTCTTGAAATTTTATTTTATTAGCAATAATTATATACATGTCACAAGATAATAATTAAGTTGAAAATTAAGGGAGGCGGCAAGGCAAGGAAGTTGCAACTAACATGATGTCCCTCAATTAATTATCCACCAATTTTAAATGAAATAATTATTGATAAGTTCATAAAAGAAGTAGCTAGCTAGAAATAGGTCATTGAATTTATTCCTTTAGTCTGAAATGATAATGAATGCTTAATAGTTTGTCAGTTTGTGTGTGTCGATGAGTGGAAGTCAAATAGGTTTGTTGACAATTAGAATCATTAATTAAGTTAAAAATGTTGCAGGCATGGAGCAATGATTTGTATAAGAGTGTGGAGCATAAAGTGATGGCCAACCCAAATGTAGAGAGATTCTCAGTGGCCTACTTTCTTTGCCCTTCTTATGACTCTCTCATCACAACCTGCAAACAACCTTCTCTTTATTCTGATTTTACCTTTGCTCAATATAGAGCCAAAGTTCAAGAAGATTCTAGATTATTTGGTCGAAAATTCGGCCTCTCTAGGTTCCTACGCTCTTAATATATATATTCCTACGTGTCTTTGTCTATTGTTTGTAACCAAATATATCATTGTTTTTCTCTCAAAAAAAATAGAGAAATTGTATCATTATTTGAAAACAGAATAAAACTAGACTTATTAAAATGTTCTCATTGCAATACTGTAGTTTTGTGACTAATAATTAAGGAGACCACACTCACACACACATATATATAATATTCATTTAAAATACTTACCTTAAAAAATACTTCTAAAACATAAATATTCATTAAAATAAAAAATTATAAAAAAAAAACAAGCATGGACCAGCAATACTCGTAAATAAATAAAAAGAATCAAGGGGAAAAGAATTAAAATACTCAATATACTTGCACGAATTTCACTTGATATTGCACGAATTATGTTCGAGATTGCATGAATTTTGCTTGACATTGCACAAAAACATTGCAAAATTTTCACTCGAAAGTGCACAATTTTTGCTTGACATTGCACGAATTTGCTCAAAATTTGTGCATGAATTTCGCTCGACATTGCACGAATTTTGCTCGAAACTGCACAATTTTTGCTTGACATTGCATGAATTTGCTCAAAATTAGTGCACGAATTTAGCTTGATATTGCACGAATTTCGCTTGAAAGTGAACAATTTTTGCTTGACATTGCACGAATTTGCTCAAAACTAGTGCACAAATTTCACTCTACATTGCACGAATTTTGTTTGAAAGTACACAATTTTTAATTGGCCTTGCACGAATTTGCTCAAAACTAGTGCACAAATTTCACTCTACATTGCACGAATTTTGCTTGAAAGTACACAATTTTTAATTGATCTTGCACGAATTTGCTCAAAACTTGTGCACAAATTTCACTTGACAATGCACGAATTTCACTCGAAAGTGCACAATTTTTGTTTGACATTGCACGAATTTGCTTAAAACTAGTGCACGAATTTCACTCGACATTGCACGAATTTCACTCGAAAGCACAATTTTTGCTTGATATTGCATGAATTTTCTTAAAACTAGTGCACGAATTTCACTATACATTGCACGAATTTTGCTCGAAAGTACACAATTTTTAATTGACCTTGCACGAATTTGCTCAAAACTTGTGCACGAATTTCACTCGACATTGCACGAATTTCGCTCGAAAGTGCACAATTTTTGTTTGATATTGCATGAATTTTCTTAAAACTAGTGCACGGATTTCACTATACATTGCACGAATTTCGCTCGAAAGTGCACAATTTTTGTTTGCCATTGCACAAATTTACTCAAAACTAGTGCACGAATTTCGCTTGAAAGTTCACAATTTTGCTTGACATTACACAAATTTGCTCAAAACTAGTGCACGAATTTCGCTCGACATTGCATGAATTTCGCTCGAAAAGTGCAAAAATGCACTTTCGTGCACATTTCGTGCAATGTTGAGCAAAATGTGTGCAATATTCAGCGCAATTCGTGCAATTTTCGGTGCGATCCGTTGATTTTCGAGAGCAATCCTATAATTATATATTTTTTTTAATATTTCTTATATATTTTTCTAAATTTAATCTCTTTTTTAATTTTCAAAACTTGAAATTTAGAGTATTTAATTTACATAAGCATACACTATCAAAATTTTAATATTATTATTTACATATAATATCTAAATTAGGATATTGTGTTTATAATAAATATACACTATTAATTGTTGAATATATATAATTTTTTATTCATCAAATGAATTCAAAAATATTACTCCATCCGTCCCAATAAACCTAACCTCCTTCTTTATGGTCCGCAGACCAAGGCATCCTTACTAATTGCCTACTTACTCTTTTGTTAAGTTTTTGTACATGCTTACAACTCCAAATATATCTATATTTATATTCCATATTTTTTTTATTCTTTAATTTTCGTGATTTTTTTTAATCTGTAAATAAATTTAATTTTTCAAACTCATTTAATTCATTATTTAATCTGTAATTTTTTTTAGATGAATTTTTTAATCTGTTAAATTTAATTAATTATCCAATGTCCTCCAAACTTATAATCTTAATTAATCTGAAATTTAAAAACTGAAATTTAAGAACAGAAACGTAAAAACAGAAATTAAAAAATGAAAGTTAAAACTGAAACAAATAGTGAAATTTTCATTAACTTCAAGATTCCCACTTAAAGTACAAAGTGAAAATTTACTTTCAATTTTCCCACACAAATTTCCCTCCAAACATCTTCTACAAATAGGTAACACTCTAACATTACAACACTTACACAACTTCTACTGAAAATAAAATAAAAATAGTTGCTTCACCTATCATTTCCAAACACAAAATGAGAGAAAAAGAACTTAGTGAGGAAGAAAGAAATGAGATTATTCAATACTTATTGAATAACTCAAAGGATGGGAAGGTCATCCGTGGCAAAATGAAAGAAGCATACTCCATCTTCAACGTCTCGAAGCGCACCGTGACTCGACTGCGGGCAGCTGCAAAGATACAAAGACAGAGAGGTCAGATTATTTGTGTGCAAAATGGAAAAAAAACACAAACAAGAAGGAAACAGAGTACACATCGATTTAAATCTCATTGAGAGCTTAGATCTCTTCAAAAGAAGCACTATAAGGAAGTTGGCAAAAGGCATTTCAGTCAGCAAAAGCACAGTGGGAAGATGGATCAAAGATGGACTGATCAAAGCTCATTCAAACGCTAGCAAACCGGACCTCACAGCTCCAAACAAGCTTTTGAGGCTTAGTTTTTCATTGGAGGCTTTACAGTTTGATAGAGCATTCAATATCTTGAAGTTCAAGAATATGAAGAACACAGTTCATATAGATGAGAAATGGTTCTACATTTCTAAAACAGCACATAGGTTCTACCTCACCCCGGGGGAGGCTGAACCACATAGAACATGCAAAAGCAAAAAATTCATCACAAAAGTCATGTTTATGTGTGCTGTCTCTAGACCTATATTTGATGTTAATGGTAGCGTAGTGTTTGATGGTAAGATAGGCATATTCCCCTTTGTTGAAAAGGTACCAACCAAAAGAAACTCAAAGAATAGGCTTAAAGGTACCTTAGAAACAAAGCCAATACAGCTGTAGTACCCCGAAATACTGTAGCCGTAATTAAAGTGTGATTAAACCTTAATTAGGGCATTACATCCTTAAGAGATAATATTTATGAGATTAAGAAGAGCTTGAAAGTTTTATTATATAATTTAGAAGAAAGAATTTTAATTACTTTGTTAAGAAAGAAAATGGAATTTATTAATTCCATATTAGGAATAAAAGAAATGGGTTGAGGCAGAATAAATTCAGACGAAGCATACCCCTCAGAAGAGAAAATTTTTATCTATTAGATAATATAAAAAAAATGGAATTAGAAATTTCATTAAGCTAGTAAACAGATAATATAGAGAATAAAAATTTATTATTGCAATTTCGGCAATAATTAAATAAGTTCTCGTTTAGAATTCAGTTTGAGAATTCGACAGATGTAGTAATATCTAAAAATTATGCCCAATTTTATATATATATAGAAGAGATTATCATGAAGATTTTACTAGAAAAATATTATATTAGAAAGAAATTATTCAGTTAAATTTATTCGGTATTTTAAAAAGTGAATAAGTTATTCATACGAACTCAGAATCACGAACGGTCTGAACAAGTAAATTTCTTGTGTCGAGACGAGTCATCCAGTATCAATATCTCAAAACCAAAAAAAATAAGATTTTAGAAGGTTCTAGAAGCCACTAGAGAAAAGTAGAAATTTGATAAATTAATTATTTAATTAGGAAATTAGTTACTTAATCTATAAGTAAGATTATATCTACTATTCATGATCATCATCAACCTCCTACCACTCCAAAATTTCGTCCATCCCCATAGCCTCCCATAACCAACAATTTTCTTCTCCAAATATCAATATTTCAAGCTAAGTGGTTCCAAAAATTTCAAGAAAAGACCATATTAAGGTAAATAATTCCTATTTCTACACTTTTAGTTTGTAAAATTGATGAAAATTTATCTCTTCATCCATGATAATTTTGTGTCCTATAGCTTGCTAATATATGGTCTCGATTTTTAAGTATGTTGTAGCAAATAGATAGAAAGGCATGCTTTAAGTAAGATTATGCAAAGAATCTTAAGAAATGATGGTTAATTTAATTTCCCTTAATTTCCTACATAAACCCTAACTTTGAATTATTAGAATTTGTATGAATTTCCTTGAATTGAACATGAATAAGTATCATTAGATACCAATAAACATGATTAGAATAAGAAATTAGATCAAAATCAAGTTTTCTATCTTAAATGCTATGGACCGAAAATTTCATCTTATGAGTCCTATGAGATTTTGATTTTATTTGTTTAAATTGATATCATATTTGAGTTCAATGGTATGAATAATGTCTAGAATAATTTATAGAGAATTTTTCCAAGCACTAGAAATGAACTTTCAAAAATTTAGTAGTTAATGGAGTTTCAAAGTATATATATATATATATATATATATATATATGTGGATGCTATTTAGTTTAAATGATGATGTATTAGAGTTTATTAAGTAGTATTAAGCATGGATAAATCAAGGGATTAGAGATAGAATCACTCTTCATTAAGATTCTTAATTTTCATGGAAAAGGGGATGATTAAAACTTGTATATGGAGAATTTAATTGTTTGATCTAATGTGATATTTGAGATAAGGAAGGAATATGATGGCTAATGTAAATTTATTGGATTTAATTAGCCAAGTATGTGAAAGTTAGAATTTGTTAGTTTAGTATGTAAAGAATGAAGTGTTATAATTATGTAAGTTAAATAAGATTTAAGAATAGATAATGATTTATAAGTACTAGTAATTGAATAATCAAGCTTGATTGATCTTAATAAGATAATTATGCATAAGTTGGTATTTTGACATAAATCAAGAGTATGCATAATTATTAAGTATGAGGTTAAATATTATAAGTAAGCTTATAAATAAGCTTAAAATACATAATTATGTATATTTATAAGGTTATGAATAATTAAATCAGTTAAGGATGCAATGACCCGAGAGGAAGTTGAAAATCCCTAGTAATCCAAGTTGAGATAATGGATTATATTTAAGTAGTATAATTGAGAAGTAGCAAAATGATATTTTCTAATATAATCCGTACTTATATATTTAAGGTGCAAGCGGAGTAGACAGAAAAGAGGCGGAACTGAAGAAAGAAAGAGTCGAACCTCTGACTTATATAGATTAAGTCATCCAGGTGGGCATTTCTTAACTAAAGTGTGCATGCTATTATGCAATGTTTTGATATGCATATTATTTGAAAAGATTTTGTGACTTGCCTGTTTTAAGCACTTTGCATGATGCCTATCTACGACAGAATTACGATATCGGCCCTATGCCGGACGAGCTGCCGGTAAGGGTTTGTGTACACATTAGACCGTGAGCCGGTGAGCGGACTGGCCGGTCAGAGTGTTTGAGAGGGAGGCCTACCTCTCAACACAAGAAAGTAGATATGGTATATTTGAATGAATTGTCTGCAGACACAAGATATGTTTTGATTAAGATACAGCATGAGCATAGAAATGTTTTATTTTTAAAAAAAGAAAGTATTGGCAAGTCATTAAGCATGTTTTGAATGTTTTTGGCAATGTGCCCACTGAGTACACGTAGTACTCATGCCCTGCATATTTTTTTAAATGTGCAGGTTGAGCAGCGGAGTTGGCGATGATGAGGGATGCTGATACGGGCTTGTTTTCCTTTTGCCTTGCTATTATGTATACCTAGTTGCCCGAGATTATGTCGTCATACATAATTCTCAACCACCCTTTCTGTTGCCAAAACTCTGAATTTTCTTTGGACATGTTGATCAAGTATAGTAGTTTGCTGACTCATTACCTTTGGTTAATTATGATTGGAAACCGGGTTTGTACAAATTGTGGTTGTTGAACTTGATGTCGTACATATTACTTCAGGTTGGTTTTGACTTTTGGATTGTTTTAGCCAGTTGTGATATATTTGATGACTTATTATATCTTGTGTTGGGTTTTCTGTTTGTCCGGAATTAACCCATATTCAACGGAGATGCTGCCGAATTTTTGTGAAATCAATATTCTTTTACCCAATGTTTCCTTTTGGTTCGTCAGTTCTTTCAGTACAGTTAGTCGCGATCCGTTTACGTAGTTACAATAGTAGTTAAGTAGGCGGGTCGTGACAACAGTCCATCACTAAGGAGATAATCAAAGAATGTTTAATTACTCAGGTATAGGTAGCTTTAAATGCTTTAAATGTTGCCTTAATTGTTGCTTTAAATGTACTTTCAGATTCATAGTTGAGCACTTTCAATTTCAGATTTAAATTTGCATTAAATGTTGCTTTTAATTTCAGTTGATATTGCATTAAGGGAAAAGTAGCAAATCCACCCTTATGGTGAACACCCCTATGGTGAATCAACCCCTATGGTAAAGTTTTGTTCAAACTCACCCTCAACGTTTCACATGTGTTACAATTACCCCCTCGCAATTAACGGACGTCTAACTCCGTTAACATTCCATTGATGTATTGCATCCCCTCCATCGGAAAATTGGTGTCTTAACATCCACCGGAAAAAATTATCCCATTAACGTCTCAATCATCCCCTTCTCCATCGAAAATCCAAACACGGTTGCGCCGCCGAATTTATTGCATTGCAGAGCCTCCCTGGTGAAGTAATTGAAGGTGTAAGTGAAGTTATGTACACGTCAGCTGACACACAGTTGCCGAAACTTCTCGTGTGAGGCGGTTGTGCGTCACATCGAGCTGCTCCAAGCTCTGCATGCGGCTGATCTTCGACAACAGTGGCTCCTGCAAGTTGTTGAAACTCACATAAAACACCGTGAGTTCCTTAAGCATCTCAATCTGTGGTGGCAGGCACCCCATCATATTTTCGTTCATCAAAATTAGCTCGTTCAACGTCTTCCCCATCTTCCAAATGTTGGCAAGAATGCATCCTCCAAAGTTATTGTTCGTCAAAACCAACATTAAAATTTGAGTTCCACATATTCTCCTACGAGTTTGGGTAGAAGAGGGCGGTCTCCTTGAGCGCCGCCACGTCTACATCATCTAAGGTGACTTAAAACGACATCATTTTGCGCGTTTTATAAGACGTTAATGGAGTTAGACGTCCGTTAATTGCGAGAGTGTAATTGTAACAGATATGAAACGTTGAGGGTGAGTTTGAACAAAACCATACCATAAGGGTTGATTCGCATAGGGGTGTCTACCATAAGGGTGGATTTGCTACTTTTCTCTTGCATTAAATGCAGCTTGTTTCCTAGGCAGTAATTGCAGCTTGTTTCCAAGGCATTAAATGCAGCATTAAAGTCAGTTTTAGTTTCATATATAGTATATTGACTAAATGTGCTTAATTGTGTTTCTATTTCAGATTATTCCCTTAATCAAGGCTAAATGGCCTAGAGATGCATCAAAATTGATCTTCATACAACAGGATAATGCAAAGCCACATATCAAAGACACATATGAGGAATTTAGGGAGGCAGCTAGTAGTGAAGGCTTTGATATAAGGCTAGTGCATCAACCACCAAACTCTCCAGACACAAATGTTAATGACCTAGGGTGGTTCAGGGCAATTCAAAACATTCAAACAGAGATAGCCAGCTATAATGTGGACCAACTACTTGAGGCAGTGATTGCATCATTCAATTCACTCTCACCTATGACACTTAACAAGGTATTTTTAAGCTTACAAGGTTGCATGATTGAAATCATGAAGGTTAAAGGGTAAAATACATACAAACTGCCACATATGAGAAATGAAGCTTTGTTGAGGATTGATGCATTACCAAATGACTTGGAAGTTCCTATAGACTTAGTTAGGGAATGTATGACCTATATGGTTGAAAATGGGAGAACTTTAACTGTGGAACAGATTGTAAGTGCCCTAGAGATTATTTTTAGTACCTCTTAGTGCAGTGGTTTCTCTTTTTTGGTTGTGTTGTGCCTATTAAACACATATTTTTGGTGTGTGTGTTTAATGTGTAACACACAAGATCTCTTAGGTGTAAAAAGATCTTGTTTTTGTGAAATGTATGCAAATATGCAGATTATACAACTTTATTTATTAAAGTGCAAGTGTATGCAGATTTACACAAATTGATGTAGCCTTACTCATCCAATCATGCAACAAACTTCAAGCAATCATGCAGCATAATACACACAATCATGCAGCACACTTCTCAAAAATTCTCAGACCAATCAATGAAGCAGCATACTTCTCACATATTTAGTATCATCAACTACAAACAACAACATACTTACTCATCATACTTCTCACAGATTCCTCAGACCAATCAGTCAAGCAGCATACTTCTCACGTATTTCTCATCTCATACCAAGATCAGTTATCACAGATTCATCATCTCAAACCAAAAAAATGAGCATAGTTCATATCATCTCAGCATCACACAATCATTCATCAACAACACTGTGCTTTTACTGACTGAAGAGAGTACACCATCAACATATCAGAAACTCCAAACGTATCAGAAATCCCAACATATCAGTGATCAACACCAACATATCAGAAACTCCAAACATATCAGAAATCCCAATATATTAGAGATCAACACAAACATATCAGAGATCACAATCAACATCACAATAATATCTCAACATATCAGAGATCACAACCAACATAAAAGATCACATATCAGAGATCAACAGAAAATCACAGAGGGACAATCTCACCCATCTGCATCTTCACTCTCACACAGCATCTCCTAGTCTTCACCACCTCCCCGCTCAGAAAACATATGATTCGACTCAGGAATCGCCACTCTGAACCCCACCCTTTTCTTCACCGCTCTTATCTCTGCCTCATGATCATCAAGATACACTGAAATATAAGTTGACACAATCACCATACATAAGCAAAATCAAATTGAATACAGTTAAAGATCACATATTTACCTAACTCGCCACCATCATTGGAGCTGCTTAGAATAGGTGGCTGGCATCTTCCACCTCCAACAACCACCTCTCTGCTCAGTCCTTCATCTCTTCCACCTCCCACAACCACCACTCTTTCCCTTGGTTGAGCTCTTCCACCGCCTAACGCCACCACACTGCTCAGAGATCCACCATAGATCGAGACATAAGACCTAGGGTTTTCAGAACAAAGAATCATCACTGCAGAGGGTGAGGGTGGCGTAAGAGACTCAAAAGCATCATTTCCACCATAGATCGACACAGAGGAGCTAGGGTTTTCAGACAAAGGAATCATCATTGCAGGGGATGGGGTGGCATAAGAGACCGAAAACCATCAGATCCACCATAGATCGAGAGAGATCTAGGGAGAACCGTGGAGCTAGGGTTCTGAATCGATGGATTCGATAAGGCAGAAGGTGGGGGAGGCGTAAGAGGTGTGAAACAACATCAGATTCACCATAGATCCAGAGAGAACTAGGTAAATCGGACGACATAAGGTCGATTTTCGAAAGATTCATCACGGCAGAAGGTTGGGGAGGCGAAGAGACAGAGTCTCCACCTTCAATCTCCGAGTCAAATCTCCTAAAAATGGAGAATAACTCAGATAACTTAGGTTTCTTCGAAGAAGGGGGTGGGGGTGAGGCATGACGGAGGTTCTTCATCGCAGGCGAAAGGGTGGAGAAGACGGAAATGGCGAACTAGGGTTCTCAGAGTGTTCGAGAGATAGAGAGAACACAAAGAGAGAATGAGTGGGTGAGAGAAACAGTCGAGTGGGGAATGAGTAGAGTACATTAGGTTTTGGGGGTGTTTTGGGGTTAGTGTGTTTAATTAGGGATAACCTAACTACACTTAATTGGGCTAATTATTTATACATTGGGTAGAGGACATGTTTATTGAGACATACTGATATGGCAAAAAGGGCCAGGTATGTTGGGACGGAGGGAGTATTATTATATTTTTATTTTTATTCATCACAAATTACAACTCAAAAGATTTTATAGTAAAATTGTAAATAAGTGAATATTTTTACATATCTTGTTGCAAGTGAGTATTTTTTATATGTTCAATTTGTCTGTTAAATAATTTTTTACATTTGCATTCTAAGAAATAAAAACAAGTGGGAGTTATATATGGTCACCTATCCTCACTTATAAGTTATAATGGTTGTAATATGATACCCAAATAGTATATAGAAAGCTGGGCTCAATAACAAGAAATATAGGGCCAGCCCAGATCATGAAATGACTGATGTTGAACATACAATAAAATTTGAATAAAATTTTTAATTGGCCTATATATATTTAGTGTACATACAATTAATTTGAAATGTTGTTGGTGGCATGTTGTGCTTGGATCTATATAAGTATTGAGAGAGTCTTGAAAAAAAGAAAATAAAATAAAAGAAAGAAAGAAGAATGAGTGTAGTATATTCGGCAGAGTTGTATTAAATTCCATCATAATAGGAATATTATATAACTTTGTATGAATGTCGAATCTCATTTATTTCAGTAAGCCAAATCAAATTTTGCAACTAACAGATTTTTTTTTAATTACCTGTTCAAATTGGTTTAGATGAATGAATTAAGTTGGAGGTTTTGAATTTCGAACATCAGTCAGTTTCAAAATACGTGCATGATTTTATAGTATATTAACATGCAAGAAAACGCTAATATGAATATGACATATTTAGTAAAGTAATATTAATAAATGCTCCCTCTAATATATCTCTTTTTTAAGTGTCTGATCTAAATATTTTTTTTCTTGTTTTCTTTTATGTATCCCATTTTAAAAACCTAGACTAATATGATATTTTTCTTATTTTTATCCTTTTTTAATAATATTTTTATAATTTAAAAATAGAATGTATAAATATATTTATCAAGTGTGAATAAAATAAATTAATAAAATTATATATATGTATTTGTATATTTTCTTAAAAAAGACTGGAAAGTTAATTATCGGAAGGTTCAAGAGAGGTAGGTATGATTCTTCTTTTCTAATTAAGGCAGTCAACATGGTATATTATTATCCAAGCTAGTCCAATATATGATAAGACAGAATATAATAAATAATTTAAATTAATTATTCATATATAATATTAATACCGTTAGGTCGATGGATAATAGCTCAATATATAACAGGACAGATACTAAGATAATAAAATACTTGGTTAATGATCATATTACTAATTAACTATTTCAAAAATTCATATCATGTGTTAGTGATTGAAAATATAGTGTGGACAAAAGGTGAGGCATATATTTTGTCCATTTTGTTGGTCTAAACTGAATTGGACCATACAACAAAATGGGGACACAAAGAACCAAAAATGTTGTCCTAAAACAATTCAAATTGAAGACAGTGCTTTTTTTCCATTTTAAAATTTCACTATTGCTTTTCTTCTTTAGACTTTCTTGAAAAAATATCATGTTTTCTAATAGACTATAAATTTCTTATTAATTTTCAAATTACACCCATTTTAGGAAATTAAAAAAAGGAAAATACGGAGTAATAAATTTCCTAAATTTGATTTTAAGAAATTTCAACACATCCCAAATTTATCTCGTAATAATGTGGTCTATAGTTTGGGAGACTGGATTTGTAATCTATTTATTTTGCCTTGTGTTGTAATTTTGTAATTTTGTTGTGAAACTTGTTATTTGTTGATGGGTTGCGGTACTCATCGTATATTATCTTATGCTCTCTCTGTCCAATTTATCTTAGCACATTTTATATTCAACTGAGTGTAATATAAAGATAAAATATGCTAAGATAAGTGAGATGGAGGGAGTATTATTTATTTCCCAAAAAGTTAAAAACAATTTGCCAGTAGAAATTAAATATTATACCCTAATTATAGCGATCTCCTTTTGAGTTGTAAGATCTTGTTTGATGCCTTTATTAGTAGCTTTGCACTTATAATATTGAAAAAAGGAGTGACCACTTGCATGAATTCATGATTGTTTTATGTTACTAGTATTTATCTATTCTCTATGTTGCAGGATTGAACAGATATGAGAAGATATATATAGAGAGAGAGAGAGAGACAATTTGGCTCAACAAACTAATGTAGACATTATTAATATGATTACAGGTAATGTGTATAATGTATAGCACATGTTAGGAAACTTTTTGAGTTTTGATAATGCTTATAGAAGTGACACTTAGTTAACTTTAATGTGATATTAGACAACTCATTGTCGGTAGCTCTATCTTTTTATTTTTAGAGGTTAGGTTAAGATTGCTATATGATGATGAAGAAGGTGATCTATAATGAGTCAAGATGAGTCATCCATCAGTTGGTGTGATATTCAAGCTACATGTCTTGATTAGGATTGTTATCTACATGTTCCATCTATCAAGTCAGCATCTTTGTTTTAAGTTCAACTTCATAAATTTATAAATGACAGATAAAAATTTTATCAAAAATGATTGTAATAAGGATTTTTACCATAAATGATGGTAATAAAGATTCCAAATGCTATGAGGTACAAAGTTTAATGTGAGACAATGACTTATTTGAGGAGAAGGCCTATTGCTACTTTTACAGAATTATGTCTATAAATATTTCAAGTCATTCAACTTAAAGTTTTTAAGAAAATTAATCAAGTCAAATTTCTACAAAAATGTCTAAGTATTATTCCTCTTTCTTTTTCTCCATTGATCATCATTGGATGTTGATCTTGCTCGGATTGGGCAGAATCGCTAGTGAACTCTTTGCTGAAATTATTCTTGTCTCATTTGTTGACCTCAGCGCGATATCCAACATGGTCGGATATAATTATTTAGAATTTCGGCGTATTGCGCAATATCTCCCAACAATTGAGATATTTTTACGTCTTCCGATTCGTTTGCTTGAACTCAGTCATCGTCTTGTTGAACATGTTGTCCTCAAAATTGTCGCTCGATTACGCATCGGAGCACCAGTTGTAGATGCTGCAAAACTCTCTGGTTGTATTTTGAATACGACTCAAATGACTCTTCAATTTTCGATTGAAGTCGATGGTAATGTGATGTCAATACATAAAGCCTTTTCAGTTGTTTCACGCGATGGGGGTCGTAGCTTGTGTCAAGCCATGCTCGACAAAAGATGATGTCATCTTGGACGTTTTAGTGACCCTCGAGTTTTTTCTTCTCATCGGTCTCCTTGTGATGGGTGGGAACAAGGGCGTCGTCCAAAGTTTCATCAATGACTCGTTCTAATTAATGCTTTCAAGTCCTATAAGTGACGACAAAGATAATTATTGACTTGAAAAATCTTGGTCGGTAAATAGAAACGAGGGAAATTGTGGAGTGTTGAAAATAGAAGGTGAAAATTATGAGTTTTGATTTGAAAAACTTGCAAAATTCGATGGCGAAACACCCGAGCTCAGATTATCAAAATTCAGGTATTGATCACAATTTTTTTGATGTATGTAAAGAATTCAATATCATTTAAAAAAATTGAAAAGTAAGAAAAGAGATAGAAGAAATAGAATAGATGTGTTTAAGAAATAGAAGATGCATGTAAATGTTGGTAGTGAAATGTTGTATTTATAGATAAAAATAGAGTAAAAGACTGAAAATATAATAATAATTTGTACGTTAAAAAAAGAAAAATGGGCTGGGAGCTAGGGGTAAGTGAGTCTGGCCCACTTACAGTGCGGGCTCTCATCGTGTCTTACATCAACAAAACCCATCTCCCACGGGCGAGCTCCAGTCGCAATATTTGCGGTGACGCAGCACAAGTCTCGTTGTCGAGCTTAATTTCTCGAACAGCGAGTCTTGATCCAGACTCTCCAACAAGGGATGCTCTTGTCATGTCCAACCTTTAAGGGGGGTCAAGCCTGAGTGATCGCCCAGGGCCCTGAGTTGGAGTGGGGGCCAAAAATACAAATTCTCAATATATATGTTAAGATATTTTAATACCTTTATCTTTTACTTAGTTGAATGGTTATGAGATGGTTTTACTAAATTTGATTGATTTAAGTTCGAATAATTTTACCTATAATTTTAATCAAACTTGTTTAGTCATAAATGAATCACTTTTTAAATTTGGACCTATTAAATTAGGTTATACATAAAATATGAAATATTAACTATAATAAAATTAGTAGTTAAAATAAAATTTATAGGAGAATCACTTATATTAAAGATTTTTCTATCACACGCCATAATGTAATAGTGAGACAGTTTGTGAGACGAGACAGATAATTAGACCCAGAAAGAAAATGGTACAAATAATTGATAACTCAGTTTGGTGCTCACTACCTATGTTTGGGGAGCCATGCCCAATAAGGATCAATCCATTATTCAAGAAACTTGAGTTATAAAGAACTTTTACTCTCTAATGACTACTCACGCCTTAAGAAACTTCTTCACTCTCCAACGCTCTTCTCCTAGTGATTAAAGTTAATCTCTCTCTAGACTAGCCAACCCTAGTACCCGCAAGTCCCTAGAATTATCCCGTTGAGTTTATAATATACTCAAGTAAAAAACACATTCACCCCCAACACTCAAACTCACGTTCATCGCCGGAGAAATTCTCTACACGCACAGGAAATGCGTAGAGGTTGCTCTATACGCACAAGGAATGCATATTGGCGTTCACCAATAACTCTCACAATGAAAAACACTCTCACTCAATGTGTTGTATATGTTGTTCGCTCGTGTGTATGCACAGGCACAGCGGACACAAAATCAATAATCAGTAGCTCATATAATCTCACAGTAAGCACACTACTGGCTGAAACTTTCGTGTATGGTGAATATGAATTTATACTCTAGAGAGTTCAATTGTTGCAGTCGTCCATGGCCTATATCTATAGGGTGTAGACGAACCCTAAGGCAGCAAGTTCTCTCCAAGGTAATTTGGGTTTTGCATATTTTGATTTCCAAATATATCTTCTTGGATAATATGGAATATATCTTCTTGGATCTTCTTAGAAGAGAATAAATCGTCGAATATCTTCAGCAAACGTTTTCCGCGAATTTCCTAACGATCATGATAATAAATAAAGAAAATTATCATGTATAAAAGATTCGCCAACCGGGAGGGACGGTCTCTCTCTTTCGCATGCAAAGTTGTGCACTCACAATCTCCCCCTTTGACATCTTATGTAGACAAAAACAATAACTTCAAGAAAATAAAGAGACACTATGAAACTTCCCCTTGTTGAGATAATTGCATAAGAATAATAAACAAGACTTCCCCTTAGTAAAAGCATTGCATGCATCCATATAATAATAAATAGGCTGCTCCAACATTGTTCCCCCTGAATCCGAGCTTATTGATAATATAATCGAGCCCTTCCAGAATTATAGCTCGTTACATGGCAATTGTCATCTCACCAACATCAACATCACACTTGAGCAGGATAGACGTCCACCAGGATTAAACACCAGTAACTTTGATGACATGCTCTTATATCAATTGAAGATTTATCTATCCCACGCCATAATGTAAGAGTAAGATAGTTTGTGAGACGAGACAGACAATTAGACACAAAAAGAAAATGACACACAAAATTGATAACCCAGTATGGTTATCACCAACTACATCTGGGGACCACGCCCAATAAGGATCAATCAACTATTCAAGAACCTCGAGTTATAAAGAACTCTTACTCTCTTTAAGGACTAACCACGCCTTAAGAAACATCTTCACTCTCCAACGCTCTTCTCTTAGTGATTGAAGTTAATCTCTCTCTAAACTAGTCAACCCTAGTACCCGCAAGTCCCTATAATTATCCCGTTGAGTTTAGTTGTATCGTAAAATTGGAGAATATTATCGTATATTAATCAATGGGAGGGAGTACATTTTTATACACATTAATACTAGACTAAACAAGGTAATAGAAAACCCTAATACAAAACTATCATATATATGTTATAACATTCTCCCTCAAGTTGGAGCATAATATTAATTATGTCAAGTTTGTTACACAAATAATCAATCATAACCCCATTGAGAGCCTTTGCGAATAAATACCCTAACAGTAACAGATCTTCGATCTTCATATATCTAATGAAGACAGATCTAACTTCCTTATAAATCAAAGGAGACACCCAAATATGCCCTAATATTCCACAAATCTCACATTGTCACACGATGCAGATCGAAATTGGCCGGAGAATTAATGAGAGAGCGAGCAGAGTCGACAGAGAACGGAGGGCAGACCGGAGGTGCATGGGGGGTGGCGCAACTCCCTGTGTAGGCGGTGTCGACCATTGCGGCTCGGAAACGGAATGGGTGATTGCACACTCCAACTGTGTAGAAACCCTAATTTTCATAATCAAGAACCCTAATTATCGAAACATCGAAATAAATCCTATAACCTAGGCTCTGATACCATGTTGTATCGTAAAATTGGAGAATATTATCGTATATTAATCAATGGGATGGAGTACATATTTATACACACTAATATTAGACTAAACAAGGTAATATAAAACCCTAATACAAAACTACCATATATATCATGTTATAACAAGTTTATAATATACTCAAGTACAAAAATACTGACCCCCAACACTCAAACTCACGTTGATCGTCGGGAAAATCCTCTGCACGCACAGGGAATGCGTATAGGCTGCTCTATACGCACATGGAATGCGTATAGGCGTTCACCGATAACTCTCACAATGAAAAGCACTCTCACTCAATGTGTTGTATATGATTTTCGCTCGTGTGTATGCATAGTGGACACAAAATCAATAACCAGTAGTTCACATAATATCACAGTAAGCACACTACTGGCTAGAACTTTCGTGTATGGTGAATATGAATTGATGCTATGGAGAATTCAATTGTTGCAATCATCCATGGCCTGTATTTATAGGGTGTAGATGAACCGTAAGACAGCAGCTTCTCACCAAGGTAATTTGGATCTTGCATAACTTAATTTTCAAATATATCTTCTTGAAGAATATTGAATATATCTTATTGGATCTTCTTAGAAGGGAATAAATCGTTGGATATCTCTAGCAAACATCGCCCGCGAATTTTCAAACGATCATGATAATAAATAAGGAAAATTATCATGTATAAAAAATTTACTAGTTGGAAGGGACGATCTCTCTCTTTCGTGGAACAATTCTTGGAACAAATTGCACGGACAGTTGTTCCAAGATAGTAAAGATGTCTAATATAAATTTGCGAACACATGCACATATCTGCACTCACAAATATAAAGACAAGCATAAAATAAGAGTGAATTTTTTAGATTTTCTTAGAGCCTAGACTAATAATTGAATTAATTATTAATATATACATGTGTATATAAGGGTGTAAGTTAACTAAATCATTCGTGAACTATTTGGAGTTCGACTTGATAAAATTCATTCGTTCACTAAAAAATTGAACTAGTCTTGAACCAAGCTCGAATTATTTTTCGATTCAAACTTGAACCTAATGGTATTCGATTCGAAAGGTTCGCGAACATATTCGAATATAATTTTAACGAGTCAAGTTTCGAATGGTTCACGAACTTTATTAACGAGCTTGTTAACGAACTTTAAACGAACTCGAGCTGAGTTTGAACTCAAATTTGAACTATTTAATCAAATAATAAATGAACCGAATTCGAGTTGGATTTTTATTTATCCAAACAAAATCGAGCTTATTTTTCAAAATTCGAATCGAGCTTGAACCTTTAAACTTTCAATGGAATTGAACTTAATCCTAACAATTGAACTTAATCCTAACAATATTCACTTTAGTTTTATGAATCATACTTGAAGAAAACTAACAAATCCTCTCATATTTGAAAACAATTCAAGTTTTTCATAATGTTCATTTATTAATTCTTAATAAACAAAGGAATCAATTTCATAATTTTTGCTCCGTGCCTCTTTATCATGAGGACCGCCCTACGCTTAGCATCTTCAATGATAAATCAATTTTTCTAGTATGTCACGTTATATGTTACAAGTTCACTTTGTTTTTTTTTTTATCATATTCGCCGACAATAATAAATTAGTTTATATAAAAGCATAAAATCTATAATATAATACAAATTCGGCTCAACCTGTCCACCTCAGCCCTTGAAACCCTCCCAGCCTCCCATTTAATTTTTCATATTTTCTAGATTTTTGGAATTTTATCTATATATTAATCATATATAATATTATAAATTCTTATTTCCATATAAGCATATTTTATGTTATGTTTTTATTTCTATGTATATCATAAATCATATTATATATTATTCCATATTTAAGTATTATTTTAATAAATATAATATATATAGTGATATATTAATTTGATATTTATATTTTGATAACTAATTTAATAATAATTTATATAGATTATGTACACTCTTTTAAAATTTAATGAAAATTAATAAATTATATGAAAATGTCTAAATTTCTATATTAGATTATATGTTTTTCAAACATAATAAAAATAAATTATATAAAAATTTTAAACCTCACATTATTTGAAAATATTTTTTTAATATATATAATTTATTATATATGATTATTATAAGAGTTAATTATACAAACTAGCCAAAGAAGATAGTAAAAGACAAATAATAGCCACAAACATAACACTATTTAAATCCTAGCCATTTTGAATGTGAATTATCATAAATACCCTTCTATTTAAATTTAATTGTATGAATGGTACAACTGGTATGAAAGGTATGAATAATATTTATTCATACGTACATACAGTTTAAAAAAATTAAGTATCACGTATGAATCGTACGATTCGATACAATTCATACGATTCATACGTACATACAGTTTAATAAAATTAAGTAACACGTATGAATGGTACGATTCGATACAATTCATACTAAAAAATGTAAAATATAATTACAAGGGTATTTTAGTACAAGAAATTTATAAATGGCTAGAATTTAACTACTATTATGTTGGTGGCTATTATTTGTCTTTTACAATCTTTTTTGGCTATTTTATATTATCACTCTTATTATAACATACTTTCAATTGTATTATTATTAAAAAAATTCACATATATTTTTGAATATAGATAATAAAAATTGAATGAATCATATTTTTTATTAAAATAATAATATATAAAAATAAAATAGTGTATAATTTTCTTATTTATTTATATATTCTATATTAATTGTATATTTTTCGAATCTAATAAAAATAAATTATATAAAAATTTCTAAAGCTCACATTATTTGAAAATGTTTTTTTAATTATATTATTATTCGAACAACCCACATATATTTTTGAATATAAATAATAAAAATTGAATGAATCGTATTTCTTATTAAAATAGTAATATATAAAAATAAAATAATGTATAATTTTCTTATTTCTTTATATAGTATATATTAATTGTATATTATTTCATATCTGTATATCATTATCATATAATGAAATTGAGCTTCATTATTAACCGCATACTAAGTTATCTATTAGTAGATAGATAGTTTTTGTTCGAGCAAGTATTAACTTATTAGTCAAACAATCCACATATTTTTCAATGTGGATAATAAAAATTTAAGAATCGTAATTTTTATTAAAACAATATATATAAATAAATAAGAATATTACATACTTCTTTATATCATATTGGAGTATATTCTTATTTTTCATGTAGACATGTAGAGGTGTTCAAAGAAACCGAAACT
This sequence comes from Leonotis leonurus, assembly GCA_026898415.1. NCBI lineage: Eukaryota > Viridiplantae > Streptophyta > Magnoliopsida > Lamiales > Lamiaceae > Leonotis > Leonotis leonurus. The sequence continues at coordinate 2,458,238 of JAPKLX010000014.1, read as the reverse complement.
GCCGGAACCGAACCGTAACTGGTGGTTTCGAGAATCGTAACCATACCCAACGGTTCAGTTCCGAACTGTAACCATGTAGAGGACGTTTCGGTTACGGTTACAAAAATTCGCAACCGTGAACGGCGGTTCGTAACCGTAACCGTCTATTTGGAACCGTATCTCTTTTTTTTATCAAATTAAATTTATATAATATATTATAAATAGTCAATTCTTATAATTATTTTTTATAATTGATACATTACACTTACGAATACATTAATAATTAAATAAAATTTAATTAGATGATAACCTAATTAAACCCTAATATTATATACGTATTTCTTAGTGTTCATTTTATATTGTTATAATTATATAGATTAATTATTTTATTTCATTTCATCAATGTATTTGTGTTTAACGTGTTATTTGTTTCAACTTATTTTCAACTGTCAGTACGTGGCATTGTTTAGACCAGACCCACTGTCCGATAAAGGGACTCAGTATCGGGCACGAGGAATATTTCCAGCCGATATACTTCCAATTATTTTAAGTCACTCGCAATTTAAAACGAGTTCGTTATAGATTAATAAGCTGACCCTAGTCGTATTCTCAAGGAAAGCTTAGCAGGGCGATTATATTCTTTGTTCGGAAAACGAAAAGCAATTAAAAGAGTTTGATTTGGATTTCTATAGCTAGGCGAAGAAAGTAAATAAGAAAGCAATTAAAGTTTAAACTAAGAACGACAATTTAATCTAATCTAAGAAAGTAAAGAACTTGAAGTTGAAGACGAAAGAAAAACGGAAAAGAAATCTGGAAATTAAAGGCGATGAAAGGAATTGAAAGCATAAAACGAAACAAATGATAAAAGTAAATAGACAAAGCAATAATTAAAAGGAAAGAAACGAACTTGAATTAATACTTGAAGTACGTCTGGAACGACAATGAAAATCTGGAAACAACGGTGTTCGAATGTTGTAAACGGCTAACTCCAAAACGAAGAACGGAATGAAAACTCCTATCTAGAATGCTAAGTCTCGACCCTTGAATGCGGGATCGAGACGAACTAAAAACAATGGAAATATACTGGAAAATTAGTCTAGGAATTCGTGCTAAAAGGAGTCGGGACGAAGTATGGAGAACTGAGATGTATCGAATGAATGGCACGACGTGTCTTTTTATAGCGAGAGGTAACTCAGCGGTCTCTGGAAGTCACCGACCGCTGACTAGGGTTGTTCCGAGTGGCGCTAAGGTTCGTTGCAACGGCCCGTGCGAGAAACGGGGAGTCAGCGACCGCGGAGTAGTCAGCGGCCGCTGACTCGGCGTGGCACGATCGCTGGCGCGGGCGCTGGCTCAGCCTGGACAGTCAGCGACCGCTGGCCAATGCTCAGCGACCGCTGACCGTGTCCGCGTGTCCTTGGCGCGCGCTGGCTCGGTCGTCGACCTGCTTTCGGTACACTTCTTCGTTTTCTCGTCTTTTCTCGTTTCTTTTCTACTTTTAACGCTCGTTTAGGCCAATGATCCTGAAACATAAAATGAAACATAAATCGGGCCAAAACATCACGGAACGAGGGAAAATAATAGGAATAAAGCTACGGAAAACCTAAGTTTAGACGAACAAAATGAGACTAAACATTATTCAATTAACATATTCATGAGATAATAACACATAAAAACTTTTTTTTAATTTTTTATTATTACATTTTTATTAATATATCATTATATGTATTATATATAATTAATATTAAATTAAAATAAATTTTTACGTAGTTATTCTACTATCACATTACAAAGTTAATTATGTGATATGAAATTAAATGATGATACGCATAAGTATGTAATTAAAATAAATAAAATATTCAAAAGTTTTAAATATATTAGTATTAATTTTTTGGACGGTTCCAAACCGTAACCGGTGGTATAGAACCGTAACCGAAACCGCCCTACACGGTTCGGTTCCGAACCGTGAACCACTGCAACGACGGTTTGGTTCCGGTTCCAAATTCTCGGAACCGTCTGTTCTAAACCGTAACCGTGAACACCTCTATAGGCATATGATATTTATGTTATGTTTTTATTTCTATGCATATCATATATTTTATTATATATTACTCCATATTTAAGTATAATTTTCATAAATATAATATATATAGTGATATATATATATTGATAACTTATTTAATAATAATTTATATTTAACATTTTCAAATCTAATAAAAAATTATAAATTGTATAAAAATGTCCAGATTTCACATTATTTGAAAAAAAAAATTATAATTTATCACATATGACTATTATAATATATTTGTATTATTCTAACAATCCTTATATATTATTTCAGTCTAAATAATAAAAAAAATGAGAATTCAATCAAATAGTATATAATATTCTTATTTATTTAAATATCATTTTCTTTAATATAAAAATATTTAATTAATATATTTCGATGCCTATTTGAGAATTCAATTAAATTGATAATTTTCCGTCGTATATCATTATTAGATAATGAAATTGAGTCTCATTATAACCCACATATTAAATTATCTATTAATGGGTAGATATTTTAAATGTATTTAATTATACTTTACATGTATTTTTCTTTTATCTTTAATCCAAAAATATTAGATTCGATATTTAATCGTAAATATTCGACTAAAATTATTAATAACATATATATTTATATATATTTATAAAAATATATAAATATATATATTAACATATAACTATTTAGATGTAAAGCTTATTTTATATATTAACAAAATAAATTTTAACTTAATTTTTTATTTTTGTTATAGTGATATTTCGAATCAAATTGAATATTAACAAAAGAGATCGAAATTTGAATTTAATATTTTAAATATTATTATTTACTATATTAAACAAATTAAATATTCAATTACAATATTCATAACAAATCGAAGAAGAATACTCATAACAAATCAAATACGTGCGAATCATTATTTAATATTAAAAAATGAATATAATACAAATCAAATGGTCAGAATAATTTCACGAACAACATCGAATATTGTTATATTTAGTTCGATTTGATTTGTTTACAACCCTCAAACAATTATTGAATTCAATTCAAGTCATTTTTATCGCTATTCCATAGTTAAACCATGAATTTAGATAATTGTTTACACTCGATAACACGCAAAATTGTGAGAACTTTTAGATTAATATTATATGACATCAACAACTCATTGACGCAAATGTATGCATTGTAGTTACAAATAAATAATTTAAATACATTTTCCACTCTCAATAAAATTCATATATATATATATATATATAGGGGTTGGTTCCCATGAGAATACCTCTTAAGATAAGAAATAGGAATAAATCTACATCCTTAATTTAATGAATTGGATGGTTAAGATTGATTTCGAATTGTGCTTTAAATTTTAAGCCTAAATTCAATAATAATTAATGAAAGGATAATATTGTATTTTGCACCATAGATATAACCGCCCACTTCAACTATTTTAGGTAGAAATACATTTAATATATGGAAATAATAAGAATTAAACTTACTTTTCAATGTAACCTCCACCATGCGTAAACTATATGTAAGAAAATATATTGATCTTTTATATATATTATCAATAAATATAATCAAATGCATCACTTTTTTCATAGAATGCATCATATATAAAATATATTAATTTTTAATTTACAATACTAATTAAAAAAATATAATCAAATGCATCAATTTCTTCATAGAATGCATCATACATAAAAAAATATTAATTTTTAATTTATATTACTAATAAATAACATCAAATGCATTAATTTATTCATACAATGCATCATGCATAAAATACATTAAATTTTAATTTATATTACTTATAAATATAATCAAATGCATCAATTTGTTCATAGAATGCATCACAAGATTAATATATAAGATTATGTTAAGAAATGCATCAATTTAGTATATGAAATGCATCAGTTTAGTTTTTAGTATATGTAATGCATCGCTTACTTAAATTTAAATTGAATTATAAATGTATCTTGAAAGTTTATAACTCCTTTCAATTTACTAACACACTAAACAAGATTTAATATTTTCATATAATTCACTTATCTTAAATTAGGACATATTATTAATATAATATTGTATTATTTTTCTCTAATTTCTTATTATGATATACTCCCTCCGTCCCGCTAATTCCGTCCTGCTTTCCTTTTTGGGCTGTCCCGTTATTTCCGTCCTGTTTCCTTTTTTAGAAAGAATTAGTTAGTAATAAGGGTAGATTAGGGTGTATTAATTAATGGACTAATGACATAATTAGGGCCTGCTAATCAAGCCCATATACCTACCAAAACCCTAAGCCCACCACCCTTCATTTTTTCCGCCTCACTCTCTTTCTCGACCTTTCAGACCCCTCTTGCTCGAACGATTCCTCGCCTCTCTTCCTAGAACCCTAAAATGGATTCCTCTATCTCATCCTCCGCCTCCTCCTGCTCGATACCACCATCTCTCCATCTTCAAGCCGCTCTCCCTATTGCACAACTTCTTCCCCCTCTTCGAAACCCTAAATCAGACGACCTAAAATATGCCTTCACCACAAATCAAACTTCAAACCCCAATATTTCTATAGATCCACTGATTGAGAAGTCTGATTGTACATTGATCTATCATTCCTATGATAAAACCCTAGTCATCGAAGATACACTGGTTCTGAGTGATGGGCAAGGCTGTTCTTTCGGTGAGGAGCCGGAGGTCACAAGCAATGCTGCACCAGGGATTGGAGCTGGCTATTTTGGAGGAAGGCGTGGTGATTTTGGAGGAAGGCAGTGCTGAGCGAGATGGTGAGATCTTTCCCTGTTGTTTGACATTTATGCATGTGCTCTGTAACTGTCGAATGGATATGAGAGTACTGTGTTGGAGATTAGGGTTTAGTCTTGAGATGATGAAATGATGCTCTTGCCTATATTTTTTGATGGCATCAATGATTTATTGTTTGAGATGGTCATCTGCTGGATTTATGTGATTTGAGATGAAATGATGATCTGTTGTTGTGATGGGGTATAATCTGTTGGATCTGTGATCTGTGATGGTTTATCTGTTGGATCTGTGATCTGTGATGGTTTGTCTGTTGGATTTAATGTTCTGGTGGTCATCTGCTAGATCTGTGATGCAGTATTAATGATGAATCTGTGATGGGGATTTTTTTGTGATGTCTGCAAATGATACTTTGTGATGTCTGCAAATGAATCTGTGATGGGGATACTCTTTGTGATGTCTGTAAATATGGATCTATGTGATTTGCATACATAATAGGAACTGCATTAATGCTACATACTGCATTAATGTTCAAAAAGTCATTAAATGACACAAAATAATTGCATTTACACAAACATGCATTAAAGAAAATGCATGTTTAACCCCAAATGCACACATTAACTGCACAGACACACAATATGCAGTTTAGAACATGCATATTGAACCCCCTGTGCATACAAAAAAATTGCATTTCTTCCAAATATGCAAGTATCAATTGCATATTTAAACAAAATGCAGACATCCCCTGCCCTTCACCTATTCTTGCCCCTCTTGCCTCATACCCAAGTCTTGTATGAGCCTTTGAATGTCATTTGCCCTTCCATTCTCCACCATGTACTGTAAACACTCCCTCACCAAACTGATTGGCACTTCTAGATCAACCGGTAGCATTTCTTGCTTTATAAGACTATCCTTCTTCATATGAGGTATCTTGTAGCAATTCTGACCCCTAACCTTCATGATCTCCATCATGCATCCTTGTAAACTAAGGAATACCTTGTTGAGAGTGACAGGAGATAGGTCTTCAAATGATGTCACAACTGCACTCAACAGATTGTCTATGCCATAACATTTCTTCTCTATTTGTATGCTTTGGATAGCTCTAAACCACCCCAAATCATTGACATTCGTGTCCGGTGAGTTGGGGGGTTGATGAACTAGTCGTATGTCAAAACCATCACTAGAGGCTGCCCTTCTAAAATCTGCATCACAGTCCTTGATATGAGGCCTAGCATTATCTTGCTGTATAAATATGGTTTTACTTGCATTTGTTGGCCACTTCATCTTAATGGCAGGTATTATCTGAGGAAAACAGAATAAAAAATGATGTTACAGCTGATTTGTGATTGCATTATGTGATACAGCTGATTATACAGCTGCTTTCTGATTGCATTATATGTAAAAAACAGAAATAAAAATGTGATTTCTGATTGTTGTACCTGATTGATCAAGCATGCCTTAATCACATCTTTTGTGATTGATTGGATGGGTTTGGTCTCCAGTGTACCCGCTGCCCGATTTTTTGACCTCCTCTTTGCTGGTACTTGTTGTGTAAATGGAAATATACCAATTTTTCCATCAAAAATCACATTCCCTACATGGTCAAACAATGGTCTACTAACTGCACACATGAACATAACCTTAGGTATGAATTTCTTGCTTTTGCATGTCCTGTGTGGCTCGGTCTCTCCGGGGGTAAGATAAAACATGTGGGCAGTTTTTGTGATATAAAACCACTTCTCGTCAATGTGCATTGTATTGCTCATGTTTTTGAACTTTAAGATGTTCATTATCCTATCAAATTCGAGTGCATCTAAGGTAAATGAAAGTCTAAGTAGTTTGTTGGGGGCTGTAAGGTCTAGCTTTATTGATGAGGTATGAGCTTTGATCAAGCCGCTATTAACCCATCTCCACACGGTACTCTTACTAATAGAAATGCCTCTTGCAAGCATCCTAATGGTTGATCTATGGAATAAATCTAAGCTTTGAATAAGTGTTAAGTCTATCTCTACCTTCTTTCTTCTTGGTGCCTTTGGTTTGTTGCTTTGGATGAATATAACTTCACCTGCTTCCTGTTGTTTTTTTCCAGCTGCCCACAGTCTTCCTATTTTCCTTGTGTTGTGCTTGAAGAGTTGTGCAGCTTCAGTCATCTTCCCTCTCATTGGCTTTCCGTTTTTGGAGTTTGCTAGGAGGAATTGAACAATGGAATTCCTCTCTTTTGTTGTCAAGTTCTTCTTCATTTTGCACTTTGTACTCTGATTTTTTTTGGAAGTTGAATGTTGTAGAGAAATGTTGATAGGAAGAATGATGTACTGACTGCCTTTTGTTGTTCAAGTATGGATGATTTTTGTGGGAAATTCAAACACTGTAAATTGTTGGTTTATGCAAAAGGGTTTACCGCCCACATTTTAATCACATCACTTTGTTTTTCATTTTTTTAATTGCATTTGTTCATTCTCGTTTGTTTGCAGCAGATAAGTGTAAAGATTGCAGAATGATTAAGTTGCAACAGATATGTAGGATTAATTTAAGTTGCAGCATATTATTTTAATATTTAAATTATTTAAATTATTTATGAAACTTAAATTTAAATTAAGAATTTAAAAATTATTTGAATTTTAATATAAATTGTATAAATGATTAGGTATGAGGATTACATAATTAAAACACTAAACAAACTCGTCTTAATCTACGTGCAAAAAAGAAACAGGACGGTTTTAGCGGGACGGAGGGAGTAATATCGTTTTGATGTGTTAACAAAAATTATAAAATTGTGTGAACAAATTTAATGTCTAATATATTAATTTTACTTCAATTTTAAATTAAAATTATTGATGCATAGCATGTACTAAGTTGATACATTTGTTAACAAATTAAAATAACATAATAATATAAAAAATAGGAAAATAAATTAACATAAAAAGTTATATAAATAAAAAATATTTGTAATGTTAGTATTATATATTAATGAACGGAACCAAGTTTTTATATTGTAAATTTATTTGCTCAGAAGATGTAATTTAATGCATCAAAAAACATTGCTAAATGCAATTTTAATATAATATAATGCATCAAGGAACATTTCTAAATGCAATTTTAATTTAAT
>JAPKLX010000014.1:2415666-2447062 GCA_026898415.1 Leonotis leonurus | reverse complement strand
ATTTCACGTGTTGAGCTTCCCAAAATGATGTGATGGGTGCATGTTCATGCTGGAGTATACTATTGTGTTGCCCAAGAAATAATGTATGGATAGAAACATTTCACGTGTTGAGCTTCCCAAAATGATGTGATAGGTGCATGTTCATGCTGGAGTACACTATTGTGTTGCCCAAGAAATAGTGTATGGGTAGAAACATTTCATGTGTTGAGCTTCCCAAAATGATGTGATGGGTGCATGTTCATGCTGGAGTACACTATAATAAATATAGAAGATCTTGGGAAATACTTAACAAATGCTTATATTAAAACCATCAAATTACAATTACACCAGAAAATTGAAAAGCAGATACATAAACCACATAATTGAAAATACATGAATTAAAATACATGAACTGAAAATACATGAATTACTAAAGATACATAAACTCTGAAGTACGATCACATCCCATATAACTGTCGCATTAGCTCAAGCTTCAAAGCTTCTTCTTGAGGAGATAATTGACTCTTTGCCAACAACGTGTTAAGTGTAAAAGTTTTTAGCTTCTCTCTCTGTAATTAAGTTTCAACTTGACGTGTAATCCTCAACTGACGAAGTTCTTCAGTCCATTCATCTGGAAGTATGGAAGACTGCGATGTTGTTTCTTTTGCTTTTCCTTTTCTTTTAGCATTCGCCTTTGCTTTGTCTCTACCAATAGGACGAGAAAGTCTCGAACCTCCACTTCCAACAGCTTCTGGTGTGGATTTAGTTTGAGGGTCTCCATCCTCATCGGTCCTTGATCTTTTTGAGCTCCCACGACTTTCTTCAACACTATCTTCACCTTCGGCCCAAGAACGTGTATAACCAGTACTATTTATTTTTAATTCTCATTTAGGATTGTGACTCATAACTTTTTCAAACACCTCATGGTGTGTGAACTTGGGTTTTCCATACAATGTTTGAGCTACATTCTCAATGTCTTGGCTGGACTGCCCGCTCGTTTTTCGATCATACGCTTTGTTGTATGCAGCAACCCACTTTGTTACATTTTTATTGAGGCGCCTGAATCGTTGCCTCAATGATTTAGGGACCTTGCACTGCCAATTGTTGGATTTTCTACTCGGCCTTGCTCATACATATTTAGGATACTTCCCCAAAATGTAGAACTATCTTGATTTTTGCCAACAATTGGATTATTGCTGACAAAACACCATGCAGACATTAATGCTACATCTTCTTGATCCGTCCAACCTTTTGAATTGTTGGAAGATGTTGTGTGAGTTTTTCCATATGAGTTTTGGGAGATGTTTTGAGTGTTTTGGTGATATTCGGGAATAGGTGAATGAGGATGATTTTGAGTGGTTTGGTGATATTCGGGAATAGGTGAATGTGGATGATTTTGTGAAAATGAATGGTTCATATCATAATTGAACGTTGAAAAATCTCCAGAATTTGAAATATTTTCAAGATCGGGATGATAATCTCCAGAAAAATCAAAATTCTGCGAATTGAAGAAAGAGTTATTGTCTCGATCCATAGAAAAATATAGAACGAGATAAAAAACAATACAAGTAAAGAGAAGAAGAATTTTTTAGGTGTAAGAAAAATATATCAAGATTGGTCTCTATTTATAGAGGATGAAAAGATAAAAATTTTGATATTTTTTTTATTTTTTTTAAATGTATTATACAAAAGTTATTTTAATTTTATCTATATATCCAATTAAAATCTAACAAACCAATAGAATGAAGACATGTGTCAACATCCTATTGGCTTAAATAAGAGGAGAGAGAAGAACACCCATGGTCTATTCTTTAAAATGTTCGACCAGCTTCAAAGCTTTCTTATTTATTTTTATTATATTTTTAAAAGTGGTGATCGAACTCCAACATGAATTCTCTACCGATAAAGCTGGTCTAAATGGAATGTTTCAAATATAAACCATTTTCATGGACGTCCCAAAATGACAAAATGTAAACCGTTTTGGTGGACGAATGGAGTAGTAATAAATGAAATGATGTTGAATACCTTTATAAATTCTATAAAATATTAATCCCGTCGAATTTCGACGAGCATCAATCTAGTAATGTATAAAATGTGACAAAAGGTAAAAATTTATGCACCAAAAATTAATTTCAAATTGATTTCGAACTTTACCATGATAGTTTTTTCTTAGTTTTTGTTTTTAAAATTACCGTTCTGTCCACCTTATTGTTCATGGATGCCATTGTAGTAGCAGACTAGCAGTAGAGCAGTAGCGGTGAGCACTGCATGTCCACGTCAGCAAAATGAAAGATGAAGACGAAGACAGTGGGACCATCTCACACACATAGACAGACAGAGAGAGAGAGAGAGTATTTCCAAAGAATTCTCAAACGTTTGTACATATATAAAACAGTGTATAAGACTTTGAACCAATCATGAGACTGAGAGTACAGTCAGCATAGCACAGCACAGCACAACAGCATCTTTGTTTTTTTTACTACTTTGAAGTGTTTTGAATGTGTGTTCCCATCTGAATCTTGTAGTAGCTCAATTCTACGAGTAGGACATTCATTGTAGAGAGTTATGGAGGCATCGCTAACCACTTTCTTGCTGCTTCTCCTTTCTCTTACTTTTAATGCTGCTGATGCTACTCGTACCTTCGACGCCAGGCGCAGCTTGCTCGCTAATGGCCTCGCCGCTACTCCTCCCATGGGGTAAACCCTCCTCCTCTCTCTCTCTCTCTCTCCCTCACACACACACACATACTGATTGTTCTTGGAAGTCTTCCAATTGGGCTCATCTTGTTTTCATGCTCTTTATTCTTGATTGTTTTACTCAGTGGGACTATCACCAGTGTCTGCATCTTTGCATAATCTTACAATTCTCAATCTGGGCTGTCTTTTGCATCACTATTCTTGATTTATTTTATCTTTGTGAGAACCTTATCTTAATACTGTTTGGATATTTTGTTTCTACTCCGCTTTGAGTTTGACCTATTTTTCCTAGTTGATTGTTACTGCAATAAGCATTATCTGCATATTTTTAATTGATTAATTATTCCTTTTTTCAGGTGGAATAGTTGGAACCATTTCAACTGTTTTATTGATGAGAAAATGATTAGAGAAACTGGTATGCTATATTATTGCTTGCTCATGATTCACCATGTAATCTGCCCTGCACTTTTATAAATTCTTAAGTGAGTTTCCTTGTTTATCAGCTGATGCTCTGATCTCAACTGGGCTTGCAAAGCTCGGGTATAAGTACGTTAATATTGGTATGTTTCTTGTTTAAAGTACCAAAATTTTCAAAGCTCTTTGCGTCCAGTGATAATTTTCTGATAGAGAAACTTTCTGTGACACTACCTTCATCAGATGATTGCTGGGCTGAACTATCTCGAGACGATAAGGTTCAATTTTGCAGTTTTATTCTACTACTATGAGCTAGTGTTCATGATGATGACTTTCTTGGTTCTTATTTGTCTTTTGGGCATTGTATTTCAGGGTAATCTAGTGCCTAAGAAGTCCACATTTCCTTCTGGTATGAAGGCTTTGGCAGACTATGTCCACAGCAAGGGACTTAAGTTGGGAATTTACTCGGATTCTGGGTATCTTCGATTCACATTACATTTCTTGGATGTTGTGTATATACATAATGATATTTGTATGCACATGGTATGATATGATGTCTATCTGATGCAAGTGCTATACATTTTGTGCAGCTATTTCACTTGTAGCGAAAAAATGCCTGGATCACTCGGGTATGAGGAGCAAGATGCCATGACATTTGCTTCATGGGTAAACATTGTTGTGGTTTATGAGTAACATAACACTTAGTAGTTGTAATTAGCCTAATAACTACTAGGCTAATGGACCTCTGAGTTCCTTTTAAGCTTTCTTGCATATATAGTGTAAGTAAATTCTGAATTTTCTGCTGTAGGGCATAGATTATCTGAAGTATGATAATTGTTTCAACGATGGCTCACGGCCAACAGTAAGGTAACAAAAGCACTTTCTAGCTGAATCTTTGAAGACCATTGTCATCTTTCGAATGCTTTTGCTTCTTTACTCTCATCGTTGCTCATCCTTGTTTAGATATCCCGTCATGACAAGAGCTCTTATGAATGCTGGCCATCCTATCTTTCTCTCCTTGTGTGAATGGTATCATATCATTCTTGTATCTTTCTCCATTTTTAGTGCCTACTACGCCAGTTGTGCTTCCAATTGGGGTTTATAATTCTCCTGTCGTTGAATTAGGGGAGATTTGCACCCAGCCTTGTGGGGGGCTCATGTAGGAAACAGTTGGAGAACTACAAACGACATTTCTGATAACTGGGATAGGTACATGTTGTTTCTTCAATGTTTTTTCATACTAGTGTTCTATGCATCTCTTCACATATTCGGGTTCTCCTACTCCTACAGCATGGTTTCTCGAGCAGACCAGAACGAGGTCTATGCAGAGTATGCCAGGCCAGGTGGCTGGAATGGTTAGTACATGTTATCTGTTAACCTTACATATTAATTTGAGAAAATCCAAGAAAATCGATCGATGTTTAAGATGGATATGTTGTGTGCAGACCCCGATATGCTTGAGGTCGGCAATGGAGGAATGACCCAAGATGAATACATAATCCATTTCAGTTTATGGGCGATTTCAAAGGTCTGAGCTATGAACTCATGACAAATTTGTACCAATCAAAGATAACTTATCTACATTGCCATATTCATACTGATTTTTGTGCTTGTCCCATTGTTATTAGGCCCCACTTCTTATTGGTTGTGACGTGAGAAACGTGAGTAAAGAAACAATGGAGATCATAGCAAATAAGGAAGTCATCGACGTTAACCAAGGTAACCAAAAACATCCAACTTTAGTTCAAAGCTCTCTTATTGCCTTAGTTAGTTCTTACAGTTGTGATGTATCATATCCTTTGCAGATAAGCTAGGCGTCCAAGCGAAAAAGGTCAGAATGGAGGGAGATCTCGAGGTATGTTACTTCTTGTTTGCAGTAACCAACAATGCATTTTCGAAAGTCATACGCAACACGTAATAAACATGTGCTGCGATTTGATTCCATGTATAGGTGTGGGCAGGGCCACTTTCTGGGTACAGAGTAACGGTGGTGGTGCTGAACCGGGGGATACAGTGTCAGGCGGTCACTGCTCGTTGGGACGATATCGGAATCCCTTTGAACAGCACAGTGATTGCAAGAGACCTCTGGGAGGTAAGCATAACATGACTAAATAAGGCAACTTACTTTTAAAGTGAAATGAAGAGGAAAATTGATGTTGTGTTTGGTTGTTTGTTGTGTGTTGGCAGCAAAAGACATTGAAGCAAAGATTTGTGGATAGTTTGACAGTAGCATTGAAGCCTCATACATGCAAGATGTACATACTCAAGCCCATTTCTTGAGAGACAACATTATTTCATTTGTGTAAGATGGTTTCAAAATTCACAAACAGTGTTGTGAATTGTGATGTTATGTTTCTTGGAGTTGTACCAGAATTCCAAATTTGAGTCCTTTCCGGCAATTTTGTTTTGTAAGAATAAATATCATTTTGTGTGATTTAAAAATTCGAAATAATTATTTCATTGGAGTAGCATAGATTCAAATCTTGCAGAACAATTCAAATTTTTTCAAAAGGCTAGTTGTTCTCTCTAGGTAACTTTTATGTAATATTATACAAATATTATTGTTCAATAGTAGACATAGAATTAGGATATGTGGATCCCATAATGAATGGCTTCGTTAATAGCAAAAATAGAAAATGAACATCTATCTATGCAATAAAGGAAAAAAGCCCTCCAACCATACAATACCAAAGGTAACACTGAAAATGAAACAAAACAAAAATAGGTGAATAAAGAACTAAATAAATAGGGCAAATGCTCGAGGGTAGAGCAGATATTTCATAGTGGTAAGGGGCAAAATAGAATAGATGTCAAAACAGAACAGCTGGTTGTTTTTGGCATCTCCAAAATTAAAAACAAAAACAAAAACACTCTTACATCATCAATCATTATCATACAATGACTTCGAAGTGGAGGAGTGAGTGTATGTAGCTAGCTCTAGCTCATGCTCATCCATCAACAAGCCAACAGTTGAAAGAGAGGAGCTAAGTTACGCTACCTTAGATAGGAATCAAGTTTATACAAATCTCTCTCTAAACTACAATCAATCAATCAATCAACCAATTCATCCACTTCACTCCAATATAACAAGTTGACACAACAAAACAACGTACTAAGATGGATCCGCCCGCCTCCACTTCCAGGCTTGTGTGGCAGCAAGCAGGTTCTCTATCACCTAAGTTTGAGTTAAGATAAAGAATCAGTCAGTAATTCCTCTGAGCGTGAATATACACGAGGTGAGGTGCCATCATCACTCTCATCTTTCAACCGTAAAAAACGACAGCACTTCACAGATCCAGAATCACAGTTCCCTCAAACCAAGACCGTCCCTGACCTGCTCTGTGTATAGTGCTGATATATTGTGATTATTTACTCATGATACTTCCTGGAGCGCGAGATTCAGCTCATGTGCAGATTTGGCGATAGAACCCCCTCTTCTGCAAAACAAAACAGCAGATGCACATAGAATCTTTGAACCAAATTGAAGCAGCTGCAGTATTTTCATGAAAAAACATACCTTGAAAGGACAGGAAGGGAGCATTTCACTTTCTCAAGTTCCACACAGCAGATATTGCAACGCTCCAGCCTTGATGCAACAGAAAGCAACAATAGATCTTTCAATAAGAGAGTTTTAAAATAACAATTATACAATAAAGTAAACTATGCATATAAAAAAATGCAAGATTAAGCTAAAGATAGATGTTGAGGAAGAAAGAGCCAGACCTTTGCTCTGCCTCGATGTCTACACCAACAGATGACGGCGCCGACAGCGAAGAGTATATCACAGAGCCAAATACTCTAACCAATTTTAGGAGCATATCCAATGCAATATCTTGATGCCTAAAGATTTACAGGTCATCAGTTTTAACAAGACCAGTTGCAGCAGTCAGTATTCTTAATCACTAGACAAGTAATCATGAAGATAATTTTTTCAAGCCATAACCATGCATGCTAACATATTCATCCGGTAACTCGATCATGACACTGGAAGAGTAAAATCCCTGGAAGCTCATATCTTATCATAAGTAGGGCTTTATGGGGGTAAGTCCTTTAAACCATAGGTTAACCAATTGTTCAGCTAGAGAGAAACATATCATAATAAATAGCTGAGTTTTGATTTTTGTTTTTTTTTAAACAAATGAACAAGGAAGAACACAAAGATAAAATTTGGTCGGCCATATAAATACCTAAAGGAATTCACTTTCGATTTTATTTGAAAGTTGAGCACCTATTTTATATGTGCAAAGTCGAGTTGATAAATGAATTAGATGGATCATAGCACCACAGAAAGCAGTAAAACTGTAAAATTGTACTCCCTCCGTCCCACTAAGCATGACACATTTTATATTCAATTGAGTGTATTAAAATAATAAAGTGTGTCAAGCTTAGTGAGACGGAGGGATTACTTTGTTTCATCCTCTCTTTCAGTACCTACTCTATCATGAGTTTTCATCAAAGTAGTGTCACGCATGTTATCTATCCTTCACATAGCAAGAAACTTGGAATATGTTGCAAGGGCCTTACATAAACTACCACATCAAGTAACACATTCCAGCTGATTAACAGATCCAATAAAACCCAGGATAAAGAAGCAACAAGTGGTTAATTGGGAAATGATTATAAGGTATAATATATTCCTGTATTTATTTGTTTCCATCATTCAGTTAAGAGTAGCACTGATTTGCTATAAATCAACCTCTCGAGGCATGTTACCTCCAAGTCACAACATCAGCCATGAAAGTTAAACATCAAGATGTCAGAGTGGTAAAAGTATATAGATCTGCTCACCTGTCCATATCACTTTCAACAAGTCCTGTCAGGAGTGGCAAAAGACATGAACAAATATCCAATGTGACTGCATCAGTTCTTTCGGCCAAAAGGCTCATTACATCAGCAACCACCTACAGCATGAGGTGGAGGATACGCGAAGAAGAATGAGTATGTCTGCTAGTTGCATAACAGGTATCATTATGAGTCCAAAAATTGGTGTATAGAAGTATAACACTCACACTTCGATCACCCATTTTGTCCATTGCGCTAAGAGCTCCTCTGATGTCATGCCTTTGCCAGTAGTTTAGAGCTACCTGGTAAAGAAGGAAATCAAGTACAACTATAAGTTTATAAACTTTATCATTGTTAAAGTACAACCTCAACAAGACAAGGTATTAGATGGCATAAATATGAAGAACTAATGAGAAGTAGATTCTAAAAGATGATTCGGAAAAGTAGAAACCATTAGTGAGAATAGTTCATGGTGATGAACTAAGCTATAGAAAACACGCAAGGTAGTCTTTGGCAGGACAATCAGGAAATAATCAGTGTTAAATCTGGAGATATCATTCGTACTTCTAGAGTTAAATGTGGTTCTGAAATTCCCCTTTATGGTTCTATGAAGTTCAATATAATGTGACAGATAGGCAGCCCACATATCATTTATGAAATATATTATGATCAAATATATTTCATGTTGTTTTAACTTCTAACAATGGAAACTCTGTACTCGAAAATATATTAGGAAATCTAGAAGTATGATCAGCATTAAAATCAAATCTGTAAGATAATAATGCAACAAAATACCTGCAGCTTGCCTAATCGGGACCTCATTGAGCCAACAAATGCATCATGTTGTTCTAACAATTCAGCGATAGTATCTTCATCACTAGCTGAGACTGACTCATTTTCATCAGGTGACGAATAACTTCTCTGTCATGGAAGATATGAATAAATATCAGCAAATAATAAGAAAATGTCGATCGATTAGCATCTCAAGCTGCTATATAATATACTGAGAGCTAATGACAGAAATCAGTACAGATCCATCAGGAGCAGAAACTAAATAGAATATGGAAGTTCTGTAGGAACCAATGCACTATTTATTATGGTTTGAAACAGAACCACACATTGTACATGTCAAGCCTGAGAACTGAGACTTCAGGCCAGTGCTTATGCAAAAGCTAGGGTATTATAATTTCAGGCAAATGTGCCTACGGAAGTTAGATAGTGAGAACAAACATGGTAAAATGGACATGTCGGGGAAAAATTAGTTTAATTAGCTGAGTATTAGTATATTCCAGTGATAGGGAAAATTATGCAGCAAAACTCCTGAATTACAATTAGCTCCCAGTAAAAATAGCTAGCAAAGAAAAACACACTTTGTTTTCTTTTGGGAAATGAGAACATGAGTTGTGAACCTTACGCACCCAAGATCCACAGAATGACTGAAGTACTTACAGCAGATGATCTCCGGGGGATATTGCTAGAAGCATAACCTGGATGATAAGAACTTCTGCCTTTCTGTTCCCAGTTACAAAGATTTAAATGTGCTCTGCCTAATTTTATTAGGAGTAATAAATTAGTGAACATAATGCTTTAGAACCCTGATATATGAGAAGAATCAAATTTAGTAAATCATCCACTACATAATGAAGTTCTACCTCCTTTTTGACCTTCTACGTGAGATGTTTCCATATTTGTATTATTTCCACGATATTCATCTGTCATAAAAAGAAAGCTGATTAAAAGAAAACTTGCACATTAATCACCTTTATATTATTCCTGTATATGAAACATATATATAGAGTTACTCAAATTGCTATGGAGGGTATAAACTTCCAATAAAGCATTGAAGATGTCAACAAAATTGGTATCCAACAACAATATTAGCAGTCAAAGAATTAACATTTCAGCACATCTCAAACAAACTCGGTTTTTAAATTGGCACATAAAAATGATCACCATACAGGAGTTTCAATCCACCTTACTTACTAATCTCAGGAACAAAAACTATTTTCCTTAAGGAATTACACTGCAACTTTAAATAATTTTATCTAGTAAGCACTTCGTCTCTTATATGGCTCAGCGTATTTCTATTGAAAGAATTTGAAAATTAAGATATGTACTGAGAACTACTCCATTAAGTGTACCTAAACAATCCAAAGCCATTATGGCCATATAATCTAAGTTCCCTAACCATCTTTACCAGATAGTATCACTTACTCTTCAGTATCTAAGGAGTTTAGACTACTAACAATTTAAGGAAGGGAACACAACATCTAGGAAAAGGGGGATACAGTAAAACACAGCAAAACAATAAGATAGGACAAGGAAGAAGAATTAGGTCCTCTGGTAAGGTTCAACTGCAGTGGTTTAGGAGGCACTCAAGCATATAGGTGTATTTTTGTGTGCGTGTATTTATGCATGTAGAACAGTAGAAAAGAGCATAGAAGCAATAGGATGATCAGATATTAGAGAAGCCAAAGATATCATTCTGTAAATTAATAAGGTTTTTAAGAACAATAGTAGACATGATTTAGCAACTTTTGCAAAAGCATCATAAGTTACAGGAAAAAGCAGTAAATGAAGGCCTCAACTTCTCTACCTTTTCATCTTTCTTAACCTCATCATTGAAAAGATTAAGCAAAACGTAAGAGAAAATGCATCTGTGTCTACTCTCTAACTAAATATATTAAACAACTAAGGCAAAAGGAAGAGTAGTTGACAAGAGACCATGTAGCTGAGATCATTAACAGATGAAGGGTCAAGTTAAGATGCCAGGCATCATTGATCCATAAATACGGACTAATGCGTCTTTTTCTTACAGTGTTTACTTAACCCTTAATAGCAATTACATTTATAGTTCCTAATTTTTCCCAACAAGGGGACATACCCTATTAAATCAGAAGCAGAGGCAGTATCAGAGGACATGGGTACTGAAATCCTAACTTCTATGTCTTACAACCACAAGTTGAACCTCCTCTAATTAACACGGTTAAAGCCTTTTCCTTTCGATCATTAGTGACCTAGAATTTTAGGAATGTACAGAATCCTTGAAGCAATTTTGTCAGCTTTTACCATAAAGGCAAACCAGACTCGACTACTTCAACCACAAAATCATAACTACTGAAGTCAAAGTTGATATAAAAGCACTGGAATCTCATCAAGATAGTCTTTTTGCTAGAATTATGGATCAGCCTCAATCTGTGATAGTAGCGCAGCTAAAAGTAAGACGTCTTTTAACTAGAGCTGTGTTTCAGATCCAGTGAAAATTCTTAAGAGCCTATAGGTTTTGAGGATGGTAGTGAACTCTTATCCAACGGATTCAGAAATACAAAATTTAGCTACTGCATATCGGACTTCTACAACCACACCAAAACAGGATCTACTTCACAAAATGTGAACTGAAATCCTAGCTACAGTAAGAAAAGCGACTCCATTTGTGGTTTGCAATAAGACAGAATATAGCAAATAAACTATCAGAAACAAAATGTGAAAGATTTGCACTTTGAGATGTAACACATACAGCTTTCATGCTGATATCTGGCAAGGGTATCAATAGCTGCATTTGTGTCAACTCTTCTTGAAATCATAGATTTATCATCTCTGGCTTTTCTGTCTGCAGCGAGTCCACTTATTGAGTTCTTAACTGATGCATTAAAAGGTCTATCTGGAACATTCAACTCCATGGACTTTGGGAGCTCATTATCAGACAGCGTAGAAATGTTTGTCCTGTCAAAAACATCTCGGGGGCTGATAATTTTTCGAGCTTCGGAAGTTTTGGACTGTACATATGAAGATACAGCTTTGACTGGGGCATCTTCTTTTCTAAATTCAGTAGCTTGCTCAGCTCTAGGATTGTTTCTTGGCACAATAACTGGTATTACATCAGATCTATTGAATAATGTGATATTCGTTGTTGATTGGGCCCTTGCAGTTTGCCGCTTTGGGTTTGTTGCACTGGAAATCGTTGATGCATTCATCTGCATTGTCTTTGAAACACTGAAACTTGACTTTTGAGGAGTGCTTGGAGTACTGACAGTGGCTACAGTCATAAGGTAAAAGAACATTTAGTATAACTCAAAAGTTGTATAAATTTGGGGGATGGGGGCTCTACAGAATACAGAACAAGGCTTACATGCACTTGATTTAGATTCCTTATCTGAATTCTGAGAAGAGAGCCTTGTCAGAGATCTAGTTTCCTTCACTGGATCAGCACTATTTGAAATAGAAAGCCTTCCTAAATTGTTCTTTACATTATCGTCCATGGGTACAGCTGAACCACCGGAGTTCGATTTTAGATCAAGATCACCATTTGATCGAGCAGTTTTTCCAACTGCATATGGTTCGATCCGCTGGCATCATCACAAGGTAGACATTAAACACAATGAAGTAAAAGTTTCAAGAAAACTAGACAACATGAATATGTTACTCATACCGAAATGTCTACAACCCATACTCCTACACAGCTCTGGTTGTAAGAACATCCTAGAAGCTTTCCTTCATGAACATTCATGTCTGATAGTTTAGACCACCCCACGTCTACAGTATCATGACTTCTGATTGGTTCCCATGAGAAAACCTACAACAAAGATAAATGTAGAGTATCAGATGGGGCAAACAGTGGCATAATATATACTTTGAAAATAATAAAACATAAAGGGCATACTTTCAAATTCTCTTGCAAGCCACACAAGAGGGTTCTCCCATCAGGATTAAAGGTCATACAGCGTACTCCTGTGGCCTGGATTTGTAACAATTAGAAAATAATTAGTCAGTCAAACTCACTAATTAATAATCATGCCAAGTCTAAGTTACAGATCAAAAGATAGGGAAGATAAGTAAATAAGCTGCAAAGAACAATTGGATGAGGAATTGCAGATTATAAAACCTCAGGTGCAGTTGAACCAATCAGCTCAAAGGTTTCAAGATCCCAGAATTTAACTGTTCTGTCAGCTGAACCTGCCAAAGAATTATAAAAATAAGGAAAAAATGAGCTACTTCAGAAGATGGTACTATAATTATTAGCGGAAAAAGAAACTCAAGTAACAGTTTAACTAGAATATGTCATTACATCATACACGGTGAAATATAAATAAGAAATGCATTTTGATTAAAACTAAGAAAAGCTCAAGCTCTCTCACTGAGTACACAAGAGAGACTCATTTCACAATACAACTGCAACATCACACTGCAAATTCTCTTTAAATATGAGTAGAAAAAGTGAAATTATGTTTCCAAAGTTTATCAGGAAACCATCCGACTATTAAGGTCAAAGAAAGAAGTAAAAAAAGTGCAGTTTTCTGGGACATGTCTGTATCGGTGATAATATTCTGGCAACTTGGTTTCGTCATTAAATCAGTATCATACCTCTTCTAGGCACCACGAAGCAGTACTTCTTTAGCATCCTACCTTGCAAATTCCTCTTCACATCTCATATTTTCCGGGAATTTCATTCTCTTTGCAATTTCAAAGAGTTTGAAATGTTGCAAAAAAAATTTTATGGAGTTAACCTTAGAGGATGTTAGGAGGTTTTTAACTTTTTTTGGTATTCATTTGGTGTGTTTTGTCATCATTCGTAACTGAGATATATCTTTTCTAACATCCTTTCCTCCTTTTCCTTCGTTCATATCCATTTTAGGATTCATCTGGTGTGTTTTCTAATCATTTCTTCCTGATATCTTCTCATAGTTGTTCTTGGATACATTCTTGCTTGATAGCAAGGTATTACAAAGATGTTAGTTGTTATGCAGAAATCCTTATTTCACAGAGTTGGTTAAGTTTTACAGGAACGAGCCAGTGGGATTCAAACTGACAGTATGCTTTAACACATACAGCGCCAGAGAACTATATTTTATGCTGTAGGAGGATTCATCTGAGGGATAAAAAATGGCTTCAAGTATTTTGGGGAGTTTACAATGATAGGGATGATTGTCCTCTTGTTTACTTTATTTTGATGAGATTTTCTGTTTCTTTCCTTACATACACAAACAAGCAAACAAAATAAGAAGATTGTGTTTATGAGCCATCCCAACATTGTGTATTGCAAATAAAATATTTTGCATTGTGTAAATATCATCTTAAACACATGGTACTAATTTTTTATTAATTCTAAGTGCCATATTATAAAATGTCATATGTAACATATGACAATAGCAAAATATTTAAAATTAGTTTTGTTCCATTTCTTTTGCTTGTCTCCTAAACAATGCTAGTATTATAACATATGACAATAGCAAGACACTGCCGACGATTAGTGACCACATAACTTTTGGAGATGTGACAATGCAAAGATACCTGTCGCGAGCAAAAACTCGTGAGGATGGAAATCTATGCTTTGAACTTGGCCTTCGTGACATTTGAAATCATGCAGAAGCTTGCCAGCAGTTAAATCCCATAGCTGTATTTTTTTAGCAATACAAAGTAATCAGAGATTGAGTTAAATTTTATATGAAATGCAGCACTGCATTACAAAAGCTAAAAGCCTGATGAAACCTGTAAGGCTCTAAATTAGCTGTCACTTGTCACTGAAAAGAGCCCAAAAGAAATGCAACAAAAAGGAAAAGAAAAATACCAAAGCTTTGAACCTATCAAGTAGCAAAAAGATAATAATCATCTTTACAGATAAATTTCGGTTTCAAGAATATACATTAAAGCAAATGAAGAAAAATGATTTTTAGTTGAATCAGTTCTATCAATGCTAGATCAACTACAACCAAAAAGGAGAAAGTATTGAGGAGATAAAATTAAAATGAAAAAGTAATTCACCTTCACGGTATTGTCCTCTCCGCCAGAAACAACCCACCGCCCATCAGGAGTAAACCTGATTGCATTAACCCCTCGAGTATGACCCTTGTAAGTGTGTATACATCCCTTCCTTCGAATATCCCATATTTTCAGATTTGTGTCCAGGGAACCAGATGCAAAGAACTCTCCAAAGGGATGAAAGTCCAACGATATGCAATTGGAGCGGTGGCCAGTGAGGGTGCGAATGACTACCAAAGACATGAAAAAGACCAAACAAAGGAAAGTCAATGGCTTCCCATGGTTGTTAAAATAAGTAGATAAACTGCCTAGTAGAAAGCTTACTCTTAGCCTCCTCCAAATCCCAAAGCTTAATGGTACCACTAGCTGCTCCAGCAGCAACCAAAACCTCCGATGAATCAAAGCTAACTGAATCGATTCCGCTGGAATGGCCTGACAAACTCTAAAGCATTGGAAGCTCCCATTAGGTATCGTATAAAGACATATAGGAAAAGGCAATGAAAGCAATTAAAATCCTGTCACTCACAAGAATGATATGCTAAATTCCAAAACATAAATTGAAAATATCTTATATCAAACAAACACAACCCCACCCCTACCCCTACCCCTAGGCTCCATAAAGTCAGCAAGAGATTGCAGTGAGCACTCATAAAAGACTCATTTAGGGATATGACTGAACTACCAATTTTTTGTAGCTCAATCAAACAAGAAAAAGAAATAAATATAATAATTACAGTTGAACTGACCAGTATGGCATTGGGCTTGCCAATAGCCCAGAGATTGACTTTATGATCTTCTCCTCCAGTCACAAGAACCCTTGAAGATTTCCTCCCGATCTTTAGGCAGTTCACACTTTGAGAGTGAGCTACAAATTCCTCTGCGAAAAGCTTGTTAAGGCGTTCAAATCAAAATTTAATTTACTTTATAGCTTCCCCTTAGATTTATGAAATGACCATGGCTGAAGCCAAAAATGCCACTATGATACAATTTACGATTATTATATCTCGAAAACCGATAGAGCTCTTTCAGTGAATAAAGTTCATTACAGGGAGAGTCATCAAACATGCCAACAAGAGCTTCTTCATTTTTAATTAAATGCAAGAGAGATGAAATACTTCCAAATTAGTGATTAGACCTGTCGATGTCTAGATTCAATTAATGAAAAAAAATTGTGGAGATATGCATGTATAACTTGAAAAAAAGGTTTGGACTGTGGTAGTCTTGGTAAGCTTGACATCAGCATAATTTAGGTCATCCATTAAATCTCCAGTAATTGGATGACCATCATCTCATGATTTAACTTCATAAGTTGCAATCTGAGAAGATAAAAGCTTTACATGTGACAGGAGATAGTGAAGTAGTCCTTTGAACAGTCACATAAGGCTCGTGAATTACAACTACATCATGTTCCATTTTATTCTCCATTAATCATCATCTTGGTTCTTAGAAAACTTTCACCTAATCTCGAGTAAAAAACATGTATATAGAACATCAAAAACTAGCATTTATGATCTAACATTCTTGAAATTTTGCACCAACGCTTAATATGATTCCTATCATTCTTAAGAAATAAACTTCACTTCCACAAATGAATGCAGTTTGGCTAGCATATTAGTCCAAGAGTAAGAAAACATTTTGAATATGAATATCCCTAGAGATTTAATTAAAATACGATGCATAGCACTACTACATTCTGTTTCCTTCATCAAATTCCATATACATACTTTCTAAAGGGGGAAACACAGGAAAGAAAGGAAATGAACTTCTAAACTTCGCAAACAAGGATACGTAGCTTGTAAGCACGTTTGGTGGTGGTCGTCGCCATCTCCGAACTCCGAAAGTGAAAACCAAAATGCTCAAAAACCCTAGCACAACCGGAGACAGTGCGGCAGATCCCAATAGAAAAACGCCACCCCGCATCCACATTCCATCGAACACAGCGTGTTATTCAAATCTCTCACATAATGTTCGAAGAAATTATTGAGACAGTTTCCAATCCCACTTCCTCCTTCCTTATACCTGGAGACAAAAACCCGAACTGACGAAGTTGATTTCAGCAGCAGGGTATAAAAAGATCAAAAATTGAAGGCTAACTTCGAAAGTCCCGCCGCAGATATGCAATGTACCTCCAGTCCCCAGACCAACCAAAGTGTAGTTAAGAGAGAGAAGAGGGGAGAGATGGAAGCAGGAAGGCAGAGAGGAAAAAGAAAGGTTCTTTTCCAGATCCCAGCTTGGCAATGACTCTGGATTCCCTGGCAGCTTCAAAAATGGAAGATCGCTTCAAAAAAAAAATAATTGCAGTTGAATAATTTTGAGGGAGAGAGAGTTGGTGAAATTTTTGGTTTGGGGATTTGAAGTTTGAACGATGATTATGATTACAAATCCAAAACAAAATACTCCCTCCGTCCATGATAAGTGTATCATGGAGGAGTGGGCACGATTTTTAAGAAAAATTATGATGTTATGTAGTAATTTTGTAAATAGTGAGATGTGATGTGATGTATTGTGTAGGAAAGTGTGTGGGTCCAATACATTCTTTGTGGACAACCATTTTAGGAAACAATGATACACTACTTATCGTGGACGGAGGGAGTAGAAAGAAATAATTTAGATTTAAAGGGCGTTTGAGTCCAAAGAAAAAAGTAAATTCAAATGTGAAAGGTGTAGGAAATGATTAAATTAAATGTCATCATTTAATTATGTCTCAGGTTATTAAAAGATCATCATTAGATCACTAAACTAGGATTTGATTAAATGATGAAAATACCAAATAGTACATATCGTGGGTTTGACTCACGAGAGTAAATAGTAAAATTGTTCAAATATTACTCCCTACCACCTATTTAATCTGCCTAAGTTTCGCTAAAACTATGAGTATTTTATTAATTGTTTTACCATAAATAAGAGATTACTTTTTTTTAGTATATTAGGACGAAAATGCTCACCTACTCGGGTGGGCAAGCCTAGAAATTCCATTTGAACAGGATCTATGAACTAAATTGGGAATTGGGGGTTCTGGAACCGGAACCGTGAGAAATGGTTCTTAACCAGACTGTGGATTTCGATTCTGATTCGGTTACGATTTTAATTTTCAAAACCGACGGTTCATGGTTCGGTTTGGCGGTTCGAAACCGTCAAACCATTTTTTTTTTAATTTATTATTTTGAAAATATAACATTTAAATATTACTATATAAAATTAAAATATCAATAATTAAATATAGAGTTGAAAAATAAATAAAATAAAATAAAATATATAAAGTAAATTCAATTAAAATTGCAATTCAAATTAAATATAGAATTGGATACGTAGGCAACTTACTTATAAATTAATTATAAGTTGATAATTTAAATTTTATGAATTTATAGTTAATCTCAAATTCTTCTTTTTTTTTCTTTCCTTTATATATATATATTAACTTATATTTAAATATAAGTTCTATTTATTTTTTAGTAGAACTTCAAATTTTTTTCATCAATAAATTGTACTCCAATTTTTATGAAATTCAATAAGCTATATTTTAATGTTTTAATTTTTTTTGTATTATTTGTAAGTTATTAATGGTTAATCAAATTTATATAAATGTTATTCAGACAATCTTTTTTCACATTTGTTTTTTACTTAACTCAATGTCATTTGTAAAATAATTATAATAATAATAATCATTATAATAACTCAATATAATTCAAAATATCAAATTCTAGATAATTAAAAATTATGTAATATATATTTTAAAGAAAAAAAGTTACTCTCTCTCAAAGGAGCAGGAAACATTTATATCCATCAACACAATAAAATAAATTAGAGAAATATAAAAAAAAAAAAAAAAAACGGTTCGAAATGTGGAACTGCGGAACCGCCGGTTCCAGAACCTAACTGGAGACCATGGAACCAAACTGAAACCGGAACTATCTAACTTCTTAATAGGTTCGGTTCCGGTTTCAATTTTTAGAACCGTGGAACTGTCGGTTCGGTTCGGTTCGAATCGGGAACCGAACTGTGGACACCTCTAGGCTTACTTAATACGTCCGTGAACGATAGTGACATATCTTCTAAATAAATATTACTTCCTCCGCCCACCAATGTTTGTTACGTTTTGTCATTTCGGACCGTCCACCAATGTTTGTTACGTTTTGACTTTCAATTTTGGGACTACATTTTTTCTCCATTTTATCCTTATGAATTTCATTATTTGCAAATTTGCACTAATGGGCCCACAATATTTTTACCTAAACTAAAATTACCCAACCCAATTAAAACATTAACAGCCCAATTAATAAACTAACAGCCCATTACTTAATCCTAACTATACTACACTTAACCTAATCATAATCCTACTACTATCGACACACTCCACACTCTATCTAGAAGCATCTCTTGTTTATCCCTCTCTCTCGTTTTTGCAGCCTGAAACCCTAGAACTTTCACCTCTCTTCTCCAACCTTCGCCATGGGTGATTCTCAATCACCACCCTCTTTTTTGCCCTACGAACATTCATCTGAGTTCACTCCTGCGACCTCTACCAATTCTGTATATTGTGATTTATGGAAGGAACCCTCCTATTTCTTTGGTGAATCGGATACTTTGGTGGAAGAAACACCATTCTTGGAAGAGATTGACTTAGATCTCGCTAGATCTAAGTCAACTCATACAATGAATGTCGTGGTGGATGAAACCCTAGATGTGGCTGGGAAATGCGCCTGGTCGAAGGAGAAGAAGGACTGGTTCAGGAAATTGGCTAGGATATTGTTTCACATGGTTGTCCCATTCATGTTTGGTAATGAGAAAGGTAAAATTTTTAGGGTTTATTACTTCGATTTTGGGCGTAGTTGGCATGTGCTCTTGATTTGTGATCTGTTGAGGGCGTAGTTGGTTTGTGCTATCTTGATTTGTGATCTATTGAGGGCGTAGTTGGCTTGTATTATCTGAAATTGGGTTCTGTTGTGGCGTAGGTGGCCTGTGTTATGTGATGGCGTAGTTGGCCTTTGATTTCTGGGCTTGTTAACTCTCTTACATGTGATTTTTGGCCTGTGATCCGTTTCTGGACTTGTTGACTCTCCTGGATGTGATTTCTAATATGGTTCTTGAGAGCCCTGTGAAGATGTGATTTCTAAAATGGTTCTTGATTTGTGATCTGTGCTTGTGCTATTGTGATCTGTGATGTGCAATATACTACACTTGATTAGCCCTATGATGTTTTTTTGCTTAGGGTATATGTTAGATGAAACCCATAGAGCCAAATTTTATGCTTCCACTACATATTTTGATTTGCACTGTGTTTCTGTGCAAGGTGTATTTTTTGCTGATGGTATATGTTAAAAACACCCTGTGATGAAGTGATTCTAAGGGTGTCATATGCTACATGTGTGATATACCTTCATACATTCCACATATGCTTAACAAAAAGTGTAGTTTTTGGAGGTTGATTATGTGGCTCTTTAGTGTGTTTCTGTGCAAGGTGATTAAGTCTATGATGCAATAAGATAAAAATTGAGACTTTAATAAACCATAGTAAAGGGCAAAATAAGTGTTTACATGTTAAGCAACTACTAGCAACTAAGTCAGTTGCTAATCTTGTAAACTAACTCAAACAATCACCCTAGGCATCAACCTTGACCTTCAAAAATTGTCTGCAACCCACACTTCCACTGCCCACTGTCTACAACCCTAACTTCCACCTTATATACCAAAAGTTCTATGCACACTATCAATGTTGTAACTTGCACCACCATTATTCTCTGTCAACTGTATGAATCCCAAACAATCTCTTATCAGTTGTTCATCCACCCCTAAACATTGAGGCAGTGTTCCTGCCCTAATCAGCCTACCATTTCCCCATGTGTGGTATCTTATAGTTGTTGCACCCATTGACCTTCAATATCTCTGTGTAGCAGCCTTGAAGTGTTAGGAATACATTGTTTAATGTTATTGCTGTCAATTCTTGAAAAGCTTCTTGAACATTCTTTATGAGATCATCAACATCAGTGCATACTTTATCATCTTGTAAATTTTGAATGGCTCTGAAAAATCCTAGGTCATTTACATTGCAATCAGGTGAGTTAGGTGGCTGACATACTAAGTTTATATTGAATCCATCTGAATTTGCTGCTCTCATAAAATCTGGATCAATATGTGCTATATGAGGCTTTGCATTATCCTGTTGAAGGATGATATGCTTGGCTGCATTTATTGGTCATTTAGCTTTGATTGAGGGTATAACCTGCAAAATGAATGGTGTCCTTATGTTATTTCTCATATGATGTGCAGTATACTACACTTGGTCAACCCTATGATGATTTTTTGCTGAGGGTATATGTGATAATTGATTCATGAGAGGGAGGTTGAATCTTTCCTTTCCTGTAGTAGTTGGAGTTGAAGGTGTGATATGTAATCTGTTATATGGTGCATGTGACCTATTCTTGAGAATTTGTGTTAAAAGCAACCACTGTGAGTTTAAAACTCACAGTTTAGGAGGCTAATTGCATAATCTTCCATGTGATTGTGTTATTTTTGATATGATGTGCAGTATACTACACTTGGTCAGCCCTATAATGATTTTTTGGTGATGCTATATGTGATAATGTGATATGTGATATGTTATATGGTGCATGTGACCTATTCTTCAGAATTTATGTTAAAAGCAACTACTGTGAGTTTACAACTCACAGTTTAGGAGGCTATTTCATAATCTGATGTGCATTAAACATGTGCTTGGTCAGCCCTATGATGATTTTTTGCTAAAGGTATGTGTTGTGCATTGAGCACAACATATGTTATGGCCTACTGATATGAAATTGATACCTTGTTTATGATGCAATCCTTGAAGACATCCTTTGTTTTGGATTGAATTGGTTTTGTCTCCAATGTGCTCTTCCTTCGATTCTCTGAGTTTCTTTTTGCAGCTTCTATAGTTGTAAATGGGAAAATTCCATATTTCCCATCAAATATGATGGTACCATCATCTGAAATATGTGGCCTACTGACTGCACACATAAACATCACCTTGGTAATGAACCGTTTTGATTTGTAACTTATGTATGGTTGTATCTCGTTGGGCAGCAAGTAATACATGTCACTAGTCTTCGTCATATAGAACCACTTCTCATCTATATGAACTACGTTATGCATGCTTTGGTATTTCACAGCTTCACAGCCCATGGTTGTATCAAGGTGACTCAAACTCCACCTCATTCTAGCAATCTTATTTTGCACAGTTAGTGTAGGTTTAATTGCATTTGTGTGGGGTTTTAATTGTTTTTCTTTCACCCATTTACCTACTAAACTTTTGCTTACACCTAACTTAGTAGTCATCTTCCTAATTGAAGATCTCTCAAGGAAAGTGAGTGCCTTAACTTCTTCACTATCTATATTCATCTTGTCAGAATGCTTACATCCGTTTTGTTTCGATTGCAGGTGCACGGGTTGATGAAGTAGAATCTGACTCTTAGTCTCCTTCCAAAGCCTCCATACAGTTTGCCTACTAAACTTGAAGATTATTTGAGCTTCTGTTAAAGCCCCACGCCTCAAGCTGGACCCCTGCATTTGCATCATAAACTACTGCCCCAATTGATTCCTTTCTTCATCACTCAGCTTCTGACTCTTTCTGCTCACTTCTGTCATGCCTCTTTAATTTTCTTCCTACCTACTGCTCTTAATTTTGCAAACTGAATCTACAATTGTATGTAAGGAGCATTTATGTTTTGTATTTATAGAAGTTAAGTGTAGTTTGAATTTTAAGTTGCAGCCTTTTTGGTAGGATAAAAACAATTGGTATTTCCCTCCATAATTTTTAGATCACATCAACAACTTGTGTGGAACTTTTATTTAATGAATGATCTCTATTTTTCAGTTTAATGCATTACCTAGTGCTTTAACGTTTTTTCAGTTTCAGTAATTAAATTTTGTATTTAATTATTATTAATTTACAGATTAATTAATGCATTAATTATTTAAGGCATCACACCTTTCGTAGCAGTCATTAATTCATCTAATTAATGATTGCGTAATCTTGTTTAATGCAGTATACTACACTTGGTCAGATTAATTAATGAATTTAATTATTCAAATTAATTAATCTCAAACAAAACAAAAGTGGGACCCTATCTCCACTTACTTTATTACACATACATTAATTTTTTACTTAATCAATCAAAAACAAAACAAAAGTGGGACCCTGTCTCCACTTACTACACTTCTTACACACGTTTCCACTCAAAGTCAAAGTAATACATTAAAACGCATGCCCAGTCAAAACGTAACAAACCATCGTAGATGGAGGGAGTATTATTTTAACAAAATAAATAAATTTTATAATTAGTCGTATAATGATGTAGCAATAACACATTATCCATGAGCACATTAAACGGTGTACATTGCAAGCGGGTGAGTGATACTATATATTTGGACGAGGGGAAAGAAAAAAAAACTATATCACCTAATTTATAAAGTTAATAATTAAATATGCCAAATTTTAATCATTAGCCCTCTAATAATTACTTTTTCACATCATCTTTTTTTAATAATTAATATATCATCATAATTATTATTTCATGTGCTCAGTTAAAAGAGATTTATTTTTTATATTGCACCGAAAATAAAAATTAGTATAAAAGGTGAAAAATGTGATAGGATCGGACGTTTTAAATGATTACTTTTTACATTTTTATAAAATAAGTCAATATTAGTAAAATTACTGAAAAATAAAACAAACTACTTTTTACGAGAAGATGAAATAGTATTTTTTTCTAAATATTTTATTATTTAATTAATATTAAATTAAATTTCATAAAAATATTAATATTTACTATATAATTTGCTACTTTATACATGAGCACCTTAAGTTTGTAAAATAATTTAGTATGTCACTCCCCAGTCTATGAAATTTTTTTACATTTTGTCGTATTGATCTGTCTACGAGAGTTTATTACATTTCCAAATTTTCATTTATAATAAGTTAATCCATATTATACTCAACTACATGTGTGTTGAGATATTCAGAGGAATCGGAACTGCTGGAATCGAACTATAACCGCCAATTTTGAGAACTGTAATCGTGTTGGACGATGGGATATCAATAGGTTGAGTTGGATCGGGCTTCCCTATGCCCAAGCCTAGTCCGAGGTTTTAAGGATAGGTCCATGGCCCGACCAGGTCTGTAATTAATCACAAGCCCAGACTCATGTGGATTGGGCAAGCTTGGATCAGAATTTCATATTTTATTTTATTTACTTTTTTACTTTTAAAATTTTAAAATATTAAATATATATATATATAATTGATTATTTTAAAATATATTTATATATTTAAATATTCATTTATATCTCTATTAATTTATATTTATTATACATTAGTAATATTATTATTATTATTTATATTATTTTACTTATATATTTATTTACTAGGTCAATTAATTTATATTTATATACATTAATAATAATATTTATATTATTTTATATTTATAATTTAAATATTAAATCATTAAATGTTCGGGTCTGGCTTGGGTATACGGGGCCTATTGCCTCATGCCCGCCCTGTAACACCTTAATCTTATATCACTTGAACTTATAAATACTTAATGCGGAAATAATATTTAATAAAGATTAAAACATAAATAAGTGAAATAATTTTTTTTTCTTTAAATGACTTAGTAAAAATAAAACCTTTAAACTTAAATATTAGTAATTTTGAAATAAACTAACACATTTGATGGGGTCCCGGTTAGAGCAGGTGTGGTGTATGGAGGGAATACACTACACTACAATTTTCGCGCGTTCTGCATAAAGCAGCAAGTCGAGACAGCTTCTGTACTGGACAGAGAGCTGGGTTTAGTGACAGATTGCTCCTCTAAAATAGAGAGAGTGAATCTATCCAAGTATGGTTCTTGACACAGAGCGTGAACAATATGTATGAGTAACAAAATGACTGGTAGCTTTCTGTAGCTTTACCAGAATGTCTGTCTTGACACAGATTGTGTGCGAAAGCTGAGATTATATTATTCTGTTCTACACTTAGAAAATATTTTGTCATTAAAGTCAAGTGTTCTTTAATAGATTGATTCAATTGCACAACTTGCAGATTGTGATCTGCTCGCTGGTGAAGTTTGATACAGAATCAAATAATGCAATGCAGAAAGTAAAGAACACACATTTTTAACATGGTTCGGGAAACCCCCTATGTCCACGGTCGATCAAGCTAGATCGATAAATCCCTTAATCTTGGATTCCTCAATTCTTTATCCTCATTGAGTACGAATTCACTCTTCTTATTTATACTTGTTGAGTACGAGATTACAACTCACTTGTTTAAACTCGCTGAGTACGAGATCTGGGTGGGAGTTTATAATTAGACTTCCTTCTCAGTTTTGGGACTGGGAAGGATACTAGAACTTTGGTTGTTAAGGCTCTATACTATTGTAAGTTCTAGTGGGTGAGATTCTCATAAGGATGTTTGTGATTCTCTACCAAGTTACAACACTCGAAGGGTATTTATAGTCGAATTGGTGTTGATTGGTATCTTGAATACTGGAGAGAATCTTGCAGCCTTGAAGCTTATTTTCTGGGAATCTCTGTGTACACCGACTACCTTACTCACTCACCTTCCACTCTTTTATTTCACTCGCGTGAATCCACTGTTCCACGCATTGTGTTATTCTCTCACTCTTTTTCACACTCTTGTCTTTTTGGAAGGCGTGGTGTATTTATAAGACTGTAATGAATTATAGCTGTTGATGTCGTGGAGCTTTTACATAGAGCATTAATAGTCATTTTGACCATTGATTTGTTGAATGTAAATCTATCCGTTGGAGTATGTTCTATGTGTCATCCGACGTGTCGTTTGAAGTGGCATGAACATGCCAGTTGTGATCTATTTAGGTAGATCAGTAGCTTTTTTCAATATGTGTTGAGCAGCTTGTGTTAAGTTCTGTTTGTAGACAGGACGTCTTTGATAATCATTGAGTTGTCTTCTCACATTCTTTTGATTAAACTGTTAGACACAGATTGATACTCTTGTTTAGCTTCTTGATTGTTAGACTATCTAGACAGAACGTTTCCTAACGTTTTGTGTTATATACAGATTGACTCATTCATTATGTGTCTTGAATGTCCTCCAGAGCTAGTCTATGAATGATGCTCTATAGATACAGAACATGACTTATGTTCTGCTTCTTTACAATTCAACATCTTAACTATTCCAAGTTTAGTACAGATTTTGATAGGACCAGAACGTGACTCGCGTTCTGTTCCTTTACATTGTGATATGTATATTAACTAGAATTACAAATCTCTTATAGACATATCTTAATACATCTCTTAATATCTTTATAGTATAGATCAACTCCTTTAACATAACATTTTTTCCTCGTTCTGTCTTCTATTCTTCTGTGAAGTGGTCTTGTCTTCTGGGTAGTGAACTATTCTGCATCACCATGATATGTGTTGATCATATGTTCTCTTCACTCATGCTTATGTGATGTGAATGCTCCTAAAGCTAAGTCTAGACATAACATAGAGTAAGTCCTATGACACAGATCGTGACTCACGATCTGTCCTTTTACATTTTTACTTAATTTTTTACTAATAGCATTATCATATGACACAAATCGTGACTCACGATATGTCCTTACAAGTTCATCATATGCTCTAGTACATGAATAAATAATATCAAGCTCTATAGACTAGGTTGTTATATTATTAACCTATCTTTATATGTTAGTTGATCTGCTATGAAGAACACAGAAGACTACCTATGGACATGATCTGTCTTTTATCGATCTGGTCCTTTTACATTTAGTCTTCTGTAAAATCTAACTATGTTAGACATTAAATTATAAATCCTAGGCATCACATAACATAAAATGCTGATACAGAATGAATCAAACATTTAAACACTATAATGGTTTCGCAAGCATCATAAAAACCAAGCTGATGGCTTTAGCAACATCAAAAAGGTTCCTAACAACATCCCTTTTAAAATAACCATAAGGAACTTAATTAAGCATAGTAATAATATAATATTATCTTGCAAGTCAATCAAAATAAACATACTTTCAAGTCTAGCATTCTTGCAAAAGTACTTAATATAAAAATTCATATCAAAAGTACTTAATATATATCAATGCATAAAGTTTTCTTAAATATCATGATACGTCATTCGACTTTTCACGCGCCTTCAAACTCTAGTGGGAGACCAGGAGAAAACTATGACCCCGAAACAACTAGAGAACTTGAATTGGGAGGAGTTCAATGCGGTATATACAAGAATTACATTCCCTAGAGTTACCGTAATAGGATGCAAATGGAGTTTTACAACCTAATGCACGGGAGGATGACAGTAACCGAATGCAACTGGACATTCTACGATATGTCTCGCTATGTGCCAGAGAACGTGGACAATGACGAGAAGATGGCGGAGTAGTTATGTGCCGGTCTGAGGAATGAGATAATGATGACTTTGGCAAGCCATGGAGGATTATTTAACCCGGAATCCCTTAGTCGTGCTCTCAATTTTGACGCTGCTATGCACAGAGAAATGCCAGTCCCAACCCAACCACCAATATTTTCTCAAGCACAGTCCCAGAACTTCAAAGCAAAACGCAAGTGGGAGGACGCCCGTACCAACATAGCCCCAAGGAAACCCTGGGAGGGATAGACCCATTTTCAGTTTGCTTCTGCCTTATCTGCCCTAAGTATAAGAAGATGCACGGTGGAGAATGTCGAGCCGACAGTAACAAATATTATTTATGATCCCAAATGGGGCACTTCGCAAACCATTTTCCTACTAAACAGCAGCGAGTAGTTCTGGGATCCAACCAGGCGGCTCCAAAGCATTATGTCTAAGCAATCCAGGCTCAGCCTCAGGCATGTCCGCAGCAGCAAAAGTTGCCACTGACGAGCCCATTTTTCGTGCTCTTTTGTGTCTTATTTTTAGGTCTAGATCGATTCTTTTTTCCTTTGTTTTGTGTCGTGTCGTGTCTGGGAGGACACAAATATGGGTGACATGATACATATCAAGATGAAGATCATCATATGAAAGAGGCAAGTTTATGCACGAAGTCCCTTAGGCAAGCTAAAGCTCAAGACAGAGTACCTACCGCCTAGGATCATACTTCAATTGTTGGAGTTAAAGTGGAAAACATCTTAACCAAGACAAAGAAGAAGGAGACAGTAGATGGTGGTGAAGTAGACGAGAGACAAGATGCAAAGAGTGGCGGCCAAAACTTTACATGCGCGAAATTAGGAAATAAATCCCCCTTTCCATCCTGCAAAGATTGGCGGCCAAAAGTTTCCATGCACGAAATAAGGAAGGAAATATCTTTTTCCATCTAGCTCAAATCTGGAAGATGAGAGCATCTTCTATACATGAGGTGATCTGCCAAACAAGGAAAGTGTCACCACCAACCCTAGACGCGTCAAGACGCTGCCAAAGACAAGCTCAGGCCCATTCAGCCTCCTATATATTCAATCCCAAGCTGCAAGTCAGGATGAGCGGATTTGAGGGAGGGTTTGCGACAATTCCAGCCAACCAGCTGCATTATTTTAGTCTTAGGCAATGTTTTAATTCTCATGAGTGATTGGGAGGAAGAAAACAAGTCATACGAGCACCTTTAATTTCTGTCTCACGTTTTTTATGGCCTTGGTCAGGGTTGGTCCTGCCAAGAGGTACTTTTGTTAACACTACATTTTGGTATTTAATTCCAAGTATGTTTTCTTTTATTTATTTTTTATTATTTACTTTAAGCATGCGTAGCTAGATTTATTTACTTGACTTGGAAAAGATAAGTTGAGTTGAGGCTTAAGGTCTTGAGAGGTCTAAACGAACCCATAACCATATATGCATGTTCCTAAAGCACTGGATCTGATTTTTATACAACTTGATTGAGTCATTGGCACTACAACGGCCGGTAGCATCTTGGGCAAGGTTAGGTTACCACTGAGTACTAGAAGCCCAAAGGGTCAAGTGGATTCTGTCTTGCCAGTCAGAGGAATCAATGTGGTGATGTGGATGGGGATGCTACGGGAGAGGCGTCTGAGATGGAGTGCATGTGGTTGCGCAGCCCCGCTAATGTCCAGTTGGGTATACTAGAGTACGCTTAGCTTGGGCGAGAGCCTGGGCAAGGAGGTAAGGGAGTGGGTAACTCTTATCTTATGGACCGAAAAGGTATGTTGGGTGGGGCCTTGGTGGATACGTGACGAGTACAAAAAAAGGGGTGCCGTGGTGATATATTTGCTGGCGGACGAATCAGATTCTTGCACTGTCCAAGTGATAGGTCGTAGTGATTAGCCGAGGGGGAAAACCAAAGACTTACATCTGCGTTTAACCAACGACATGCGAGTACTGTGAATATCTTTGTACCAATGATTAAGACATAAGTCAAGACCCGACGAATCAATTCTAAGTCAAGTTACTTTCTCTATTGATTATCTTTTCTGTTTCTTTTCAGTTATTTATTTTTCGGTACTTAGTTTATGCTTTGTTACGACTTCTTGCCCAATGCAAGACCCAGATTCAAAACCTCAAATTGTGACATCGAGAGATGAATTCATCAACTCCCTGTGGGATCGAACATGTGCTTGCCACTAGCGGAACCTAGTGAAGAGTGTAGGTAATTATAAATTTATCTTAACCGGAGTGATAACGACTGAGCTCCGTCAGCCACCACCCCACCACTGCCGCCCCATTACCATCCACGCTAATATAAGAGGAAGCCACAACAGAACAGGGCCTAAGCGATAAGGCAGAAGCAACCTGAAAAGAATCAGGGAAACCTGACAGGTATGAGAAAGCTTCTCCGACACATCATGTTCGGCAAGGAGGAGGGAAAAGTATTACAATTTAATTCCAAATGATAGGTAAATATCTTTACATTGATTTCAGATTTTCGAAAGCCATAAGGCCTTTTTCCTTATAAATTTAGAAAACATTAAGTTGTACTCCCTCCGTCCCATTTAAGATGACCCTTTTTTTCATTTCCGCATGTCCCACAAAGTTTGCTCATTTCCTTTTATAGTAATTTTTTGCGCTTTAAGTGTATTAGATAAACAAGAAGAAGGGGATCATCTTGGTCTGCGTGCCAAAAAGAAGGGGGTCATCTTGAATGGGACAGAGGGAGTATGATTCTTTAAGGGTCGAGATTTCTTCATTTGAAATTAACTGTGACAAAGGATTCAATAATTATTGTTTCTACCGCTAAAAATCTGAACTTAAGAACAAACTGTTGATTCGATTAGTAAAAGATTTAAGCATCCAAAGAGAATAAAAATCTTGAAAAAACTTTTATGTTATGATAGGACTATCAAGCTAAAAGATTTACCAAA
Source organism: Leonotis leonurus (assembly GCA_026898415.1). Taxonomy (NCBI): domain Eukaryota; kingdom Viridiplantae; phylum Streptophyta; class Magnoliopsida; order Lamiales; family Lamiaceae; genus Leonotis; species Leonotis leonurus. Next base: position 2,417,121 of record JAPKLX010000014.1, on the reverse strand, counting down.
AATGTAATCAAGAACTCTAAGATAAAATTAAACCCTCCTAAGATCACTATTATTATGATCTAAGATACACATGAACATAATCATAAAAATATTTTCTTTTTAGGTGGCAAGGATGATTCGCATGGCTCGAAAACAGGTAACCCCTTGAGCAACCTCTGCCATGATACTCCACAAGTATCAGACGTATGCTCCCTGTTTAGGGGATGACATATGAGAGTTCTTGTTGCACTATAGGAGATTGTGGGAGGCAGTGAGGTATCATGGCACCACTGGGATCGACGGGATCCTACGACTGATTCCACTACTATCTACCGACTGGTAGGGATGGGCCTGCATGATAGTGGGAGACTACATCTGATTCATTGGCCGGAGTTATGATATGGGAGGTGACTTTTCGAGATTCTTAGCCACCATCCAATACTACTATTTGCCTATTGCCATGCATCAAGAGGACCATATATCAGGCCTGGGTTACCACCCAAGTGGGCCCTGTTACTCCCGACATTTCTCTATGTCGCAGTAATTCCCCTCGCTTCGACCTATAGCCATCTCTACCTTGCACTGGCTCCTAAGATCCCGGGACACCATGATGCATAGGCGGGACCCTTCCATCCAGCCATAGAGGACCTACCACCATCACTGTTCCTACTCCCAGTACTGGCTCCCGCATTCCAGGGGCGCCCTGACTTCAAGGCGGGTCCCTCCTGCCTAGTTATCGGGATCAAACGGCCAGCTTCACCCCGCCGATCCCCAACGACGGATTCCACCTCGGGTCCTACTATAGGACAACTAATGGGAACTATGCTCGATTTCTCGAAGACCGAGAATAGGAGCAAAGCCTCATTCTTGTATGATTCGAATGATGACTACACTCCTCACTCCCCTCCACAAGGTGCCACGAGATCGAACCCTATATCCATCTCATCTGCCAAGGTCCTTTCTCAGAAGAGGGGACTACATCTAATCTCATTTGCTAAAGTTACATACCAAAAATATAAAAATATAAAAAAAAGTACTTTGAATCTTACACACATTCTTGCTAGGGGCAGAGCAGTTTTGGGGATTTTATAATAAATTGTATGAATTTAAATCAATAAATTAATAACTTTATGCAATAATTTGGATGGTTTGGGGCTAGGGTGGTGCAAGAGAGGCTTGGGGCTTGGGGGGAAGAGGGTCTGCTGGGGTCCAGGGGCAACGCCGCAACGGTCCAATCCGGGCAGTTCTGTGGCGGTCTGAAGGTGGGGGTTGGAGTGGAGTTTGCGCTATGGGTGCAGGGGAACTATTTTGGGACTGGGTATCTGCCTCTGGGAGGTTAGGGGACGGTTTTGGGGCGATTCCAAACGGTCTAGACAGTTTGGGATAGGGGTTTGAAGGGGTTTTGGTGGTGGGGTGAAGCTGGGGTAGCATTAATGCTGCAACGGGGGTAGGGGTTGGGGGTGCTGCTGGGGCGGC
>JAPKLX010000014.1:2346465-2415566 GCA_026898415.1 Leonotis leonurus | reverse complement strand
GCCGCCCGCGCCCCGCCCCGCGAGTTTTATTTTAAATGTCTAATACTATTATTCCCATTGTTTCATGATTTACTCCACACCCCCCCCACCACCCGCCGGGTTTGGTTGATGATTACACGGGGAAAGGTTTGGGGGCTACTCGAGAGTGTGAGGGTGGGCGGTGGGTGCAGGTAAGGGGATTGAATCTTCGGCTATTGAAGTGGGACGATTTGGAGTTTGGGTTATAAAAATTACATAAAATTCTTTTTTCAAGTATATTCAAATCAAATTTTAATAACTACTTTTCCCATTAAATTTTAAAATAGAAGTTATTTTAAAAATATAGTTATGTTAAAAAGTTTTATTTTAAATGTCTAATACTATTATTCAAATTGTTTAATGATTTATTCAATACATCACTAATAAATTTTTGTACTTTATTTTAAAAATATGCTATTTACTTAAAATTTATACTTTTCTAATTTCATCGTTTTTTTGTTTGTTTTTAGTATTTATAATGATATTTTCTATGGCATTATTATAAAATATAAGTGAGTCTTAAGTATATTTATTATTTCCACTATTATATTTTGTATATTCAATTGTGAAGGTTACTAATATTACATGTTTAAAAATCTTTAATCTAAGGTGAATCAGAAAGAACTCCACTTAATTTTATAATATAATTAAAAAAAATTAAATATGGAATCCAAATTATGTGTAATAATAATTTTTATTTAATGTATAATTTATTTTTAAAGTATTTTAATTATAAACTAACAAGATAAATATTATATGGCGCTAGATACTAAATTTTCTCTAGCGCATTACAATACTAATGGAGATTTTCAAAATAAATATTTTAAATTTTCAACATTTTCTTACTATTAAAAACTCCATGCGTCAGGCCGCGTGGGCTATATAGCTAGACAAGGCAAATTTGCCGAAAGTGTTAATCGTGACACTATTGTAAAGAAAAAGAAAAGAAAATTGGGAGAAAATTAAAATTACCCACTTTTCAAAATGTTAATATGCAAAATACCCACTACCTAAATATCAATGTTAAAATTACTCACTTCTTCCTAACATCTACCACCTCCTTCTCTCTCTTCTCTTCCTCCCACCACCATCACCTCCACGCCATTAATTCTCCAGCGCACAGCAACACCACCTCCACGCCACTCAGCGCACTCCACCACCATCACCACCCATTCTCTCTTCTTTCCCAACATCTCCAGTACCGTAGCCACCACCAACTCTACGGCTCTATCTATTTTCTCCATTGCAGTGCCGCCGCCACCTCTCTCTTTGTGCTCGAGCTCGCCGCCGCCGCTCTCCAAATACCGCAAAAAATTCAGGTATACACGCTTCTATATACATTTTTGGAGTCATAAAAATCATATATGGTTAATTATGTTCATACCGCACTAATTAGAATATCTACCGCTACCTTCAAAACTCACGGTATTTTAATACGTCCTTTACTTATGTGCGTTATTTATATAATATATGTTAGAACATCAATAAGAAGCTTACTATATTAATACCGCCCAACTAGGAGCATCTACCGCACGTGTGAATTGTCCGCGGTAGATGCGCGCCGCATTATTCTTCTGGGCGGTATTTAGCACATAATTACCCTCATATTTTTGTGATTGCAAATATGTAATTATATCTTATTTTTGCTCAATGTATAGCATTTACTGTGATATATGAATGTGTAGATGCATATTAGTTGTTTTTTTTCACTGTTTTTGCCTAATTCTGATTAATTTTTTCTCATATTTGTAAAGTTGTAGGAGTGTGAAATGTAATAATGATTGAATGATTTGAATTATAACAAACTCACCTACCAATTTTTGTCTCGTAAAAGATAAAATGATAGAGAATCTAGCCCACTAATCAATAAAGTGGGTATTTTTCATATGTACATTTCCAATTGGGTATTTTCTACATCAATTTTTTGAATAGTGAGTAAATTTACCTATTAACACAAGAAAATTATTAAGTACTCCTTTGGTAACAAACTTAGGCTAGGAATGAACGTACTATGAACATTCATAATATGCTACTTATCCAAAAGAACCATAAAGGTGACAAATGCTTACTGTTGGCGCAGAGCAGATAATTCAATCAATCATCCATCTATTTATAGAATAGAACCAACTTATTAAGGTAAAGAAATATTCATATCTTAAACACTAGCACGAGGGACCAAAACCATAATGGTTCATGGCAGATTTTCATGAAACCATGGAAAGATGAAGAACATCTAACAGTACCTTATGAGTACTCTTTGATTTGTATCCAACCCCAACTCAACCCAACACACCAAAACTCTCAACTATATACACTCATGACACTTAATATATGTATAGATATAGTAGATCATCGATGTTGAAGCACTAGCAGAAGAAGCTTGTCGATGCGTTAAGCATAACAGCTTGCTTGATCACAAGTTGAGAGACCAGTTGTAATCCTGGTATGATATGTTGACTGACCCTCCGTCACTCATGAGGTGTGTCAAAAGCCCTGCCTTACTTGCATCCAAGTAGTTGATGATCCATTTTGGGATCTCCTTTTCTTGCCCAAAATCACTACTATACCTGTAATGTCGGAAAGTTCGGTTAATGGATCCGTGAAGGAAAATAACACGAGTCAAGAGCATAAAGTGAAACTGATAATACTGCTCACCACTTTATAATACGAGGGAGGTAGAGAGTCCTCTTAGCAAGGTCTATCTCCACTCCATCCTCTCTTTTGAAATACTCCTTAGCAGCGTTCTTCAGTTCGGATTCAATGCCTTCAGTTTTGAAGAATCTGATCGATGGGCTCCCTCTCGTTGCATTCCAGATACCGAAATGGACTAATCGATTAACTTTGGCAAAACTCAGCTGCAGAAACAATGTTATGCTCATCGGGTATTAGCTTCTCTCTTGCTTGCTGATTTTGTATATATAATTTGAGAAAGATGAGAGTTTCGTTTCAATACCTCCAAGCGCTTGTCGCCATTACCAAAGGGCTTTATTAACGAGAATGGTGGTCTTCTGTTGCTTCTAAGAATGCCATTCTCGATTGAATTTAAAGAGTAGGGGTGGCCTCCGATTATGTACATAAAATCCGAGAAGAAGGGCCTCCGATCAATCATTCCTCCGGGATGACCAATTCTGATGACAGCATGAATAGCCATACTATTGTGCAGATTCAAAAAGAAAGCCAACTTTTCATCATGGGAGAGACTTGAGAGGTTTATTCTCTGAAGATCCTCCACCATATTTACATACCTGCATTTCAGAATATCCAAATTTAGTTTAGAATAATCGGTCCTCATTACAGAAAGTGTAACTCAAGAGTCACTTCAAATCCATTACCTTCGGAACTCTTCACTGTTGCTGATTCCGATGTAGTCAAGCTGTAGTCGATCATCAGAGGCATAGGACTCGAGTATGGCTGACATGATGAAGTTGAGTCTTCGGCTCACGGCAGCAGCATCCTTGGGCTCAGAATCATTCACCGCTCCTCTGAAATTGTAGCATTTCGGTATGAAGGGTTCGTGCTCTAGGAATCGATAGAAATGATTCCCATCCTCGAATTCATTAACCCTGCATCAACATCATTACATCCGCTTATCACTTTCGTGTTCCAAATTCCAGATTTGCAGTATATGTTTTTGCGAAATTACGAACACCGGTCTTACCCAAAAACATGATGAATAAAATGCCTACTCGCAAGCTGCTTCCCAATCTCAACAGCCTAAGGAAGTTTGTAAGCAAATACCAATTATTATTCAGTTGCAAATTACATACTTGTGAAAAAAGAGAGTCTATCATAATTCACAATCAAGAATCATCCTTCTGGCGCCAAAGTATGTGAGCAGCAGGTACGACATGAATAGCTTTTTCCATATTTCATTTAGTAGAAGTTCATACTTTGTGTAATGAAAATAAATTTCCTTTAGCTATTATATGACGCATAGAAAATGACAGAGGTTTGTATCTGAGAAAAGTGTGGAAGTAAACTGGTGGAAATTTCCAGCAAAAGAAAAATAGAAAATGAACAGTACAAAGCATGCAGGCAACTAGAGTAGAATTCCACAAGTCAAAGGCTCTGAAGAACCAAACAATCGTTTCTAAGACTATGTTTATCAATGACACTAAACAACCCTCACAACCCAATCATCCAAATAAAATATTAATTTCTCTCTCTTCCACCTATACAACCCACAACATAACTCATTCTCACAACCTTCCTACTTTATCCATGACACAAACTCTAAATAAATATTTATCTTTTATTTTTATTAATGGTATATTATACATATACAGTATATTTAAAATAAATAATTATATTTAAATTATTATTAAAAAAAATAATTTTTAATTATAATAATTAATTATTTATAAACTTAAAATAAATAACGGATTTATTAATTCAATACCAAATACATATGAAGTGGATACATAATTAAACGAAGTAAACCAAAATACAAATAGATGCATTAGATAGAAATTGGTTGTGCTTCAAAAAATATGAATATGGTACTCTATTTATAGAGAATTTAAAATCATGAATTTTCATATATTTTGTATATTTTTTTAATTAATATTATTTAAATTAATTAGTAAATACAAATTAAAACTAATATATAACCCATTAGAAAAGAGGGGTTGGCTAGCCGAGCTTTTGAAGGAGTGTCATGGCCATTTTTTTGTTTTTGATTTAATTTTGTGTAATTTTGTTTTGTCTTTTTCTTATGACACCCAAGTGGGTGTCATGAATAAACATGGTCTAAGTAGCGAGTGACCCTTGGAAAATAAACACAATATCAATTAATACCCAAAGTCAACTTAGCCTAATGCTAAAATAACAATTACTTCAAGAAAGAAAAAATTAACTACTTAATTAAAATAATTATTTCCACCTTACATATTAATCAAATTGTTGCTTTCCAACTTTTCATTAGTACGAATTTGGAATTGACCACCATAAACGAGTAAATTTAATTGCTTTCTAGTGACTACTAGATGAAAGTTGACATGCAAAACCCAATTAGGATCCTATCCAAATTTTGACGAAATCAAATGAAACCATTCTGCACGCGGCTGATGAAAGATTATCCTAATCCTAACTGAGACCTCAATCAACATAACAAATAAATTAGAATACACAACATATAATATGATATCTAATTTTTGTTTAAAAATAAATAAAAACTAGCACGTCTAACATGACTTTAAAGTTGGTTTAATAAGTCGAACTAATTTGGGCAAACAACATATAGAAACACGTCCCACATTTATGTCCACCAGTCATAAAATCGTACCTTTATAGGGCATGAAAGTTGTGGATAAATACTTTAATTGCAAGCAATATATTCTACACAAAATAATGAAGCCCTAATTAGTAGGCTACTAGGCATAATTAGTTAAATCAACCGTGTGTAGCAATACTCTATTATTTTCTCAAAGGACAGGAAAAAAGAGGAGGTAAAGCACTCAATTTCGAGCACCCAACTTTCATCATTTGCTTGATTGATTAATCCCCATGGCCTTGTGTCCTTAATTATTAGCGCTTTCACATAGCTTCGTACTTTTCTACAACTAAAACCGTCTATATATCAGTCACCTTAAGATTTAAGAGGTAAATATCCAAGACAATAGATTTCGATTTGAATCTTTGTAATATAATTTAATGTAATTAACTAAAAAAACGAGAACTAGTACTCATAATATTTGGTTGCTTTCAATTATCAATATATTACAATGTGAAAACTCAGAGAATCCCAATTGGGTGAACTACTTTCAACGGTAATGGTATTCAACTAAATACTAACAGACGATCACCGAAAAGAATATTAAATGCTTTTCTATAGAAAATAATATTTAATACTCTTATTAAATAAATCAACCATTCATATCTTACATTGATCTCATTTAGTTTTTTTTTTTTTTAAATATATATCTCTCATTGATGTTTTTTTCAATTTATGCCTAAAATGACTAACTTATTATGTTCGTACGTGTTTGTCACTAAGATCAAAATATTCGCAAAGGGGATGGAAGTAGACAGTATAATTGCCAAATAACTAATGGTATCCAACAATAGTACAATACAAATCTATTTCCAAATTATCCCAAATAAATAGAATATTGGATGTGCCACAAAAGATAAACTAAAAAAGCACATATCTTATTTTCCAAAAATAATGTTATTGTACGAAATATTAGTATGTGGGAAGAAAGTTACCCAAAAACATTGCCCTTGAAAGTTGTTAGTTAAATAAAAAAAAAATCCCCACCTAATTAGCGGTGGAATCATAACAGAAAAATCATTGTAATTGATGTAACGTAGAAAATAACGTTTTGGACGGTAAAATTAAAAATTGAGTAAATAAACAAATTAATTACAGAGAGAAAGAGAGGGAGAAGAGTACCTTTTTCCGGCCGCAGTCGAGGTGGTGTATGAGCTCCTCCACGAGCTCGGCGCCGGAGAAGCAATTCTTCACGAATTTCATTTTCGTTATGCGGTCTTGGATCGGAACTCTCTGCCGCAGTACCTTTACAATCTCCGCCATCTCATCCATTACCACTACCTCCCCTTCCTCGTCGAATCCGTACACCGGCGGAGCTGGCGCGTCCTCCGGGCACTTCGTCCCCAGAATCTCCTCCATTTTCGCTTCCAGCATCCCGCTGTTCCGCAGCGAGTTCAGCGCCACCAATCCACCGATCAATTTCTCGTTGAAAAATATCTGCGGCACGGCGGCGCCGCCGGTCCTCTCCATCAACTCCTTCCCCCTCCCCGGGAACACGTCGATGTTGATCTCCACGTAGCTCAGATTCCTCTCGCGCAGGAACGACCGCACGGCGGTGCAGTCGCGGCAGCCCGACCGCGAGAAGAAGCTTATTCTCCCCTTCCTCTCCTTCGTCTCCTGCTTCAACGTCTTCACCACCTTAATCCCGACCAATTTGAACTCCTTAATCAGAAAATCCCCATTGTCGTCGTCGTCCTCCTCCTTCGTGAGCGAAGATATGCGCTTGAACACTTCCGACATGCTGTTGCTCTTCTCCCGGAAGAATTTCCCGATCGCGGTGGCAGGGGAGTCGAAGGAGTCGAAGTCCTCCGGTAAGGAGAGCGACCGCTCCATCATCCCCGGCGGCGCCTCCGGCTTGGGAAGCTGCGAGTGTGGCTCGATGATCTCTCCGCTCCGGTTAGAATCCGATTGATCCGCTAAATTCGCATTGAATGAGTCGATTTGGGGAAGCAGATTTTGTGGTATTTCCACATCCAATGGAGTTTGGATTTTGTGATTGGGCAAATCGACGGCAAGTGGTAGTGGATTCTCCATGGTAGAATTGGGATTACTGGAGAAGACGGAAAGAAATTGAAATGGAGAGAGAAAGAACGATGAGCGGAGGCGACGGAGTAGCGGTTATGTACTATGTCTCTGTTGGAGGGAGAGTGCACACTGCACAGAGACACACACACACACATATATATATATTCACTTCACTGTTCATAATTAATAATTAATTAATATATAAATGTATTTAATACATGTTCTTACTGACTGTGTAAACTGTGATTTATTTTTATTTAGTAGTAGTAGTTTTGATTTGTATTTAATATTAACAGTAGAAGTAGTAATTAGGTCAACAATTAAAACAAGTTTAAAATCCTCTTTCTTCTAGGTGCTCCCTCCCTCTCTCCCTATTATTTATCTCTTTCAATTCATATTTCTTTTTCTTAATTTTTAATGTTTTATATATCTTTTTTTTTTGAGAAATAGACAATATTTTATGATCATTTTTATTTTTGTATATGAAAATGCAAAAGAATGTGATGGTATCGGAAATACCGATAAATATATTATTAGCACAAGATTGAGATAATTGAGTAGGAAATTTGATTGGCATATAATTATTTATTTTGTGACATTCCTAGGAAAGTAGAATTGATTTGAAACGTATGTAAGGAAAAAATGTAATCAAGAATTAATCAACACTACCAAAATGCAAAATGGAAAACGCTTGTGAAAAAAGAAAAATGAAGAAGACCCAAAACACACGATTCACAAAATTTAATATATTATTAATTTAAAACTTAAGATTATACTACAAAAAAAATTAATTTTTATATTGATAAAAACATTAAATTTTAAATATTTGCACCACAAAAAAATCTGATTATGAATTTTAATCTTCTACTATTACATCAATAAACTCACATAAATTATTCAAAGAACTTTATTTTCTTTTTATTTATTTTTTTCGTAATTCATCAGATTTAAAATGGGGCATTCATTACATTTGTATTGACGAGTATCTATTCCTCAATTCGATCGAATAAATGGAGAAAAATCAGCAACCATATTTATATAAATCTTTTGGAGGTCATTAATTATTTATGTTACATTTCCTCTTGCATGGTTAAGTCAAACACATACTATATTCAAATCTCAACATTATTACCTCAGTACGAGAAAATAAAATAAAAAGGTAGATATATAAAACGAAATAAAAACAAAATAATATCATGTAGCTAGTATTAAAATAAACATATTGCCTATTTTTAAATTAAATGAAATATTTGAAAAAAATAGAAGAGGTCAAATCAAATTTTTTTCAGTAGAAGTTGATTAAGTCTTTAATGGACCGGCCACGGCCAATTAATTTGACATTAACATCTCATTTGTAATTAGTTATTATTTCATTAATTACAAGAAAATGACCAAACTTATTTACTCATAACTTAATTCACTTGTCGCCGGCGCCCCACAATGTTAATGCAATCTAAATTCTAGTCGAGTAGAGTTGAGTCGAGTATATTTAATTTTTTTAATTATAATTTATTATTTTATACATGAATTTTTAGTTAATCATAATTGATTATTATTTTTTAGTTTTTGTGGGTTGGTATGAGATGGGATTTAGTGTCGATTTTCTGTATCGCATGCTTTAAATCTACGTCTTACTATTAAATATTAAATTTTTTCTTCAATTTCAATGTTGTATGTTTTTTACTTAATAATAAGAGTTTATCATATTCAGTTATAATATATAATTATTTTTAAAAGTTTTGGTACCATTTTTAATTGATTTTTAAGATTGATATAGTTAAAATTAAGGCATATAATTTTAAAAATTATTTATTTTTTAAATAAACATTATTTATAATTTATAATTTAATATTATTATGATTTTTTAATAAATATTAATTAAAATGATAAAAGTTGATAATGATATATATATATATATATATATATAAAGTGTGAGACACAAAATGGATACACTAAATTTGATTGTTAATTTTCATTTTGTTAATAGTAAAGTGGAAGCTAGGATCTAATTAGACTGCATTCCAATTTCCAAGTCTTGAGTGGATTTAGGTGTTGGAAAATTGGTTGGTAAGTAGAATTGACTCACTGAAGAGGTTTGGATAGCTATTGACATGGTAATCAAGAGGAGACTAATATGGTAAAATTCGTTTGAAATATTCCTACAGACTTAATTTGGAAACATACCGTAATAAATTTACAATCGAAAAATTCTTGGTATATCAATGGTCATATGCCAAATTTCCTTTTGACTAATTATTTGGGGGGAAATAAGTATTTTAATTAATAGTAGTATTTTATTTGGAAAATAAACCATCGTGACCCTTAAAGTGGGTGGCTAGCTAACCATTAATTTGACCGAGTTACAACATTTTGTATGGAAAATTTGTGTGTTTGAATTGTCTTGGACTATAGATTACATATTACACTGAGATATCACCACTCCACCTTCTATCACTGGACATGATTTAATGTGCCCACAGTTGATATGATAATATTACATCATACGAATTAATGTAATTTTCATTTTTTTTTATTTTTAGTTAATGTGTATTGAATAATATTAAACTATATAATAATCAATAAATCATAGTCTAAAAGTGAGAATTAATAAACTTTTTATTAAAAATTTGATATTTACTATTTATTAGGAAATATTTATAAAAGTTTTGATTCAGATTTCAAAACCCCCCCTGAGAGATGTATTAAGTCCAAAACTAAAATTTGGTCATTAGTCGTGTTTTATAACTCATATGTTAAGAAGTTCAGTTTTGCAAGTACAATCTGAAGAACTCAAAATTGAAGTATAAAGACCAATAAGAAGTTTTAACAACTCAACTACGACCAATACTGAATGATCATTCTACTGAAGTCCAGTCCTTGAGTATTGAAGTTGAAAAAATGTTGAAGCATGAAGACAACGTCATTTGAAGTTCTGCACTGAAGAATTCATTCACTGGAAGCTTACCACTGAGGGGCACACTACTTATTATATGCATTCCCACTTTTGGAAAATATCTCATTAGGTGAAGCAAATCTTTTTGCAAAAACCAAGAATGGTAAAAAAAAGACGACGACTCCAACGGGAATAATTTCAAATGCTACGGACGAAGCTCTCTCTCAGAACGGATATATTCTTGAGAGTATCCTATAAATACTCCGTCTCTTCAAACGCTTCAAACACCGGTTACCAAGCTTTCTTATGCATTCAAGCTCTCAACTCTCTCAAGCTTTCAATCGCTCTCAGACTTCAGATCTTAGAACACTCAAGCTCTATCAGTTATTTCATAGTGTGTTCTTAAGTAGCGATTCTTTTGTAACCGAAGAATAGATCTAGTTTTAGACTTAGTCTTTAGCTGGAAGTGATCAGATTCAAACCGTACATCAAACCTCTCAAGGTTGATTACTATAAGACACTCCATTTAGTTGGAAACCCTCGACTCACATCGAGACTCGTGGACGTAGGAGTTTTTATCTCCGAACCACGCAAACCAAACTCTGTGTCTGTGCTATTTACTTTCAGTATTCTTATTCACTAACGCTAGTGCATCCATTGAATTTTGATTAAGTACAAACTTGAATCATAACATTAAGTTTTCTGAAAAACGAGTAAGCTTCTAAACCGCCACTTTCGCACTGCAACAATTAAGATATCAGTCCATCAGTCAAACACTAAGTGTAGACTGAAGGATTGCTATATGAAGTTATACTCTATATTGAAGCTACCTCCCTCCTTCAAATTTGAGCCCTCACTGAAAATTGTTTTAATATAAATATTTTAAACTGGTGTATCCCCCCCCCCCTCCCCCACACACACCTAAATACTTATTTCGGGACCAACAAGTGGTATTAGAGCAGTGTGTTTTATGACCATTGTTTCTTGAACCCAAGTGTGTTTAAGGACATTTAAACTGATCTTTCAGAAAATCTTAACTGTTCATTTGCATATCTACCTTTGTCATGGAGAATACTATCAGTTTACCCATGTTCTCGATCGAAGAGTATGACTACGGGAAGTACAGAGTATTCTCATTCTTGAAGGCGCATCATGTCATGATGTGGCAAGTTATAACTAAAGGTCCAATCAAGATAATGATGACATATACTCAAGAGACTACTAAAGCAAGGGATCTAAGAACAATATACAAGCCTATCAACGAGTATACTGCTGAAGAGAAGAAAATTGGTGGTTTGGATGACTACGCCAAACACATTATTTCATGCACACTGGAACGACCCATGCTAGTACACGTACAACACTGCGAAACTTCAAGAGAGATGTGAGAAACTCTCGAGCAGATGTGTGCAGGCTAGGGCTGTCAAAGTGTTCGGGCCGGGCCAACCCGGCCCGGCCCATCGGGCCAAAACCAGTTTTTCGGGTCGGGTCGGGCCAGCCCGAAAATTCCTCGGGCCACCAAAAATGATGGCCCAACCCGGCCCTGTGCGGGCTGCCGGGCCGACCGGGCCAACCCGGCCCGGATCTGGAAATCCATAATTACAATTTACAATTTGTGTGTTCAATATTTTTTTCAAATGTAATTTAAATGAAGTGATCTTTATATTAATTCAAAGTATAATTTTAGGCCCTATTTCAACTAATCTTCTATCTTCCTAATTATGCTCTTATAATAATAATAATAAGTAAATGTAGATTGATAATTTTTTTATTGATTTGTCCATATTTTTTAAGCACTACGTTTTGTTGGAAAATAAAATTTTTATGTTATTTTTTTGGAGAATATGTATTTTATTTTTTACTACATACATGTTAATTTTGATTTTGAATTTAAGAGGTTAATTCTTAATATCCAATATTAATATCATATAATATTTATATAGAGGATGATTATAATACAATTAATTTTATATGTTAATTTGCATTATAGATAAATTATAAATATATAAAATTTATTATATTACAAATATGGAGATGGTTAAATATATTATTTTAATTTAAAAACTTATATATCATTAATATATTAAATATATTAATGAATTAGTAATAAACTAATAATAATTTTAAGTTAATTATAAATTAGTACCGGGCCAATTTGGCCCGAAGCCCGTCGGGCTATTTAGGCCCGGTCTTTTTCGGGCCTTTAAAAAACGCAGCCCAACCCAGCCCAAACATCGGGCGGGTCAGGTTAGCCAGTCGGGCCGGGCCTGTTCGGGCCTATTTTGACAGCCCTAGTGCAGGCTCCGAGGAAATTAAGGAGAACAAGCTAACCCTTGAATGTCAAAACTTTGATGCATTCTTGCAGATGCCAAGAGAGTCCATTAACGAGCTGGAATTGAGGCTAATGCAAATTCTGACCCCCATCAGGGCACTAAATGAGAAGAAATATTCTCAGAGGGAAATCAACTTAAAAATTGTATGGTGCCTACGTCGCGAAGACTGGCTTCCATATCAAATCCAAATCAACGGACGCTCAGATTTCAACAGCCTCACAACTGTTGGTCTCTTCAGTATACTGAAGAACCATGAAACAAGAAAACGGATATTGAATAGAACCAATCCAGTCCGAGACATAGGTCCATCCACCGCCACTCAAGACACACTCGCCTTCAAGGCTGATAAGAGTCCAGCCAAAGAGTCCAAATCTGAAGGACTAGACCTAGAAAGTATGTGTAAGGCAGAACTTATGGAACAATATGTACTAATGACCAAATGTTTTGAACGTACAGATTTAAGGATTGGCCGGTACAGGAAAATGTACAGAGACAACCGTGCAACAAGGGCTCATACACCACCTTCCACTGAAGCTACTCCTGCCACTCAGGAAGGGACTACTTCTCAGTCCAAATTTGAAAGACCACATAGCAAAGTCGTTTGCTATGAATGTCGTTCTCCAGATCACTTCAAACCTGACTATCCCGATCTCAGTAAGAAGGAGAGGGATGAACTCAAAATGTGAAGAGATCAACGCAATGCTGAGAGGAAGACCATGATAGTTGAAGATGATGTAGATCAACTCAACTCACATTCCGTAGTAGTTTTCGAAAAGCACTTCTCAGATTCTTCAGATGATGAAGATCTTGGCTTGATAGCCACTGAGGATGAAGAAGAGTTCACTGAAGAATATTACTTGATGGACAATCACTCAGATGACTTCACTCCTCAGGTAATCTATGCACATGTTCTGCCAAAAGGATATGTTGATCCAAGAACTATAAATTCAATTACATCTGCATCCATTTCATCATCACATTCTGGAACTCAATCCAAAACTGAAGTAATCTCAATTGAGGATTGTGAGAACACTGAAGAGAAGATTTCTCTGGAGGAATATAAGATATTGGTTGAAGATTTTCGAAATCTACAAGGCATCTTTGTTTTGACAAGAGATGAAAATGAGAAGCTAACATCTAAATTGGCTAAGAAACCTGAGAACATATTGCAGAACATACCCAATGACATTCGAAAGGATGAACATGTTGAACGAGTTTGTAAAGAGCTCAATGAAGTTAGTCTTAAATATCAGGAACATGAGAATATTATCTCTAACCTGAACAAAGACCTTGATACCAAGACTAAGGAGATCATGTTTCAAAGATCTCAAATCAAGGAATTGATTGAACGCAATGAACTACTATCTGAGATGATAGAATATTACAAAGAGAAGGTCGCAACATGGACCAAATCTGGTTACACGAACCACAATTTATCATTGAACTCTCCGAACTCAAAAATTAAAACTGTTGGCTTTACTCAAGACAGAGCAACTGTACCATATTTCACGGTACCAAAGCCTACATTTCCCATAATATCCTTTTTTTTCAAGGACCAAATCAAGACGAAGAGGAAACGATTAACACTGAGGCCGAGAAAGCCACTGAGACGGTTTCTAAGTCCCAAAAGAAGAAACGTATCACTGAGACAGCTCATAAACTGAAAGCCAAAAAGGTGATCACTGATACTGAAGTGAGAACCTTATTGGATAAGGAAAAGATAAAGAAAGTTGCCACTAAAAATGCAGGGTAAAAGGTTGGGAAAAATATATCTTCTGAAACTGAGATATCAAATGAGAGATTCATTGTCTAAAAATAAGAACTGCCCAAAAGGACTACTCCTGAAAGACATAACTCCAGGAAACAAGTTTACTCCACTGGACAATGAACTAATCAGAGAAAGTTCAAGGGACAAAGCCCTAAATCTAAGTGCTCTCATTGCACATGTTCATTAGCATCAAGTGGATCAAGTCCACAGAGCTATAACTCACGTAGCTCAAACTTAAGACGTTGGGATTCACCACCCAACTTCAGCCAATATAGATAAATAAGAGACTTCATTACCCAGTTCAGACTCTAGTGGCTCAAGGTGAAGAAATGTTTGTTATACTCCCCCGATTCACTTTCAAGGATCTAGAGATTCATTGAACACTAATAAACGTTAGACTCAGATCCGACAGCACGCTAAACCTAACTTCAGGTTTACTGATAAGCCTGAAGCTAGTTCAGGAAAGAAATATGTACCAAAGAAACAAGTCAAACCTGAAAAGAAAACAATCTATGTTGACTTTCAGGGGAGACAAATAAAGGTCATCTCCAACATTCTCATCATAAGGCAACAATGAGTGTCAAAGCATAGCATGCATACTGTCTCCGGGTCTGGTTCCCAACTAGATCCTAAGAATCAGTAATTGCAGGGCCTATGACCAAGGAGAGGTGCAATAAAAGAGAATTCAAGCTGGATCATTGACAGCAGATGCTCATGACACATGAATTTTCAAAAAGAAGCTCTCTCCAACTACACTGAGAAAGATGGGCCTCAGGTGACCCTTTGGTGATAACTCAAAAGGTTTCACTAAAGGGTATGGTACTCTCATTATAGGGAATGTTTCAATTGATAATGTTTCCTATATCTTTGGCCTGAAACACAATCTACTCTTAGTGAGTCAATTGTGTGATAAAGGTTTTAATGTTGTGTTTAGTTCTAAAGAGTGCATGATCAACAGGAAAGATGATGAGGCTACTGTAATGAAAGACTTCGGGGTGGGAAATATTTATGCAGCGGATTGGAAAACTACCTCCCCTGAAACATGCTTAGTCTTTAAAAGCACTTCAGAACAGAGCTAGTTAAGATGATGAGGCTACTGTAATGAAAGGCTTCGGGGTGGGAAATATTTATGCAGCGGATTGGAAAACTACATCCCCTGAAACATGCCTAGTCTCTAAAGGCACTTCAGAACAGAGCTGGTTATGGCAAAACAGACTTTCGAGACACAGTCTAGAATGAGGAATGTCAAACCTTATCTTCGACAAAGACCACGTTTGCGGAGCATGTCAAAGTGGAAAATAAGTCAAAGCTTCATTCAAACTGAAAGAAGCTCCATCAACTGAGAAGATTCTTCAACTCTTACACATGGACCTATTTGGTCCTGTAACTCCACTCAGTAGTAATGATAGAAAATATTACCTTGTTATTACTGATAACTTTTCTCGTTATACTTAGACAATGTTTCTTTTCCAAAAGAATGAAACAATGAAATGCATCCCTACTCTACTAATGAAGCTGAAGAATTAGAAGTCAACGAATATCATCACCATACATACTGATCGAGGAACTGAATTCCTCAACTCAAAGATATCAAATTTCTGTGCACAAATGAAGATTGAACATCAGACTTCAGCTGCAAGGACTCCACAGCAAAATGGCGTTGCAGAAAGGATGAATAGATCCCTGAAGGAAGCTGCAAGAACTATGCTAAATAGTTCAGAGATACCAAAGAAGTTATGAGCTGAAGTAATTAACATTGTTTGTCACACTCAGAACAGATCACTCCTCACCAAACGCCAAGGCAAAACTCCATACGAGTTATGGAATGACAAGAAGCATACTCTTAAGTATTTTCGCGCTTTTGGTTGTTTATGTTACATTCACAATAATGGAAAAACGCAATTAAAAACTTTTGACGGCCAATCTGATTCAAGATTTTTCCTTGGTTACTCAGAGGAGAGTGTTGTCTATAGAGTTTTTAATAAACATAGTCTGATGGTGGAAGTAACACCTCATGTTATTTTTGGTGAATCTACTTTTGAGTACAAGTTAAAGGATACTGAAGTCATCACTCAAAGATTTCAGAATTTAAATCTCCAGCCTTCAGTACACAAAACAAAGGAAGTTCTCATCTGGAATATTGAAGAAGGTGATGAAGAGGAGAACATTCCAGTAGAAGGCACGACAATCAGATTGAAGAAAGAAAAGAAGGCTACTGAAATTAGAACTCCTGCTCCTGAACCTAAAAGCCTTCCTCAAGCTCTCAACGATAATCTCACGCATGAGATTCCAACACATGAAGAGGCTACCCAATTTGAGTTCCACCTGAAGTACCAGCGCAAACTGAAAGTCTCACCCCTGAGATTTCATCACCCACTTCAGGAAGTAGTAACTTTAACTCTAATAATCTTCAGATTATTGTTGCTACAAACGATATTCTAGACAGTTCAGACAAACTTATTTTGCAGGAACTTGAACAACAAACTTAATATGTAAGAGCCAACAATCAAGGGGGAACAGACCCTCAGAATGAAAAACAAGATGATTCATTCCATATTCAAACACTTATTGTACCTGGTCCTAGAGCTCTAGATTTGGTTATCATCTCATAAAAGGATATGAAGAGAAGAAGAAGATGGACTGATCATCCCTCTAATTAAGTAATTGGTAGTCTAACAAGTGGCGTTCAAATGAGGAATCAGATCAAAAATGAAGTGGTCCAGCCACTAGCAACCATTGAATCTCCCACTGACGAACAACTAAGGCTAAAAGCAGACCTCGCGCTGTTTTCGGATGAAAATTTCCTTTATAGCTGCTATATCTCCAACATTGAACCCAAAGACGCTCAGGAAGCCCTTCAAGATGTGAATTGGGTGTTCGCGATGCAAGAGGAACTAAATGAACTCACAAGGAACCAAGTATGGGAACTTGTTGATCGTCCTACGCATCAAGGTGTTATTGGTATGAAATGGATCTTTAAGAATAAGAAATAAAAATCAGGAGAAGTTGTTCGAAATAAAGCTAGATTGGTGGCTAAAGGTTATTGTAAAAAAAAAGGAATAAACTTCGACTAAACCTTCGCCTCAGTAGCTAGATTAGAGGTGATTCGACTCTTCCTTGCCTACGCTGCTCATATGAAGTTCAAAGTCTATCAAATTGATGTAAAGAGCGCGTTCTTGAACGACATTCTGAGGGAAGAAGTCTGCGTAGAGTAACCACCAGGCTTTGAGACCGACTACTTCAAAGTGTATAAGTTGCACAAGGCTCTTTATGGGCTGAAACAAGCTCCTAGAGCTTGGTATGACACTTTGTCTATTTTTCTTATTAATTCAGGTTTCAAGCGAGAATTGGTGGATATGACTCTATTCACCATTAAATATAAAGGAGACATTTTAATCGTTCAGATTTATGTCGATGATATTATATTTGGTTCAAAGTCTCATATGCTTTGTGATAAGTTTGCCAAGTTGATGTAGACTGAGTATCAAATGTCAATGATGGGCGAGATAAGATTCTTCTTAGGATTTCAGATTAAGCAGTCCCCTGAAGGCATCTTCATCAATCAAGCAAAATACACAAATGAACTGATCAACAAATTTTCCGTTCATAATAGCAAGGTCGTGAAGATTCTCATGAACACCAAAAGTATAATCCTGATCCTGAAGGGAAACCAGTCAGCCAAACTGAGTATAGAGGAATTATCAGGTCTCTTTTATATCTCACTGTCAGCAGGCCATACATCATATTTGCCGTAGGAGCGTGTGCACGCTATCAAGTCAATCTTAAGGAGTCACGCATGGAAACTGCGAAGAAGATTCTGTGCTACCTGAAGGGCACACCCAACCTTGGCCTATGGTATCCTTCAGATGATAACTTAATTCTAACTGGTTATTCTGATGCTGATTTTACAGGTTGTAAAATGGATAGGAAGTCAACCTAAGGTACATGCCAATTTTTGGGCAACAAACTTATTAGTTGGTTCTCAAAGAAGCAGACCTCAGTTGCTACCTCCACCACTGAAGCAAAATACATGGCTGCGGAAAGTTGCTGCTCTCAGATCCTATGGCTCAAGCAACAACTTAGAGACTATGAAGTACCTACCACTCAGGTTGCAATTTATTGTGACAGCTCTGGTGCCATTGCTATCACTCAGAACCTAGTTCTGCATACAAGATGTAAGCACGTGGACATCAGACATCATTTCATCAAAGATCACGTTGAAAAGGAGGATGTGTCAATCGAGAAGATTCACATCGACATTCAACGAGCGGACATTCTCATAAAACCACTGGAGGAAGAAAGGTTCAAAATACTAAGTGGAAGACTAGGCTTACTGAACCCAAATCAATCCTGAAGGAACTCATCCAGGTAATTTGTCCTAAAGGTCACTTGATTCAGTACCATTAATGTACTGAAGTCTCGACCTGAAAAGACATAAAAGAATGTGATGGTTTAGCCCCTGAATAAATCTATATAGTTACTTCAGTCATGAACCATCATACATTCCATACATGTTAGCAACTAACATTGTCTAGGAACACCCACTTTCCAACAAGCATCTACTGACGTTCAACGCAACAAGTATCACATAAATACGTAGTAACGCTCCACTGAAGGACTTCAGATTGTTATCAAATATGAACTTCACCACTGAAAGCACTACTCATAATAAGCAAACTCAATTGCAAGTATCAGCAACTGAAGTTCTATACTTCTCATTTATATCTTTAAGTGTTTTGATCTTTAAATCTCTAACTGTTATATCTGTAATTATTTGCTATATAGTACTCCCTCCATCCCATTAAGCAGGACACACTTTTTTTATTGGGATGTCCTACAAAGTTTGATACATTCCAAAAATAGTAAAAGTTATCCATTCCAAAAAGATGTGGACTCTACCACCTTTATCACTCTTACACTACTTTATCCACTTTCCTTAATAACCGTGCTCGAAAAAAAAAATGTCATGATTAAGATGCGGGTAAATTATTTAGCTTAAGTTACTATGACATGACATGTGTTCCATCCGGCAAAATAACTGGCGAGATTATCGTCACAAATTGTGCTTAAAAAAGAGCACTTGAATACGACCGACATCAATGCTCTTGAAAGGGAATTGCATAATTAAATACCAAACATAAGTCTGCATAATTGACAAATATATTGTTTGATTGTAAAAAATACATTAATTTAAGGATCGTTTTCAATAATAATAAATAATATTTTTATATATTTATGATTAGGCTTCATATTGTATATAGAAAATCAATAAATAAAATTTATCTCAATGTGAATCCAAAGATTAGAAACAATTAAGGGGGAAATACTTATGTGAATAACTGGATGCAAATGCAATTAGAGGTTGAATTTTTTTATTATTAAGTGTTCTTTTTTTTTTCTATATAGCAAGGGTATTTTATTAGGACTAAGTATGATTCTGCTCGCGCCAGTATAGTATTATGTTTATTGTTTAATTTGTGTGAATGAAATTAATTAGATACAATATTATTGATTAATTAGTTTGTTTTGTAGAATAAGGTCCCTGAGTTGACACAGTGTTAGTAGTGTTTCCCCATTACCTGCAATCCAAATGGAAAATAATTTATAACACGCAAACTTTAATACCTATGTTAGGAACATCATGCATGTAGAATTATTATAATTGCGATTTTAAATGTTAAATGTTAAATGAACAATTAATAAATGTTTAGTGTTTACGTGCCTTATCATAAAAGGAAAGACGTGTTTGTACGTAGACAGTAGACTTTATAGTACTATTATTATTTTGCAATCAGCGCCGAATTAACCCAAAGAGAACTCATTCAATTTTCTTGAACGTGACGACAATATTTCTATTTGTTATTTTGACATGTTCAAAATAATAATGCTACGTAATTGTTTGATTTCGATAGTAATAGGATGGTTGGTACGGATGAATGATCCATGAATGAAATCGTCATTCCTGCATTTATTTATTATTTTACGGCTGATATAAAATAATAATCAAGAATGACTATTTCCGTAAGATTAGTAATTCTTTCCACTACCCTTAGTATTAGCTATTCTTAATTACCGGGAATAAAATTTATTTTCATTTTTGAAAAAAATAATTATTATTTATTTACTAGAAATATCTTATTAAACTTTTTTTTTGGAAATTTTGTGCGGGCTAGATCGAGTCGGGTTGACCGGGCCGATCTTAGTATATTAGGTTAAACGAAGAAAATCAACCAATGTAATTTTTAAGTAGTTTTTTTGCACAACTAGCGAATAAAGGTAGTAATAAAAATTATTTTTCATGACTAATGACATTCAGTTCAAATAATTCACGAATATGTTCGAATATAATTTTAACCTGCCAAACTTCGAATAGTTCGCGAACTTATATATGAACAGGTTTACGAGCTGTCAAATTAATATAAAATATATATTATAACAAATAATTTTATAAAAGAAAAGATTTTTAATAAGCACAAACTTGAATATTTGACAAACTCAAATCGAGTTCGAATTCAAATTCACCATTAAATCGAATAATAAACGAACTGAACTTGATCTCGATTTTTATTTATTAAATTGAATTCAAATTTGATTTTTAGAATTTAGATAAAATTTGATATATTTATTATAATACTGCAATTTAATTATAAAATTATTTTTTCATTCCTTCAAAATATCAACTATAAGAATGAAATGAATTAATTTTTTCATTTCTCATCTTAATTCCATTAGAAAGTTCATTCCCACATCGTTACTACTCCCTCTGTCCACGATCTTTCTTCCCAATTTTCCTTATTGGTCCGTCCACCAAGTTTCTTCCCACTTCCCTTCTATTTTTGGCAACCCTTTACTCCACTCACAACTCAACACATCATCAATAATGTGGGCCCCATTCTCCACTAACTACACACTACTCAATATATATAATCATTAATGTGGGTTCCTTATTCCACTCACTACTCTATACACTTTACACATCATCAATAAAGTGGACCCCATCCTCCACTAACTATGCAATATTCAATACATTTTACCTTTTACCAACTAAGTCAACACAATTTATTAAAATCCGTGTTAGGTCAAATTGGGAAGAAAGATCGTGGACGGAGGGAGTATATACTAATCATCTCTAACTGTCAATTAGATAATCTATATAAAAATTTACTACTATATTTTAATTATGTTTCAATTGAATTGGAAAAAGACATGACACTACGATATGAAAACGAGACAAAAAGAATTAATTGCTGAAGATTAGTTACGTAGCTCGATCAATTCAATCATAATACATTATGGCTCAATTTTGTGTACCCATCAGCACCGGCTATTAGCATGCATAACAAGTTCACTAGAACAGACGCTACAAAGATAGGGCTCAAAATAAGAATTATTATATGTTAAATTATTTTGTTTTATTTTTAAAAATCCTTCTCTTTTAAAAAAAAATGCTAAAAAATTTAAAATTATTTATATATTTAATACATTAGTTTTGGATACGTGTATTAAGAAAATGATTTTTTTATGTAAAGTGATTGACATCAATAAAGGTGACTAACTTTTTAAAGTAAAATATTTTATTTTTTTAAAAACAAGTCATTATTTTTTAGACATATTAATATAGTAATATGTCATTAATAATAGAATAAACAAAATATTATTTTTAATTAATATTTTGATAAAATTTAAGAGTTTAATTTTATAATTTGTACATAATCTCAATATTGATTGAGACTCAGCTGGTACCCATTTAGGTTGTACTAACAAATAAATTTGAAAAATAGAATTATAAAATTGAAGTTTCATAATCCACACCACAATCGTTCTTATATAGAGTATTATATAAGCAATTTATTATTCATAACCGAAAAACAAAATTGATTTTTCCATAATAGTGTTGCCTTCTCAAGGGATTAGTATGCTTTATAGGGTTAACTTAGACGTGTTTAGGATTATGGTTATAGTTCGAATTATAATTGAATTGTTGATTTACAATTTTATTATTTTAAAATCGCAATTGAATTGTAGTTCTAACGGTTCATGATTTGAAACTGGAACCGTCCAAGACGGTTCTAATTTCAAACCGACGGTTTAAGTTTCAAATCGCCGATTCTTTTTGAACCATCTTAAAAATGTGCACTTTTATATTTATCTTGTTGATTTATTATTAAAATATATTTAAAATAAAATTGGATATAAAAAATTACATTATAAATAAAAAAAATTATTAAGTACTACACACAATTAAGAGTAGATTTTAAAAAATAATTTTCAAAATAGTATTATAAATTTAAGTGGGGTTCTTTTCTCACTCACATTAGATTAAAACCTTTCAAACATGTAATATTACTATATTAGTAACATCCAAAATTGAATATACAAAATATAGAAGTCGAAACAAATGTAACACAACTTATATTTTTTAATCATATCATAGAAAATATTATGATAAATAGTAAAAAATCAAATGAATGATTAAATTAGAAAAAATGTAAAAAATTAATTAAAATAGCAAATTTTTTAAAATAAAGTATAGAAATACTTAATGAAATAGAAAGTACACGAAGGTTTGGTTTGCGTGGTTCGGAGATAAAAATCCCTACGTCCACGAGTTCTCGATGTTAATCGAGGGTTTCCAAGTTAATGGAGATTGTCTTACAATGATCTATCTTTATGGATTAGATGGACAAGAAATGTCAGATCACCCTTCGGTTACAAATAGAATCGCTACTTAAGAACACTAGAAAGATAAATTTGAAAGCCTTGAGTGTTCTTGAACTTGAGAGTTGTGAAAGTTGAGAGCGAGGTAGCGATTGTGTGTTTGCATGCAAGGTAACTGGTTTCTTGAAGCGTTTGAAGCAGCGGGGTATTTATAGGTCTCTCATAGAATGTATCCGTTGTGAGATAGAGTACCATTTGAATTCTTTCCGTTGAAGTTGTGGTCCTTTTTGCCATTTTTGGTGTCTGTAACAAGATTTAGTTTCACCTACTAAGATCTTTTCCCAAAGTGGTAGCTCCTATAGAGTAGCTTGGAACTCAGTGGAGAATCTTCATATATGACTTCAGATGCAGAGCTTTATATAGAACTTCAGTGGCAAGGAGCCTTTGCTTCATGTTGGCTTCAACTTCAAAACTTCAGGCCATAGTTCAAAGAGGCATGGTCCTTCGGTTTTGGGACATAAACTGAGTTCTAAGATAAACTTCAGTTACTGACTTCACTCTTTAGTCTTGTCTTTCAGTTTATACCTGCAAACTGAACTCCCTAACAAGTGAGTTCTAAGATAAGACTAAGACTTCAGTTTTGGACTTATTACATGTCACACCCCAATTCCCGAGGGAAGGCCCGTAAGCCGGGGTGCTACTAGGGGTGGGATTTAAGAAGCGGGGAAGAAGGGGGGGCATGCTTGACTTGGAAAGAATCCTGAATAATACTACAAACATAACCATTAATAGATAAACGAGAAGACTCGCAGTTCAAATCGATGCAAAAAGCTATTCGATGCCAGAAGTTGAGGTTCACAATCCTAATTCTATCGAATAGAAGGACATAACCAGAGTCATTAGAAAGTTATAGATCGACAGACGAACTATACTTGACAAAAGGAATATCATAGCGGAAGCAATTCATAAAAGCAATCTGACGAGAACAACAACCACGCCTCAGCTCAGCTCGTCACATCCGGCACTTAACCTGAAAATATTTGGAAATAATTTGTGGGCTGAGTACTAATGTACTCAGTGGGCTATGCATTTTATAAACAGTTTTATAAAATCTAAACATTTTTATCCATTCATGAACAACATACCTTAGAAGGTTTCAAAACGAAAAGTACTTCTAAGCATGTTAAAGCATTTATCATTTTCATTCTGTTGCGCATTTATGTACGTTATAAAGTTACTCTTACTTTGGCCCCGGACCTCTTGCCACTGTCGAGCCCATTTACATCCAAACTTCGAGTTGAAACCCAGAGAGTCTATTGAGCATTTAGATTTCGGGTTGAAACCCAGAGAATCCCTTTCTGCTTTTGGATTTCGGGTCGAAACCCAGAGAATCCCTTTTACATTACAGCAGCACACAATGGAGATCAACCCATTGCACTACTACCCATTAGTGTACACAGTTTTCGACTAACGTGTTAGGTAAAGACGAAAACCTCGATCGATTAACTTCAGAGCATTAAACTTAGTTGAACGTACACTAAAACATGACATGGATAACATTTCATTTTGCAATATCAGAGCTTATAACTCAAACATAATTTTGAGAAAAATAAACCCACCTCTTGGAATAAATCCGTCGATTAAACCTCCTTCGAGTTTAGAAAAGCCGAGCTAATCCTCACGTGCAACTTGGCTTACACATTGTTCTTGACCTTCATAATATACTTAGAAACCTTAGAATCTAAATAAATATATATCTAATTAAAAGCTAATAAATAGCTCTTAGAGTTTCATAACCATTCTATTTTCTAAAAACGAATCTTGGATTTTCTGCTAAAATCTTAGCTCGTTTTATAGCATTTAATAAATTAAAGCTATAATTACTCATTTAAAATGAGACAATTAAATCTAAAATAATCATTCTGGATAAAAATATTAATTTCCCACTTTTAATCGTTACCTCGTTGATGTTCGATTCTTGATCTTTTTATTAAATAAATTGATGGATCAAGAAATGTAGTAAAATATATCATCATAAATTATTTAACCCTTAGCATAACATAATTAGCCCACCTACATATATACTTATAATTCGGCCCAATTAATTACGTTGGGTTTGACTAGTAAGATTAATTTGCACATAGAATCAATTGGGTATGAGCCAAATTTCTTTTATCTTCTTTTCTTTTTCTATTTTCTTTATTCTTTTATTATTTCCTTCTATTTTCTCTTTCTTTCCTAGAAAAACTCTCCCCCAAGGTCGTCGTCTCCCCTGTTCACCCTTTCTGACTTTGCTATTCATTTCCTTCTTCTACAAAATCCCACTGAGAACCTTGCCCGGCGTATCTCGTTTCCGGAGAAACTCTTCGCCATCACCACCATAACTTTCTCTCCTCAAATATCCACCCCTCTCTCTCGGCCGTAGCACATCGATGGTGTAATGGCCCGCTCTTTTCATTAGACCTATTTTGTATCAAGTATGTAGGGGGTTCCTAAAGTTCTAATTAAGAATAGAGAGTAAGTAGCAATTGTCAATATTTTTCTCCACTTATGTTAAATTGAAATGGTTTAAATTTTTTTATATACCAAATGAGAGCTTAAAGGAGATTTAATTCGGTGTTAATAATCCTCATAACTAATTATCCAACTATTTATCATTTCTAAGAATCATTAAGGTCATTATTATTATTATTAATCATTAAGATATATTATTAGTTGCTATTTATATTATATGCCTTCATTGTTACGATATATATGTGATAATAATAATTAGTGTGATAATTATCTCCACCAGTATCATTAATCATTTAGATGTATTAATAGTATAAGTTCATAGCATATCAACTTGTTATACATTATATGTATGGGTTATATATTATATGTATGGGGGAAATCAAGCACTAAGATTTCCTATAAAAAACGTAATATATATATATATATATATAATTATATAATAGAAATAAAAGGCTGTAAAGTAAAGATAGCAGAAAAGGATCAAATTTTATTACAGAAACCCAATCTGGTGATGGAAGTAACATTTCACAGTAGTAATAAGGAGGTTATATACATCACCAAAACCATAACACCCCAACAAATAAAATAAGAGAAATATAGAGTGTAGACTGCAGTATAGGCGGCTGAGAAGATGGGAGCTGCTGCCACACGCCACACTTCACTTCACTTCACTCAACTCATCTCCTTTCTATCTATACCCTGCAGCATCCGAAGAGATGAGTCTAGTGCAGATAGCAAGTAGAGAGAAAGCAACCAATAGACTCTCGTTGTCTCTATATAAAGAAGTAAAACCTTAACAAATAATTACAACCCACTCAATCCATACCAAAACGCTGCCGAATTGGAGACTTAAGGAAAGAACCAAGAGAAGAGAAGAAAGAGCAGTTCATAAGGTAAAGAATTCTGCCTATAACATTTACTCCCCTTAGCTACATATTTATTACCATGTCAAGAATGTAGATTTTTCACTGTGATATGTTAGAAAGCTAGATGAACATAACATGCCTTAGAAACTATAAGCCTTGCTCAAGAAACATTCTCACAATCTGACCAAAGACAACATTTATCCCATATTCTTGAAACACATAACTTAAATCAAGCTAAAATCCACCAAAACTTAAAGAGAAGGGAAGAAGTAGGACTTAGCTAGTGTATTGAAGATCAATACACGGCTGCTTCAGTTCCGGACAGCCCCGAACAGCTTCGGATGGCCTCGAGCAGGCCCCGAACGACTGCGGACAGTTCTGGACAGCCCCAGATAGCTTCGCAAGCCCTCGAACAGATTCCGAACAGCTCCGGACAGCCCCGGCAGACCCCGGACAGCTTTGAAACAGCCTCGAACGGTTCCGGCAGACCCCGAAACACTCCGAATGGCTCCGGACGGCCTCGAAACAGACCCGAGCCACCCTGAACAGCCTTGAACCACCTCGGACGAACTCCGAACAGCCCCAAATAGTTCCGGACGACCTCGAACAACCTCGAACCAGTCCCAAACCAACCCCGAATCACCCGAAACCAATCTGCGAATTTAGAACACTCATAAGACTCAATGATTTCGTGAAATTCGAAGAGGAAAGGAATGTTCAGAGCATAAACTTTTTATAACCAAACAGAAAATAAAACAAGTAATGAAGGTAAGATAAAAGAGTGAGAAGAAGGAGTTTTTACAGGGAGCACCCTAGCTTCGAACCTGGACCCCGACTGGAGTTTAGAACCGAGCCACCCTAGCCCCAACTCACTCCACACCGTTACTAGTTGTAAGAACAAAAAAATTCAAATTAGACAGAAAGCTAAGCATGTTTGGACAGAAAAAAAAATGAATAATCAAAACTATGTGGTAAAGCCTAATGGAACAGTAAAGGATTGCCCAGAAAACAACTAAAAATTTAAGCTAAGGAAATTTTAGAAATAACAGAAAACAAGACCTTATCTTGGGTCGCGATGATCGAGCCTCGGAAATTTCTTACTGTGATGTCAATGAAAAGAGAGCAGCGTGAGAAGGAAGAATAAGGAAAGAGACAGTGTGAGAAGAAAGAAGAATAAGAAGGAGAAGAAAGGAGAAAGGGAGAACTTACCGAAGGATGGAGAACGACGCAGTGGAGGCCTTGGGCAAAGCATGCAGCGCTGGGGAGGCCTGCGACGGAGGTGGTGATTGCAGAGTGGGAGCAGCGAGGGAAGAGAAAGAACGCGGCGGGGATCAGAGAGAGAGCAGCGGCGGGGATCAGAGAGGGAGCAGTGGCGGAGATCGAGAGGGGAGGAGAATGGAGGGAGCTCATCGGAAGCAGCGATGCAGAAGGTGTAGAGCGAGAGAGAAAGTCGAGAGGCAGAAAGGAGGAGAAGCCAGCCCTACCTTAAAAGAAACCGACGAATTCTGTCGCCGGAGAAGAGAGCACCGCGCCGAGAAACAGGAAGGCAGGGGAGGAGAAGGAGGCGAACGTATTTGTGTTCTGTGGGGAGAGAAAGTAAGAATGGTGTAGGGTTAGAATAGGGTTAGGAGTAGAAGTATCCAGAACCCGGGCCGGGTATGGGCCGGGTTCATGGACCGCGTAATGGGCCGGAGGGTATTTAGCTAATGGGCTAAGTATAAACTTTGTTGGGCTCCAATAATAACACATTTAGGCCAAGTGATGGGCTAATATATCACGGGCAGTGGGCCGAGGACTTAATTCTGTATGGGCTGTGAATTTACAAAACATTTGGGCCGGATCAGACACAATTGCTGGGCCGAAACAAATTAGTTATGGGCTGGGTTGGGTATAATAGTTGGGCCTTTGATTTAATTCTAATTAGACTTAAGTAAATACAAATGGGCCTAAATTTATTATTGAATTGGGTTTATTCAATTGTCAATTGGGCTAATTAAACATATATGAATGAGCCTAATTAAAATGTTGAAATGGACTAATTTAAAGTCCTATAGAATTGTATTGTAAGATTGGGCCACTTAATTAATCAAATGAGCTAAACCAATTCATATTATGGGCTAAAATGAATTAGTTAAATAGAATATTAATAATTCTAGTAGATAGAATTTATTTAGTTAGACTAAGTCCAAGAATAATTGTTAGTAATTAATTTAGATAATTAATTTATAATTATTTAACTATAATTTAATCTTAATAATTGATTTAATTATAAATCATACTTAAAATATATATTAACTAGGTTATTTTAACCTATAAGAGACTTATAGATATTTTGACTTAAGAATCAAAATATTCAATTAGAGATTTATTTATATTTCAATAATTATTACTTAGATGTAATAAATGAAATATAGAATTTTAGAAAACATAGTTGATTTGAGAAATCAACGTTTCTAGACAAGATCGATATTTGAATAATAAGTTGAGTAAAGATCCGAGGATAATTCTCCAATACTAAAGGATAATGTTCCTTACACTTAGAAAATATTAGCTACACTAGAGTATTGTATCTCACTTGAAAATAATTTTAAAGGTTTCGACAAGAGGTCGGACCCGCACTCCGAGAACGAAGCCAACACCAATCGAGACTATCCAAGTAGGCTTTTCTTACTCTATGAAAATATATGTGTGCATGCTTTCGAAATGAAACGAGATATTTTCAAAGCACTGTCTTGCCATAAATATTTTCGATTTATGTATGATGCCTATCTGTTATATTATAATCGAATTCGGGTTCCAGTGGGTTAGCGGCTCCACTCGAACTAGTGTACACCATGGACTGTGAGTCAGCGCAAGGTTGACCAGTCAAGTGTCTGTGGGAAGTGGCCACTTCCCCGACACCATGAACGTTCAGATATGGTTGACTACAAAGAACTAGGACTGCAGTCGAACTAGAACTTCCTAAAAGAAATGCTTTGTGAACATAGGTGCTTTAGAAACAAAAAATCCCTATGATTCACTTGAAATGGCTTGACAGTTATATATATACGTGTGCGATTTCGGCACGTGTCTACTGAATACAATTTGTACTCAGCCCTGCATGTATTTCTAAACGTGCAGGTTAAGAATGAAGAAGACGTGGGTGCTATATCGTGCTTTTTGTCGGACTCCTAGTAGCTGACTCTTGGGGTTCTACGTGTCTTCATACACGTAGGATTTTATTACACGATCCTGCATATTCCGCTGCTAGACTTTTATGTAATAGAACCGAAACTAAACTCTAAATTCTGTTAAGTAATGTATCGAGCTTATGACTCTGACTTCCCGATTTACGGGATAAGTCCTTGCTTTATGTTATGAAAGGAATATTTATTGTCTTTCTCTTGTCGTTTATTCCTTTCATTGGTCATGTTCCCGACTTTACTAGAATTAGTAGAAAGCGGGCGTGACAGATGGGGTCCCCAACGTTTCTCCGTCGTCGGCCATCGCCGAGTCTGTAGCCACTATGCGCAACCTCGAGCTTGTCACCATCGTTGTTTCCGTTGACACCTCCATCTTCCCCTCCGTGTTGTCTGCCGCGGTAACATATGCAGGTTGTTTTCATTTCCTTATAATTTTCCTAAATGTCTAGATTAAACATTTAGTTCTAATTTTGCCAATGAAATTATGAAATTTGGTATTTAGTCCAATTTGTTTTCTAAATTTTTCATAGCATTATGCTTTAGTATTATGGTGAGGCAGAGCTGGATTTTTTTCTACATTATGTGTTCTTTAACTTTTATGCAAACTCCAATCTTTAGAATGAATAAAAGCTTAAATTATGATATCTAAAATAGCATGATATGGTTTGAATTATTTTTGGGCATAGATTGAGGTATAAACTTACTATTGAAAACACATAATGGAGATAAACATGCCTGTATTTTATATAAGTGAATGTAGAATTTACCTACTCGAGAAGAAATTAAAGGAGATGTGTTTTGATGTGGTTGTTCTTCTTCTGCTTCCTCCTTTTTCTTCTATGTTGTTTCCTTTTACAGATTATGGTGTGGAGAATAGAAGAAATGGTGATGGTGCTTTAAAGGATGGAAGGTCATGTTGGTTAGTGATTAACTGATCATGTTACTCGTTTCTTTCTTTAATTATGGAGGTGTTAAGATGATGTATAAAAGATGAATGTTGGAAGCTAAAACTTTTGTGGTCATAAGAAGCTCCACATGTGGGCTTAGTAAAGCCATAGAATACTTTTAGATATTTTTCTTTTAATACTAGTATTTATTTCTTTGTAATAGTTAGATAGGTTTATTCTTATCATTATTTTTTATTTAAGGTTATATTCTTACTTTGTAATATACTATTGTTTGGAGATAATTCATCTTTGTTATATAGAATGAATTTTATACTTTTATTTGTTATTATAATTCTTTTTATAATAATATATCGCAATTAGAAAAATAAATATAAATAGTTCAACTAAAATACTTGAATCAATTTGTTTTCATTAAATATATATATAAAGTCTCTATTCGAATCGACTCAATAAAATTCAACTAAGAAATTTTATAACTCTTAAACGGATATGAGAACTCTAATATAATAAAATTCGATTAATACGATAATTAAAAGAGCGGAGTATTACATTACATCTTTTAGGGGAGGTTTTGAAATTTGAATCAAAATACTTATAAACATTTTCCAACAGTATTGAATAAATAATTATAATAGTAATATTACACATATAAAATATAACTTTAATATAACTTCCTAACATAATAATATTTTTAAAAATAATTTCTATTTTTAAATTTGGTGAGAAAAATAGTTATTAAGACTTTATTTTAATATATCAATTGATTTACAAGTTAAAACAAAATTTTATAAATTATAAACAATAAATTTATATAATATAAAAAAGTAAAACTGAATTAAGGATATAAAAATATATAATTATTTTTTATAAATTATAAACAATGATTCATATACTTACGTAAGATGTTCATTTTTCAATGAGATTTTATTGATTATAAAATAATTTAATATTGCATACAAAAAAGTAAAGATACATAAAAATTAAATATGATGAATTATATACATATGTAACATTACATAATATTGTCAAATTAAACGTCAATATATTAACAAATGTTCATTATGGACGATAGAGCGGAAGTATATGACAACAATATAAAAATGAAAATGGAAATAATATAAAAAAGCATGAAATTTAAAAACTAATGTAGAATATTTTCCTAAACCAAAATAGCTCACGTTTTCTCATGATTTACATTTAAAATTGTCCATTTAGGTTGTGTTTTCTTTTAGGGATGAATTTATTCTTTGAAAACGTGGATAAGAGTATAATTAGTTTTTAAATTTTTTTTTATCCATCTTTTTTATCTAAATTATAAATTTATTATTGTTTTTCTGCTTCATCTCACTTTAAGGAATAATATAAATTTGGAGTGATAATATTATCTCTCCTTCGAGTGAGATGATGGAGAAAAAAATGATGAATTTATAATTTATGTAAGAGAGACAGATAAAAAAGAAGAATTTTAAAAACTAATTATATTTTTATCTCACATTTTGAAGGAATAAATTTATCCTTAAAAAAGAACATAACATTATAGTAAATGGACATCACACACACTACACACAATTTAATTTAAAACAATATATTAAATAGAATTCAAATCCACTCACTATATAATTATATTTAAAATAAGGTTAATGAGTAAAATAAAATATCTATTTAAAAATAAAAATATCACTTATATAAGCATAAAAATAAATTGATAATATGTTCGTATATTTTATTTTATAGATAATTTAGATTATTTTTTTTATTTTTTATTTTTATATAATTATTTAATCTTTTATTTATTAAAACAAGT
Organism: Leonotis leonurus; assembly: GCA_026898415.1. Lineage (NCBI taxonomy): Eukaryota > Viridiplantae > Streptophyta > Magnoliopsida > Lamiales > Lamiaceae > Leonotis > Leonotis leonurus. The sequence continues at coordinate 2,383,325 of JAPKLX010000014.1, read as the reverse complement.
CTTTTTAGTATATGAAGTATGACTTAAAAGACTACACATTATTAAATTCAATACCAAATTAAAACTTTAACCATTTTTAATACGATGTCGTATAAAATTTATTATACCCTCTATATACAATACAATTTAATATAATATATTAAATAAATCTAAAATTCATTAATTATACATAATATAATTTAAAATAATATATTAATGGAATCCTATTATTAAAGTTAAAAGAACTGCTTTAAAATTCCGACTCTCAAATTAGAAAGATGTTTCATGTGGGTACAACTGCAGCAGAGGTAGTTAAACTACTGGGCGGGGACTCCAATGCCGGAATTATTATACGAAATCATCTTCTTCGACTCCTCCGCCACCTCTCCAAATTAGCCATTCCTACCTTCACTCCCACAACGCTTTCCTTCTCAATTTCATCATCGCAATGATCCACCAGTGCATTGCCAAGGCGCCTCCCTCTCCATTCCCATCCTTCACCCCCAAAACCCTAATTAAAACCACCGTACGATGTGAATTGGATCAGCAGAAAGCACCGCCGCCCGCGGCGGCGGGACCGTCGTACCCGGGCGGGATGAGCCCATACACGGGCCGAGACCCGAACGTGAAGAAGCCGGGGTGGCTGAGGCAGAAGGCGCCGCAGGGGGAGAAGTACGACGAGGTGAAGGAATCGCTGTCCAGGCTCAAGCTCAACACCGTTTGCGAGGAAGCGCAGTGCCCCAACATCGGGGAGTGTTGGAATGGCGGCAGCGACGGCATCTCCACCGCCACCATCATGTTACTTGGCGACACCTGCACCAGGGGATGCCGCTTCTGCGCCGTCAAGACGAGTAGGAACCCGCCGCCCCCTGATCCCATGGAGCCTTACAATACTGCCAAGGCTATTGCCAGCTGGGGGTGATCAATCTTCTTAGCTTTCCTTTTTTTCCTTTCAGTTCACTCTGTGTACGCATTCAGCTATGCATCTTGATAACTCTCGGTTTGATATGATCAGTAACGTTGTCACATAAGTCCAATTTTTAGATGGCTAATGAACAATGTGATCATTTTTGTTGGATAAATAAATGTAGGGTCTTGAAGGGAGTTGTTTTCAGTGACGAAGGGAGATTAACAGTATGATTCTTTGATAGCCTCTATTTGCTAAGGATTTTGCATTTTGTGTCATATGTTTCTGTACAACCTCTTTAACACGAAAGCTAATGGTCTAAAGTGGGGTCTTACCTAGTGCACTTTTTTCAGCACTTTCCACTTGTTTGCCTCTGTAGTTGAAGTTCTGCAATTAGTGGGGGACTCTATCGGATTCGTCTTGGTAGTGAGTGTGCAGACCTTGATGGCTATATTAAACTAGGAATGTGTCTGAGAAAAGGTTGCATCTCAGTGGTGTTATTAAGTAGGAATCCATAATTCTCTGTCTTGAATGTGTGTAATTTTGGGTGCGTATATTAGAAATTTGTACATCATCGGATTTATAAAAAAGGCATGAAACTCTTCTTCCTTATTGTATAGAGAACTTCTATGGTGTCTTCAATAGGTTGGGAATCATACATGTGTGACTAATAGAAATTTCTTGAATGACATAAGAGTTGAACCAAGAATCATCTTCTGGAAATTTTGATATGCTCAAAATGTTTAACCATTTGCGTAATGATATGTTTTAGTTCCCTTCTTAATTATCTTCATCTTGTGATTATGAATATTACGATGAATCATATTATCTCAAAGAAACTTTATATATAAAAGACTGAGAGCTGCATTGGTTTTATTTTTCAGTGTAGATTATATTGTTCTAACTAGCGTGGACCGAGATGATCTACCTGATGGTGGAAGTGGCCATTTTGCTGAAACAGTGAAAGTCATGAAGGTTGTTATCTGTCTTTTGAAGAATTGTATCTGTTAGGAACTAAGTGATAAAATGCATGCTTTACAGATACATATGCATATACTCTTTGACACCCTTGGAGAAATCTAGTACTAATATTTCATAGATAGGCTATACTTATAATCTTACTTATCTGTGAAGATGACCACTCAGTAAAAATCTATCATGTAATATAACTTTTTTGGCAGGCACTCAATCCAGATATCATGGTTGAGTGTTTAACTTCAGATTTTCGAGGTGACCTAGAGGCTGTGTCTGCACTTGTTCACTCAGGGTTAGATGTGTTCGCTCACAATGTTGAAACTGTGAAGCGGCTGCAGCGAATAGTCAGAGATCCAAGGGCTGGGTAAGTGACTATTTCCGGTCCTCAATTTATAATTATATCATCAATTTCGAAGGAATCCTTATGTTTTTATAATCATGAGTTAGATTTTAAGAGTCATATTGTGGGCATTTCCTCAACTCATCACACAATTTATTTTCCTATATTCTCTAATTCCTCCTTTTCCTCTGTGTCTATCAATGACCTTGAAATTGCTTGAGAATTGTGCAGATTAAAGGTTCACCAAAAGCATCACTTGTGATTTGCCACATTAAATTGCTAATATATTCCTACATCAACTGTCATATTGATGACATAATTTGCTTCAGTTCAATTGCTAACACCCTTTCTTTAAGACATGAACAAGGTTGTCGTAGATTGCAATGCATATATATTGAACCAGCTTGTTTTTCTCTAAAAAGGCTATTGGATGGGCCATACAGAAGTTACCTCTAGTAGAAACTTAACCATATCTTAGAAACAAACTTATTAATATGGATTATCCGTTATTATATCTCTTACAGTTGCAGAAGCAAAATCCAAGTAGAATACTTTGTAAATTAGTTCTGATGATAAAGAAGCGTTTTGACACTTATTCTTTTGATTTGATATTTGGTCTCTTATCACAGATATGAGCAAAGTTTATCAGTTCTGAAACATGCAAAGCTTGACAAACAGGGAATGATAACAAAAACTTCTATTATGTTGGGACTTGGTGAAACCGATGATGAACTGAAGGAAGCCATGGCCGATTTAAGGGCCATTGATGTTGACATCTTGACTCTAGGACAGTATTTACAGGTGAGCTATGCTAAATACCTTTCCATATTACTTCTTGGAGTTGATAAGCGAATGTGTGGATTATGTATATCTGTGAATTTCCCCACAACTCTTTCTTCCATGCTGCTTGGTTAGCTGAGGATCCTTACAATCTTTGATCATTCAACTGCTGTTTCTTCAGATTGAATCCTATGCAAGAACTAATGCCAAATTCTTGTTGTACGTTTCATGCAGCCTACTCCATTACATCTCACTGTCAAGGAATATGTCACCCCTGAAAAATTTGATTTCTGGAAAGATTATGGAGAATCGATTGGTTTCCGTTATGTTGCAAGTGGACCCTTGGTAATATTTTACACTTTAAACCTCATTTGTTCTGCTGTATCATATTCATTAAACAAGTATCAATTATCAATGCTTATTATGCGAATTGGCATGTTAGATTACTGGTACATTGCTTCACATTGTCATTCATATTTTAGGTTCGATCATCATACCGAGCCGGAGAGCTATTTGTGAAGACTATGGTGAAGGAGAGGAGCAAGAGTGCATCAGGGGTTTCTGCATGAATTTCCAACACAATTGTGAGGACCTCAATTCTTTAGAACCCAATTAATTTATACTCGATGCAAATGCAATGATAGATAAGCTTTGTAGCTCTAGCTAGCATGGACCAATTATAATTTGTGTGTAATCATGCCAATCCCAAATTTTGGCGCTTATTTTATTTGTGATGTATTCCATTCAATTTCCATGTTTATGTTGTGTATCTGTTCGAGGAGCAGTTTTGGGAGTGTGCGAGGTGGGCGCCTACACAGGGCTCTGATTTTTTGGGGTTCGACTCAAAATAGGATCCACTGTCCACATATATAAAGATTATTGAAATGTTCTCATTCTTAATTATAGTTGAAGTGGCAAAGGTCCTGTTTTACATTTCAATTTCAATTGGCAATGGTTCAATCCCTCTTGATATTATTTCATATTTTTAACAACTTTGGGAATAATTCCCTATTCACATTATTTTCATCTTTTTACCAACTTTGGGAATAATTAACTAGTCATGCTCATTAATGAATCATATATCAAATGATTTAATCTTTTTTCAAATGCGATAGTTGCAATCTTTTGGAGGAAATGATGAAGAATGATGATTTTGTTTCAAAATATGTAAGTAGAACAATTTTTTTTAAATGAATATATTATTTTTTTATCATGTCTGCTTAGTTCATAAATGTCAGTTTGACCCTACACTTATTTTATGCAGTGATTTGACTTTGTGGTGAAACATGTAAGTGTAGTGATTTGACTTTGAGTCACACTTATATTTTTTAATTGAAGTATATTAAGTAGAGTTTGATTCCGATATGATTTACTATAATTATACATATTTTTAATATATTAATAATTAAAAAGTAAAAAAATAAAAAATAAAAAATAAAATATAGAGGTCCGGCCCAAGCCCGTCCGATCCACATGGGCCCGAGCTTGACCTTGAACTGCAAGACTCATTGGGCTGTGGGCCGGGTTTGGGCCTATCCATAAAATTGTAGGTCGGGTCTAGGCATAGGGATGCTCGACCCATTGTCATCCCTAGCTTTGGAGTCTATGGAAATATACATGTAAATCAATAAAAAAAAATATATTCCACAATTCTATCAAATTTATGAAAAATCATGTAAATCAATAAAAAAAATATGTCAAGCTGTACCTAAAGTCTATAGATTTTCTAAATCTACAACCTTTTTAAAATCTAAAAAATTCCAACAAAATCTCAATTGAATACACCCCTTAGATTATTATCATAGTTTTATTATTAGTTTAGCATGTTTAGCATTTATTTTAAAAAAAAAATTCATGGATTTGGATCGTACTTGCAGACTTGACAAATCTGATGAATTTGGACACAAATATCAATTTTTTAGATCCAATAGATCTAGGTTAGATTTAGATCCAAGTCAATATTTCCGCATACAGATATGGACCAAACTAGATTTTGTACATATCCGACCTATTTTCATCCCTATCAAGTATCAACAACTAAAATGATTTCTAACGAAATCACCAAATGCATCAGTTTCAGAGCGTAAAGGAATATAACATATATGATAATTGCATTACATTCGTTAATAAGAGCAAGATATGAATAAGATTAATTAATTATCATGTTGTGGAGACTCGTTGAGGTAAATTCAGTTCTGAATTCTAAGTACTAACATGTCAGCTTCGATTTTGGATAAATTCGAACTTATGTCAAAAATCAAGTAATTATCAAAGTTAGTGTATTTTATAATGTTTCAAAGTCCGTGTTACAATTAAAATTATGTCATAAGTTTGTGTATCAAAAAAATTATTAACATATGTCCATGTTGGATAATTACTATCATATTAGCTTCAAACTTAAATAAAATCGAACTCGTGTGAAAAATCGAGTAATTGTCGAAATTTATATATTTTACATAATGTTTTAAATTTCATTAAGATTAAACTGCATGCAAAATTTGTATAATTAAAATTCATTAACTCTTATATATAGTATCTATAGATATTATAAAACAATAAATATTCTAGTGCATTGCACGGGGAGACTAATTAGTTAAATCAATAATGCGTGTTTTACAGTACATGGCTATATATATATATATGTAGTCAATTCTTAATTAATTCCACCACCGGCGGTCATCTCACACATGTTTTCTTATCTCTCATGAAATAAAAATTAATATTTTTTTGTTTCTCTAAAAGTGGTTATGTTTTTTATTGGCCGTTCCATTAAAAGTGATAACTTTCTTATAAAAGAAAAGTTTTACCTTTAAAATATATAACTCATACTTTTTTAAAACACAAAATTTTACTTTTTTAGTTTTCGTGTTAGATCGCTCCCGAGTCTGCTTTCAGTGAGACAAAGAGAGTAATACAAAGGAATGCTCCTATAGATCTAGATGAATCCAAATTTTGATATCATTTATTTATATTTTATGGGTGCAAGTAGATGAGGAATCAAACTTTTAAATTATTACTCACTTTGCCCTCAATTAAGTTGTTCCTGCTGTCAAAACTCAAATACTAAAATTGTGGTGAATTTATAATCTTTATCCATATTTATTACATTGAAAATATAAAAAGTAAAAAATATTGCAATGATGAAAGGGGTAAAACAGGAACATTAGTATAATTTTACTCTTGAATTTAGAAATATGACACTTATAAGATGGCATATTTTTTTCTTAATAGGATACTTATTAGAAGATGGATGAAGTATAAATGATAGCATAATAACTCCGATCACTAACAACATTGGAACACTACTACAAATTTGGTCATATACTACACAATGAATAGTGCATTTGCGTTATTTATTTTCAAATACTACATATGTAATAGAAATCGCAGTGTATATTATAATATGTACTACGGTTAAAGAAAAATTATAGTTTATAATTATAAATATAATACGGATGAATGTTGAAATTGTAGTGTATAAAATGAATATACTACGGAACTTTTTTCGAAAAAACTATTATTTTAAATCATAGTGTAAGTACATATATGTTACACTACCGTTGTATATATAGGTTACGGTTTTCAGAGATTATGTTGAATGCACTGAGATATCGCTTAAAGGAAAAAAATTAAACCCAACAAATCTCAAACTATTAGGAGGTGATTGGTATGAAGGAATGGGGGATGGAATGGAATGAACATTCTTTGCTCCATTCCATTCCTTTGCTTGGTTCATTTTATGATTAGGAATAGTCATTCAATTTGGAATCACCATTTCCTTAGGATTAGGATTAGCCATTCATCCCAAACTCCAAGGTATTAGCCATTCCTAATCATTATATAATTATTTTTATTTTTTATTTGGATAAAAATAATTACAATATTTGTTGATTTGTTAATTTCACTATAAACCACACTCATCACCTACAAAAAAAAAAATAATAATAATAATATTTTTTTTATAATATTTACAAAACCATTTTTTAATAAAAAATATTATTAGATATATTCATTGAATGATATATTATTTATTTATTATGAAAAATAAATTATTTTATAATTTAAATTTTATTACTTTATAAATTTTAATTATGATCATTAAAATTGAGTATGCATGTTTTAGTAAGTGAGCAAAATTAACCGAATTCCAATAACCAAACTCAAAAATTTAATTGATTAGATTTTATTTTTAAATCAAATTTTAATTTGATTTGACTTGAATCCGGAGTCGGATACGGGAACGCCAGATTCGGATACGAATTCGAAATATTCTGGATACTGACAAGGGACGAATATGATACGGATCCGGGTCGGATTTGAAAAATATAATCGGATAAATATGTATACAATATGTAGTTCCTAATTATTACTATTATTATAAGTATATCTTAATTATTATTATTATATTACAATTTTTTTTATACTAAATATGTAAAGTTATGATTTAATTATTGATATAATAAATTAATAATATATCTAAGGGCGCGACATATACTATCTTAAAACTCAAAAAATTAAACTTTCCACACATTCTTAAATTAATAAAATAATTTTTAAAGTAATATTTAGCAAGTAAAATAAATTAAAATCGGATTGTTACACACACACACACACATATATATATGTATATATAATATAAGTAAAATATATATAAAAATTCGGAAATCCAGATTTGTTATGCAGATAATATCCGATAAAAATATAGGCCAGAAATTTCGGATACGGGCGAATATTACGTAATCCGAATTGGATCCCGGATCCAAATTCAAATTTTCGGATTCGAATCCGAATTTGACAGGATATTGATTTTTTTTATCCCAAATTAGATTTCGATCGGATACGACTTCGGATTGAACGGATAATATTCGCCCAAATTTCATCCCTACAAATCAATATAATATTCAAAAACCAAATTATTTTTTCATATTAAAATACATTTTTTTATTAAATAAAATTATTTCATCATCATATATATTTTTATTATTTTTTTGTATATTTAAATTTAAAAATATGCAATAAATTAAATGTGATAAATTATTTAATTCATTATTATTTTATTTACAAAAATTAGAATTATGAAATTCAATAAATTTGTAAAGTTTATTATCATTTGAAAATTGAAAACTATTGAAGATATATGTGGGATTTAACAACTTAAATGTTGTGATTATAATCTTAAATTTCAGATTTTTAATTTTGTTAGTACATGAGAATTATTGAATATTCGGATAAATAGAACCAAATCAAAATAAATTTGGTTAGTTTGGTCCAATTAATTTTTTGCTTAGTTGGATTATTTTTTTTCCAATCTAATTTTTTAATTTAATTTCGTTCGATTTTATGGACATCATTGAACCATATATATGAATGTTCACTCATACATTTTAAAATTTTATACTGAAACATTTTGATTTGAATTATTTTGGTCCATAAAAAAACAAAGGAAAAATAATGAAAAAAGTAGAGAAATTCGATAATCAAAAGAACAAAAAAATACGAATAAGAATCTTATATGGAATATTAAAACTATGATTTCGTATTACAATATAAATATGATTTATTCATCAGTTTATTTGTAGCGATCAATTATTATAAAAATGAATTAACAAATTGTCATTCCATTCCATGCTTATTCCTTCTACACTCCAAGCATGTGAATGACTTATCATTTCCATTCCATTCTCCCCTTCATTCCATTCCACACTCCATTGCATTCCTACCTTATTCCATTCCATCCAACCAATCACCTCCTTAGGGGGTGATTGGTATGATGGAATGGAGGGTTGAATGGAATGACCATTCCTTCCTCCATTCCATTCCTTTGCTTAGTTCGTATTGTGATTAGGAATCGACATTCCGTTTGGAATTACCATTCCATTAGGAGAGATATTAGCCATTCCTCTCTAATCAAATGTATTAGCCATTCCTAGACTCCAAACTAATTATTCAATATTTTTTTTTTGCTATTTTTCATTAAGACAAAATTAATTAAAATATTTATTATTTTGTTAATTTTACTATACATCACACCTCTCCCCTACCAAAAAAAAAAATGTTAAATTTTTTATAATATTTAAAAAATTGTTTTTAATAAAAATATATATTATTAGAAAGATTCATTAAATGATATAAATTATATATTTTTAAATTTTTTGATATTATTTATTTGCTATGCAAAATGAGTTATTTTATAATTTAAAATTTTGATTTTATTGTTATATGATGTTATTTTTGATTGTTATAATTAGGGGTGTAAGTGAACCAAACTATTCGCGAACTATTCGGAACTCTGCTCGATAAAAGTTCGTTTCGAATTTGTTCATTTACTAAACGAACCGAACTCGAGCCTCAAACCGAGCTCGAATAATTTTTCGAGCCGAACTCGAGCCTAAAGGTATTCAGTTTGAAAAGTTCGCGAACATGTTCGAATATAATTTAATGAACCGAGCTTCGATTAGTTCACGAACTTTGTTAACGAGTTTGTTCATGAACTTTAAAAACGAGTCGAACTTCAAATATTTCACGAACTTTATATACGAACTAGTTCACGAATTTATCAAAATAATATAAAAATATATAATATTAACAAAATAATTTAATAAACGAGTTTTTTAACGAACTCGAACTCGAGCCGAGTTCGAGCTCGGGTTCGAATTTACTATTAAATCAAATAATTTACGAACCGAACTCGGGCTCGTTTTTTATTTATCGAACTGAACTCAAGTTTGATTTTCAAAACTCGAACCGAACTCGAGCCTTCGAATTTTTAATCGAGCCGAACTCGAGCCTGACAGTATTCGATTCAGTTCGATTCGATTACACCCCTAGTTATAACATAGCATACACGTTTTAGTAGGTGTGAGCAAAATTAATCAAACTCAAATATTTGATTGGTTGGATTTTATTTCAAAATCAAATTCTAATTAGATTTGAATAGGATTTAGATAAAACCAAATCAAAAGAATATACAAAAATCGAATTATTTTTTAATATTAAAATATAATTTATTTTTATCAAATAAAATTATTTTATCATATATAATTTTATTATTTTTATTATATTTTATAATATAATTTAAATTTTAAAATTATTTAATAAATTAAATGTGATAATTTATTCACTCCATTTTTATTTTAATTTTTTTCTAGATTTACAAACTATGAAATTCAATAAATTTATAATGTTTATTATCATTTGAAACTATTGAAGATATATGAGAATATTTTAATAATTTAAGTATTGTGATTATAATTTTTAATTTAGATTTTTAATTTTTTAGTATATGATAACTATTGAAGATATAAATGAATGATTATTTTTTTTAATTAATTATTTTAAAATTGAATGGAATAAGTTACGAAATAAAATATTTGGATAAATCGAACTAAATCAAAATAAATTTTGTTAGTTTGGTCTAGTTAATTTTTTGTTTGGTTGAACTATCTTTTTCGATCCATTTTTATTAATCTGGTTTGGTTTGATTTTTTAGACAAAATTGAACCATGTATCCGAATGTTCACCCCCACGTTTTATATCCTATATTGAAATATATATATTTTTTTGAATTATTTTGGTCCATAAAAATAATTGAAAAATAAAGAAAAAATAGAGAATTTCGACAATTTTTTTTAACATAAATGATAATAATAAGTTTACTTGGAATATTAAAAGTATGATTTCACATTACAATATAAATATAATTTATTTATTTACTTTATTTGTAGTTATCAATTATAAGGATTAAATTAATAAATAAATTGTGATTCCATTCCATTCTTATTCCTTATACATACCAAGCATAGGAATGGATTAACAATTTCATTACATTCCACACTTCATTCCATTCCACACTCCATTCCATTCCATCATATCAATCACCTTTAGGGGTGAGAATTTGGGACCGGGATTCGGGACTTTTCCAGTCCAGTCCCGAGTTCCGGCGGGATTCGGGACTGAAGAATTGCAAATTTTCGAGACTCCGGAGTCCTGAATCTCGATCGGGACTCATGATTTCCCAAAATTAATTTTTAAAATTCGGAAAATTTGATCTCGTTCGGATTTCGGAACTAATCAAAACTTTATTTTTTGGGACCGGAACTTAACATTTTTCAATTTCGGGACTGAGACAAAAAATTTGGCATTTTTCGGGATCGCGACTCCCGGTCCCATCCCAATTCTCAGCCCTACAAACTATTCTCTAATGATTTGGAAATAACGCTGAGAATAAGGTATATTGTAGGAAATACTCAATGCTGATTGATAACGTGTTGTAAAATGAATTATTTAATTCCACTAATTATTTTGCAGAAACAATAAAAATAAGCTAGAGGAAAAAGATGAAAAAGAGAAACGCCATATAAATCATTTTATTTTCTTATTTTCACGTCTCATCCTACAAAATAGAGTTATCTAAATGTATATATATACAATCAATTGAATAACAAAAGAGAAATTCTAATATATGTATAATAAATAATGTCCATTATGTAGATTTAATGATAATTTCGTAATTCCGTCAAAGGAGAAACTCTACGAAATTTGGGCTTATTGCAGATTTTAAGGTAATTTACACATGTACATATTCTTTACATGTTTGGAGATTTGATCTGGCTCAGCCTAACTAACATAGCTAGTAATCAATGTTGGACCGGACATGCCCAAAAGCGATAATGTTAGGGTCCAAATTTCTAGCACAAAAAAATTTAATCCGAATGCAATGAAATAATAAATAAATATTGATACAGAATGAATATGAATTATGGAGAAAACCTCCACAAACAAATCAATCATAGAGAAACTGAATCTTTATTAGTTAGAGCGTGTTTGGTTTGCTTAATTAGTCTTGATTAGGTGTGATTGATAAAATAATTAAGTATAATAAAGTGTTTGGTTTGTTTGATTTGGCTCGAGATAGATTATCCGCCCACATATAATCAAGGAATTCCTTGATTATTGATCAACCAAATCTTGACTTGGTTATTAATCAAGAATATTCCAAAATGCAAATTTACAAAATTATCATAATCAATTTTATTATTTACAAAAATACAAGTAAACACACCCCCAACATATCTCGATAAAGGGCAATTTATGTATTTTTCTATATTTTAATTATAATCACATAATTTATCAAACATTGTAATCAATCAAACAAAACACATGATTATATAATCCAAATAATCTCATCATCCTTTATCTTATCAATCTAATCTATCATATCCACCAAACCAAACACCCCCTTATTGTTTGCATATAATTTGTAAATATGGTAACTTGTATTAGGGTTATTCCTTTCCTTATTTAGCCTAGTAATAGTTTGTGTACAAATATGTGCTCCCTTCTATTGAATGATATACAATACAAAATTTTAATTTTACGATACAACACAGTATCAGAGCCCTAGGTTCTAGGGTTGGCCGACATTAGGGTTCTTGGCCGAAATTAGAGTTCCTAATTTTTGAAAACTAGAGTTTATGCACAGTTGGAGAGTGAAACCACCCATTTCGTCTCCGGTTTAAATTGGCCGTCACCTCTGGCCCCACCCGAAGTGCCACTGCCCGGCGCACCTACGGCCACCACTCCGGCGGCCTATGGCGGCGCATGCACGGTGGAATCGCCGCTTGAAGTTGGCGGTGCCGAACTGCAGCAGTTGCACGGCGCACTCGATTCCTCCACCTCCAGCCATCAGCAGGCTACACCGCCAGTCCAGGGAGCTTAGCTACCCTCCCACACACCTCCGGTCACATTCCGGTGGCCGGGGTCGGCGTGTAGCCCACACGCACCCCTGCAGTCAGATGGCGCCTGCACAGGTTCTGCCCAGTGACTGCAATATGTATATCCTTCGATTCGGCCACCTCTTCATCGTGTTCTCGGTATTTTCTCGGCCTCTTTTGGTTTATACAACTTCTTTCAATTGAATATTGCTATGAGTACATCAACAGAGTATGTGAAGTTCCTACAGTATCAGGAATAGACATCTCCTACCACTGCTCTTGCTGATTCAGGTAATCCTACTGTTTGTGTTGTTTCCTCGTCAACAAAATGAGTCATTGATTCGGGTGCTACAAATCATATGACAAGTAATTCTAGTTTATTTTCATCTTTTGAACCTCACCAAAATATAAACCCTGTAACCCTTGCTGATGGTTCACAATTTGTTGTTCGTGGATCTGGAACTGTTCACCCATCCCCATCCCTATCTTTATCTTCCGTTCTTAGTCTGCCTCAGTTTTCTTTTAATTTTTTGTTTGTTAGCAAGCTTACATCGTAATATGAATCTTAGTATCTTCTTCTTTCCCGATTATTGTTTGTTGCAGGATCTTACGACGAAACAAATTATTGGTAAATGACATGAATCAGGTGGCCTCTACATCCTTGATACACAACCATCCGTAGCTTGTGCTGGAGTTTTCACTCCTATGGATGCGCATTGTTGGTTAGGTCATCCTTCTCTTCCTCTGTTAAAGAAACTGTGTCCTCAGTTTGCTAAACATCATCGTGTTAGTTTGAGTCCTCAAGTTGATGCTCCTTTTGAGTTGGTTCATTCCGATGTTTGGGGGTCCGTGTCCTGTTATTTCGAAAACATGTTGTTTAGCCCATTTTCGGTCCCGTTTCTCTTGTATTTTTGGTCCTTAATATCTTATTTTTAATTTCTTCTCATACTCTTTGTTCTAGTTTATCTTCTCGTTCCCATATTTCATATTGTAGGTCGGGAGTCAAGACAAAATGGAAGTTTGTAAGCATTGAAACAAGAAATGGGAACCGAAGTAAAAAAAAAAATGAAATGAAGACAGTGCGCGGGGGTAGTGATCACTAGGGCACCCAGGCAGAACGCAGAGGTAGTGATCACTAGGGCACCCAAACAGAACGCGGGGGTAGCGAGCGCTACCCCCCTAGCGGTCGCTGGCCATCAAAGAGGGAGCGGACAAAGAGGGGGCCTAGCAACCGCTACCCCCTAGCGGCCGCTAGCCCCCTCAGCACGTTCCAGGATAGAGAGCCAGAGTAGCGAGCACTACCCCCTAGCGAGCGCTACCCTGACGGGGATTCTTCTCCTATTTAAACCTCCACGCGTGATCTTTCAAAGAGCCTTATAGTCTATCATTCTAGGATTTTAGACCACGAGAGAAAACACATAGTCTAGATTTCAATTCCTTAGTTCGTTATGTAATTTCAATTTGTGGATTCGTTCGTGATTCAAACCCAGAGACTTTTTAATGCATTGATTTTCCATTCAATTAGTAAGTTCTTATTGCTTTCTTTATTGCTTTATGTTTCCTTTCTTCTTGCTCTTTTCTTGATTAATTTCCAATTTGTAATTCAAAATCTATTGATCATGTTAATTAATCAATCCAAGGCATGTTTAGATTTCTTTCCTTTAATTTCATATTCTTAGATTTAGAATTTAATTGCTTTGTTAATTCTCGCCTAGATAATTCGCACTTTCATTCCTTTAATTTTATTCGCCTATATAAATTAATTAGAGTAGTTAAAAATCAAAACCCATTCTTTTACTGTTTTTTGTTTGGTAACATAGATAAAACCCTGTTTAGCCTTCCTTGAGAATACAACTAGGGTCAGCTTATTAATCTATAACGAATTCGTTCTCTTGCGAGCAACTTAATAAAATAAGTTGAAACAAATTTTGGCGTCGTTGTCGGGAAAGGCTTTAGGCTTTGTTTGCGTTTCTCTTTGTTTTTATTTTTATTTTTCTTTTATTTTTGTTTATTTATCCCTTTTTTCTCCCGCAAGGTACGTTTGATCTTCTTTTGGTTTGTGTATGCTAGGTCGCCGAAGCTTGAGATAAGAGTTGGTGCCTTACGTTGACGATATCAATAGGAGAGACGGTTTACTGGAGGAGCGATATAGGAAGTCTTCAACATTGTCGCCCTATTTGAAGAGAAATTAGTGATTATGGCTGAGGCGGAAGAAGAAGCACCAAGGAAGCTCGGAGACTTTGCCAGGCCATCTTATGGAATCACGGCATCTGCTATTGTACTCTCTGCTGCGAGGAGAAACTATGAGCTGAAGCACAACCACATCAACTTGCTTTCATCATTCTACGGGCTGATTAACGAAGATGCACTCCTATTCATCAGGGAACTCTGCACAGCTGTCCATTCTATCCCACTTCAGGACCTTACCGAGGATGAGCTGCTTAGGAAGTGCTTCCCCTATTTGCTCAAGGATAGGGCGAAGTCGTGGTATCTCTCACTTCCAGCGAGATCTTTACCCATTTGGAAGGCTGTGAGTACTGCCTTCTTGCTCAAGTACTATCCGAACCACAAGACGCAGCAGATCCGACTACAGATCATGCAGTTTGCTCAGGAGCCTGACGAGCCTTTTCATGAGGCACTAGACCGATTCAGAGATCTCCAACAACAGTGTCCGCACCATCAGATTGTGCCTGAACTTCTTTGGCAGATCTTCTACAATGGGTTGCAGCACACTTATCAGTTCATGGTGGATACAATAGCTGGAGGAAACATATCTGAAAAGACAGTTGAAGAGGCTATAGAGATTTTTGAGACGCTAACCACTAATTCGCAGTAGAAAACCTCTCGATTCAAGAGAGTGGAAGTCAGAGAGATTGGAGTGAGTCCAGATTTGAAGAAGCAGATGACTGATATGATGTGAGAGCTTCAAAAGTTGAAGATGAGCAAGGCCCATGCAGTGGCCAAGCAAGAACCGGCATCTGATTCGTGCCCGATTTATGGTGATCTCACTCACGATGAGAATCACCTCACCCGAATGATGGAGATGACTTATGATGGAGAGGCGGAAATCTACGCTGCACAGGGATTTCCGCCACGCCCGCCATTCGAGCAACATCCAGTCCAGCAGACTTCAGGATGGAGAGTGCAAAATAGCTCTACGTGGAAGGGGCCGAATCGAGGGCAATGATCGAACTCTCCTGCCAGACGAGCACCTCCACAACAGTACTACCCACCTCAGCATGAGTATTATCCACCACAACAGCCATATTACCCACTTCAGCTAGGGTATTATCCACCTCCACCGCATTATCAACAGCCGCCACCTCAATTTCAACAGCTGCCCCAGCTGCCGCTGCCTCAGTTTCAGCAGCCGGCACCCCAGTTCCAGCAACCTTCACCACAGTTCCAGCAGCCTCAACCACAATTTCAGCAACCCTTCCTGCCGACATCCCGGCCAACTGCTCCACCTAAATCAGCTTTGGAAGATAGCTTGGCCTCTTTCATGCAGGAAAGCAAGTTGGCAAGGGAAGCTCAAGAGGCAACGATCAAGCACCTCGAGAATCAAGTGGGGGAAATATCTGGAGCTATGAATCAGGTGCAGCAGCAGCTACAGACAGGAAGGATACCGGGAAAAGGACATTTGCCACATCAGGTGCAAACAATTATTGTTCTTCATAGTGGGAAAAATGTGGATAACAAGGTGGCTTTGCCGGAGGATGAGCGAACTAAAGCTGAGGATGCCGAGAAAGGGAAGGAGCCGGAGCAGCCTGTCATTCTATTGCACAAAATAGCAAACTCGTATAAGCCGCCGATTCCCTTCTCGAGCAGACTGAAGAATGAGAAGCTGGAATGAAAATTCAAGGACTTCTACAAAATGCTTTATCAAGTGCATGTGAATTTGCCACTACTAAATGTCATCGGAAATATTCCAGCTTATCTCAAGTTTTTCAAGGAGCTTGCATCAAAGAAGAGAAGATTCGCAGATGATGAGTCTGTTATGGTATCTGAGGTGGCCAACTCCATCGTGCAACAACCTCTCCCACAAAAACAACGCGATCCAGGTAGTTTTGTAATCAATATTACCTTGGGAAATGGTAAGACTGTTACAGGTATGCTAGATTTAGGTGCTGGTATTAATCTCATGCCTTACTCTATTTTTAAAGAATTAGAGTTAGGAGAATTGAGACCTACTCGCATGAGCCTGCAGTTAGCCGATCGTTCTGTTAGGTATCCTAGAGGTATTATTGAGAACATCTTAGTTAGTGTTGGTGGTTTGATTGTGCCTATGAATTTTGTTGTGCTAGAGATAAGTGATGTACATGAGAATGATCGAGATCACACACTGTTGTTATAGAGACCTTTTTATGTGTACTACTAACACCATAATTGATGTTAAAAATGGAAACATTCAAATGTCAGTTTTAGGAGAAACAATATCATTTTCTGTGCATAAGAACAAGGCGATGCCATCTATAAATTCCATTGAAGATTGTGCATTTATTGATTCTGTTGATGCCTTATTCGAGATCTCTGTTGTGCAGGATTCCCTTTTGGAGGAAGCATTCGGAGGATCGGAGGACTTGAAAGCGAGCTTCAAATCGGAAGCCGAAGCTGGAGCGGTCCCTAGCCCTCGGCTCTGCCCACCCCTCCAGCAGGAAAGGATAGTAATTGCTACCCTAGCGGAAACCCCAGTTTTTTTTTCTTTCCTCCGTCATTTTTATTCTTTTCTTTCCTCATTCTCTTCCCCGATCTTTATTTCCTCATTTTCTTTCCTCTCCAACCTTTCTACAATCTTCCCCCACCATTTTAATTTTTCCTCTCTACACATTACCGCCACCACATCCCTCACTCCAACTATATCCTTACCCACCTTTTCCTTTCCACAACCGATCCCCAGCCACCATTTTCGTCCACCATCTCCGGCCGCCAGTTCTTCCCTTGTTCTCTCCACCATGACTCAAACAAAGAATCGAGTCGAAGATCATGCAGCGAGCAGTTCGTAGCCCCAGAACGAGGAACCCTGGGCTCTCTTTGATCCTCCTCCACCACCAGATCAACAGTGACTTCTCACTACTGTTTAATTTATTTTGCTTTCGTGTGTGTTCGGGTTGAATTGCTTTTGTTATTTCATTTTGTTGCTATTTTTGTTTGTTTTGTGTTTCTCTCGCAGGTTTCCATTCCTAGTTCTGCTTGCGCATCATCGCCACCGCATCATCCCCAATCGGGTAGTTCCTTTCCCTCTCTTGTTCTTATTAAGCAATGGGGACATTGCTTCTTTTTCGTTTGGGGGGGAGGTGTGCATAATCTTTAGTATGCGGCGTATTTTTTTATAGTTGTGGTATTTGTATATGCATGCTTGTCCAATTGCGTTTCTTAGCTTGACATGATTAATGATTGATTTTGATGAGAACTTGATTGATTATGCTTCGATATGAAATTGCCGTTGTGAATATTTGATTGAGTGTTGAGCTTTGCATTTTGATCATGACTGTCGTGGGACACTCTTTTTGCAATGAATTGATGTGATAGCTCTTCGCATTGTGGATTTGGTATAAAATTGCTTGAATTGCTAGACTTCTTTTGAATTGTGCATATTGTGAGATTGAGTTGGGAGGCTTCTGCTCCTCTAGATACCATGAGCATGAGAAACCACACGGGAACACTTTAGATAACCTCTAAATGTTCATATCTCGTGAATTTTGACCACATAACTCACCCTTTCAAATATTGGCTCGAATGGCTTATTAATTGAATCGCTTGAACTGTTTTAATAGGTGATAAGAACTCTAACCCTCTTCCTCTATGAAATTGAAAGAAATTTTGAATTGTAGGAATGGGTATGAGAAACTACACTAGGATACTCGGTTTATACCGAAGATCACACCTAGTGACCAACATTCTATTTATCACTAAAAAAAGTTCTATGCGATTTGATTCTTAAAAAGAGATTGAAAAGATAAAAGAATTCAAAGTCTAGCCTTGAGTAATTGAAAACTGAATCCTCGTATATTTTTGAGTTTGATCGGATTGAAGTTGCACTTACGAGGGAAACACGTGGTAGTGATTAGTGTGATAGTCTTGTGAACCCTTTTGGAGCATTCATAATGAATATGATGTTGTTGCATAGTTGAACTTGTCTCTTGTTTTGAAATCTCTATATCGTTTTGAGCCTAAACTTGCTTGAGGACAAGCAAGACATTGTGTGTGGGGGGGGGGGGGTAGTGATCACTACCACCTTAGTGATCACTAGGGCACCCAGGCTGAACGCAGGGGTAGTGACCCCTAGTGATCACTAGGGCACCCAGACAGAACGCGGGGGTAACGAGCGCTACCCCCCCTAGCGGTCGTTGGCCATCAAAGAGGGAGCGGACAAAGAGGGGGCCTAGTGACCGCTAGCCCCCTCAGCTCGTTCCAGGATAGAGAGCCAGGGTAGCGAGCACTACCCCCTAGCGAGCGCTACCCTGGCGGGGATTCTTTTCCTATTTAAACCTCCACGCGTGATTTTTCAAAGAGCCTTACATACTATCATTCTAGGGTTTTAGACCACGAGAGAAAACACATAGTCTAGATTTCAATTCCTTAGTTCGTTCTGTAATTTCAATTTGTAGATTCGTTCGTGATTCAAACCTGGAGACTTTTTAATGCATTGATTTTCCATTCAATTAGTAAGTTCTTATTGCTTTATGTTTTCTTTCTTCTTGCTCTTTTCTTGATTAATTTCCAATTCTTAATTCAAAATCTATTGATCATGTTAATTCATCAATCCAAGGCATGCTTAGATTTCTTTCCTTTAATTTCATGTTCTTAGATTTAGGATTTAATTGCTTTGTTAATTCTCACCTTGATAATTCGCACTTTCATTCCTTTAATTTTATTCGCCTAGATAAATTAATTAGAGTAGTTAAAAACCAAAACTCATTCTTTTATTGTTTTTTGGTTGGTAACGTAGATAAAACCATGTTTAGCCTTCTTTGAGAATACGACTAGGGTCAGCTTATTAATCTATAACGAACTCGTTCTCTTAGGAGCAACTTAATAAAATAATTTGAAACACATGTTATCGGTATTTTGTTACTTTTGTTGATGATCACTCCCGTATGACATGAATTTACTTGATGAAAAATCGTTATGAGTTGTTTACTCATTTTTATGCCTTATGTGCTGAAATTAAGATTCAATTTCATGTGTCTGTCAAAATATTGAGAAGTGATAATGCTAAGAAATATTTATCTGCTCCATTTCACTCTTATATGACGTCTAATGGTATCCTTCATCAAACCCCTTTTGGGAAATGTTGTGTCTATTGCTTGCTTTCTCATTAACCGTATGTTGTCGGTTGTTCTATCTGGTTTGTCTCCCTTTTCATGTCCTCTTTCCCTCTAAGTCATTATACCCTATTGAACCTAAAGTATTTGGGAGTACCTGTTTCGTTCGAGATGTTCGTCATCATGTAACTAAACTCAATCACAAATTTGTTAAGTGTATCTTCTTAGGGTATTCTCATATCCAGAAAGGGTATCGATGTTACTGCCCCAATTTGAACAAATACCTTGTGTCATCAGATGTCACGTTCCTCGAACATACACCATTCACTTCGAATTCCACTTCTCCGCCTGAGTCTGAAAGTTGTGACTTCCTGATCTACACCGTTACCTCATCCCTTGAGCTTTCATCAATCTTTGATATGCCTCGTCCTCCTGTTCTTCATCACTATACTCGTCGTCTATCCACTCCGGCTCCTTCCAATGTGGTCCCTTCTCCGTCTGATTTTGTTCCTAATGAACCAACAGCTCTGTCGCCTGATCCTGCACCAATAGATGATCTTCCAATTGCGCTTTGCAAAGGTAAACGTTCCTGCACTTATCCTATTTCTTCATTTGTATCATATGATCATTTATCCTCTTCCTCCAAAGCCTTTGTCTCGACCCTTGCCTCTGTCCTGAAGCACTGACTCATTCTGGTTGGAAGGTTGATATGATAGAGGAGATGAATGCTCTACAGGCTAATGGTACTTGGGATTTGGTCGACCTTCCTGCTGGTAAACGTCTAATTGGGTGCAAATGGGTGTTTACTGTTAAGGTCAATCCCGATGGCTCTTTTGCTCGCCTGAAAGCTCGTCTAGTTGCCAAATGATATGCTTAGATTTATGGCATTGATTACTCTGAGACATTTTCTTCTGTTGCAAGACATACTTCGATTCGACTTGTTATTTCTTTGGCGGCCAATCACCATTAACCCTTATATCAGTTAGATGTCAAGAATGTTTTTCTCCATGGCGACCTCTGTGACACAATTTATATGGAGCAACCTCTCGAATTTGTCGCTCAGGGGGAGTCTCGTAAAGTGTGTCACCTTCGTAAGTCGTTGTATGGCTTAAAGCAAAGTCATCGGGAATGATTTAGTACGTTTACATGTGCTGCCAGTGAATTTGACTTGAAGCAGTGAGTCTCAGATGATTATGTTATCTACAAGCGATCTGATAGTGGTATTATTCTACTGGTCGTATACGTGGATAATATTGTGATTACCGATAGTGATTCTATCAGGATTTCAGCCTTGAGAGTTTTTCTGCCTACTAAGTTTCAGATCAAAGATTTGGGTGAACTTAAGTAATTTCTTGGCATTAAGGTGTTAAGGAGCAAGAAAGAAATTTTCTTGTCTCAGCGCAATTGAAACTGGAAATTTGGGTGCCAAACCATGCAGCACTCCAATGATTCCGAATTTAAGGCTTACTAAAGAAGGTGTACCATTCGAAGATCCAGAGAGATATCGAAGATCGGTTGGCAAACTAAACTATTTGAGGGTTACACATCCTGATATCGCCTTTCCGGTCAGTGTGGTAAGCCAATATATGTCATCACCAACTGTCGACCATTAGAAGGCAATTGAACAAATTTTATGCTATTTAAAAGGAGCACCGGGTCGTGGAATTGTTCATGGTGATCATGAACATGATCGGATAGAGGGGTTCTCTGATGTAGATTGGGCAGAGTCAAAGGATGATTGAAGATCTATTTCAGGATATTATGTGTTTTTCGATGGGAATTTAGTTTCGTGGATAAGAAAGAAACAAAAGGTAGTCTCACTGTCGAGTGCAAAATTCGAGTATAGAGCAATGACTAAATCTGCATGTGCAATTTTGTTTGTTCACAAGTTTCTGAGCGAAGTAGGAGTAAGAGTATCGATGCCTGCTAAGTTGTGGTGTGACAATCAGACTACCCTTCATATTGCATCGAATTCAGTTTTTCACAAGGGAACCAAACACATTGAGATTGATTGTCATTTTGTTCGTGAGGCGATTCAAAAGGGATTGATTACCACTGGATATATGAAGACCGGAGATCAATTAGGAGATTTATTCACGAAGGCTCTTAATGGGGATTGATTATTTGTGTAACAAGCTTGACATAATCAATATTTATGCTCCAGCTTGAGGGGGAGTTTAGAATATAATTGGTAGGGGTGTCAACCGGTCCGGTACCAGTTAACCGGGTACCCGTAACCTGAAAACTATTTTAGAACCAGGTATCGGACCTTCCTGTTCTACCGGTTAACTGGTTCCCGATCGGTTCTGTACCGGTATAACCGGTTAAGGAACTAGTTTGTGTCCTTCAATTAATATAATGAGCTTTTTAGTTTTTTATTGGGCTGGGCCGCCTAGCCCAATTTTTTTTCTTTTTTAACTAGACAAAATTAGTTTTAAATGTGCAAGAAGGGAAGGCCCAATAATTGAATGGGGGCTCTTAGTTATTTATGGGTTGGGCCGGTGGCCCATTTTTTTTTTAATTAGACAAAATTATTTCTTAATGTATAAGAAGGCAAGTCCCGATTAACATAGAAACATATAAAAATTTAAACAAATAATTAAGATACTCTTAATCTTATTAGTTATTAGGCCTTATGCGACAACTTTTCAACATAAAAAATTAATGCGCACACACACATATATATTGCTTTAAATTAAATTCATGCAAACATACATATACACACACACACATATATATATATATATATATATATATTTCTTTAAATTAAATTAAATTTAAATCCAATACATCTAAAATTAATCACAAATCATATCATAAACATGATTAATATAAAACACATGCCCCTATAAATAAACATTCAAAATAAAATTTTAATATAAATTAATTTCAACTTCCAAGTTCAAGTGTTCAACCAAAAAGACATGTAAACATGTTCACAATTTTAAGATAACATCCAAAATATAATATGAAAATATCCAAGATAAAACACAATCAATATTCAATAATCAAGAAGCATCATCCTTGCGGCCGATATTAAGATTAATCACCAACCCCACCGAACTAATCACAGACGTACTAGTGCCACTATCGCCAACATGAGTTGCACTCACTCCCAATTTATCTCCACCAAAACCAAGAGAATTCATCACTGTAAATATTAAAGAAATTAACAAATTAAAGGAAATGGAGTGATAAAAAAAATTATTTTTCATATAAAAAGTAAGTATACCTGTCTGAAATTCTTTTCGTTGTTGTTCTTCTGATGCATCTTCTTCATCAAGAATGAATGCAGAACTCGATCTTAACCAATCCGAAGAGCAAATTAGAGCTTCAACCATCTCGGGATTCAAAGAGCTTCTAAATTGCTCGAGCACTCGACCTCCCATACTAAAAGTAGACTCAGAAGCAATTGTGGATATCGGAATAGCCAAGATATCTCTTGCCATCTCAGAAAGAATCTTATATCTCACACCATCCTTCGACCACCACTGAAGTATATCAAATGTGTCCATACCCTCATCATCATCTTCATGTCCACTCTCGGTATGTTGTGGTTCCGAAAAATAAATGGTCATCTTAGAAAAATCATCAGTACTAGATTGAGTTCTTTTAGTAATAATATTGTTTCAACTTATTTTATTAAGTTTCTCGTAATAGGACGAGATCATTATAGATTAATAAGTTGACCATAGTCGTATTCTCAAGGAAGGCTAAACATGGTTTCGTCTACGTTGTTCAACAAAAAAACAATTACATAATTGAGATTTCAATGATTACTAACTAAATTAATTAATTACCTACGAGAGTGAAATTAAAGGGATAAGAAAATGAATTATCTAGGCAATAATTAAGAAAATAATTAAATCCTAAATCTAAGAACATAGAATTAAAGGAAAGAAATCTTGACATGCTTCAATTTGATTAATTAACATGAACGAAGGATTGAGAATCAATAATTTGAAATTAATCAAGAAGAAAGTAACAAGAAAGAAAGACATAAAGCAATTAAGAAAGTAATAAGCACTCACTAATTAAACGAAAAATAACGCATTAAAGGTCTCCGGGTTTGAATCACGAATGAATCCACAATGCGAAATCAAGAACGAACTACGGAATGAAAAATATAGACTACTGTGTTTTCTCTCATGGTCTAAAACCCTAGAATGATCGCTAGATACAATAAATCACGCGTGGGAGTTTAAATAGGGGAAAAAAATCCCGCCAAGGTAGCGCTCGCTAGGGGGTAGCACTCGCTACCCTGGCTCTCTGTCTTGGAACGAGCTGAAGGGGGCTAGCGGCCGCTAGGGGGTAGCGGTCGCTAGGCCCCCTCTCTGTCCGCCTCTTCATAGCAGGGGGTAGCGACCGCTAGGGGGTAGCGGTCGCTACCCCTGCTCTCTGTCCGCTCCTTCTTTGTTGAGCCAGCGGCCGCTAGGCTCACTCTTGGTCTTGTGTGCAATTTCTTCTCTTTTTCGTGTCTTTTCATCCTCGTTTCTCTTCTCGAGCCTTGTTAACTCCGTTTTGCCAATCTTTACCTATAATGTAACATATGGAAAACCAAAATATCAAATCGAACGACAAAAATTAACATTATAAGCCTAATATGCAAG
This sequence comes from Leonotis leonurus, assembly GCA_026898415.1. Lineage (NCBI taxonomy): Eukaryota > Viridiplantae > Streptophyta > Magnoliopsida > Lamiales > Lamiaceae > Leonotis > Leonotis leonurus. The sequence continues at coordinate 2,358,756 of JAPKLX010000014.1, read as the reverse complement.
AGAAACGAGACCAAAAATTGGATAAAACAAATACAACTAGTACCTCCTCGAGGCCGAGTTCGAGCATGTTGTAGCTGTGAAGTATTGGCCAATTGAGAAGCCTGAGATTGAGAAGGAGATCCACTTTTTGCTGGAGTAGATATATGCATTTGCCTCTTGTAAAAATTGAACAATTGATGCATGAACTCTTTCACATGTACTAATAAGGTCGTCACCCGAACTTCTCCATAAACTTGGGTTAAACATGTCTCCACGTGGTCCAACTTCTGTCGTGGATCAAGTATTGCCGCTATGTAAAGTAATTTGTTCATCTTTGGATTCAAATCCTCACTCTCCAACCAATATTTGCCAATCTTTTCCTTCATCCTTTTCTCCATAGACTTCATTTCTTCATCAGGGCCCATCTCCAAGTCAGAAATTGCCTCAAAGATGCCACTCATTTCTTTGAAGAACAAATGAGATGTAATATAAGTGGTACCCGAAAATAAGAGTGTGAAGTCATAGAATATCTTCAAGAACTCGATCATCTTCCTCACATTCCACCCAATATTCCTCTCGAGGTGCCCCGAGTATTATATACTTGTACTTCTCAGAATTCATATCATTCCCAAAACGATCATGTGCTACGGCATAAGATGTGATTGCCTTAGCATATGGCTCAGCCGACTCTAGCATTAAGTAGGTGGAGTTCCACCTTGTCGGAACATATGAGCACAAACCTTTTTTTATCTTTCCCAAAATTTTCAGCAAATTTGTAGAAATCATGTGATCTCATCGGCGAGCTCTTAATCCACTTCATAGTTTCTCTAATTCTCCTCATAGCTAATCCAATTTCATCAAGACCATCTGATACCACCAAATTAATGATATGCGCCACATATCGTAAATGAAAGTACTTCCCGCGCAAGATATTGGTATTCCATAAGTCAAGAAACTTACCAACATGTCTCACTGCACCGTCATTTGCACTTGCATTATCCACAGTGCAACATAAGAGCCTTTTAAGATCCCACTCGTTCAATATCTCCACAATGGCCATACCAATGTCTTCCTCCTATGCCCAATTATCTTGCGAAAGCCAATAATTTTTTTATGAATCCTCCAATCAACCCCAATAAAATGAGCTGTAACACAAATAAAATTTGTGTTATTAATTGCAGTCCAACAATCAGTGGTGATGGACACTCTTCCCATGCCTTCCTTCTTGAAAAAAGATTTCAACTTCTCATTTTCCTCTACAAACAACTTCACGCAATCTTCTTTTATTGTGTTTCTACTCGGAATGTTAAATTCTGGACAAACACGAGCAAGAAACTTCCTAAATCCTTCTTTGTCCACATATTTGAAAGGAAGCTCATCAAGGATAATCATCTCGGCTAATGCAAGTCTAGTTTCCTTCTGTGAAAATTTCCAAGTTGATAGTGATATTGTACCACTATCCTCACCGACACCAGCTTTAAAAATTAACTTCGTTTGACCATCTTTTTTTCTCTTGCTTCGCCTTGCATGATATAGTATGTTTTCTCAAATCCGAGGTACCATTAGTGTCTGGATCAATAGCAATACGAGTCTCACAATGGTTGCATAACCCTGTCCTTTTAGTTGCTGGAGGATCCCTTTCACCTTTTTCCAAAATAGTATAATCTTCCCAAGCATCATATTTTAATTCTCTTTTCTTTCATTTTTTTTCCTCGTCTTTTGCCACCCGCAACAGTATTCCCGGTTCCTCCATCGGTTAGTTCTCCTCTAATTGATTCTCTTCTTGATCTTCTAAATCTTGATCTTGAGGAAAATAATTTCTTCCACCCTCCATTCGATTACTATAACAATCAACATAAAAGATTTAACTATATCATAATCATAGCAATAACTTATAATTGCATTTGACATTTTCATAAACACAACCCTCTGCCCCTCAAGAATCTATGTTTCAACAACCTCTATTAAGTAATTATCTATTATAAGTAATAAAATAATAACTAATCAATTAAAATTAAAATATACATGTAAACATATGCATACTAAAACAACCACAAATAATTTAGAATTTGACACAAAAAGATAATGCCATCATATCCTACCAGAATATAATTATTCAAAATTTACTCAATTCCAATATATTCTCTCTGTGCACAAATTGCTTGCAAGTTGCATCTACTAATTAGTAAATGAAGCCACATATATTTATAACTCCATCTGTGCAAAAACTGGTATAAATTAATAATCATATATAAAATAGAAGCTAGATTCGTGAATGTGGCTGACATTATTTAATACTATGCAATTAAATTAAGGCAGTGGCTGTCATTATTTAATACTAAGAAATAATGCACTTAAACACACATTTTTACAATCAAGATTCAAGAACAAAAAAGAAGTAAATAAAAAGATGAAATAAGAAGAAATAATACTTACATGTGAGTTAGGGGTGTGGGCTGGCTTGTGGCGGCGACGAGCTGGACAAGCGGAGGGCGTCGACGTGGGTTGGACAGTGGCTGCGGTGGGTTGGGCAGCAGCTGCGACGGTCTGGGGATGTTGGGCAGCGGCTGCGACGGGTTGGGGGCGTTGGGCAGCGGAGACGATGGGCTGGGGTCGTTGGGCGGCGGCAGCGACGGGCTGGGAGTGTTGAGCGGCGGCGGCGACGAGCTGAGATTTCTTTGTAGTTGGGATTCTAGCCTGCGACTTGGAGTTGGAGGAATATTTTAAAATTTTATTTTGTAAATATTAGGTATTATTACAACATTTTAATTAAAGATGCCTATAAAACCCATTAGTATAGGCTGTATTGTTATTCAGCCTATTATTTTTAATTTTTAATTTAGAAATAGTACATAGTCCATGAGCCCATTAGTATAGTCCATTAGTGATAGCCCAAAATTGATATAAAATAGTACATAGTCTATTATAATCGGTACCCGGTTCGGTACCGGGTTGGTATCGGTTAACTGGGTACCGGTAAATCCCATACTTTAGGGAACCGAAAACTAGGATTTGTACCGAAAAACCGGCACTTGGGAACCGGTTCTCGGTCCGGTACTGGTTCTTCCCGAGTACCGGTTCCCGATTGATACCCCTAATAATTTGTAATTATGGTAATTTGTATTAGGGTTATTCCTTTCCTTTTTTAACCTAGCTATAGTTTGCGTATAAATATGTACTCCCTTCTATTGAATAATACTCGATAATATTCTCCAATTTTACGATACAACACTTATGATATGGAATACTATCAACTCTGCTTGCGTGACAAGTAGATCTACTGGCTCTAACATTTGAACAACTTCCGACAGGTGTGCTAAGAAGATACGTTTAAGAGCATGATTGCGCTAATGACCTAAAGTACTTGGCTCTGTCTGGAAGGAGTTAAGTTATCCTTTTATGGGTTTGAGGTTGGGTCTGCCAGACATGTAAAAGGTGTGTTTGCTTGCCTGAGCATGTCATACACACACCTGACACATGCCTAGAATAACCACTAGCGACATATATATTCTCTAACAATATTTGAGGACCACAATGACGTGACTTTTCGCTATTGGAGAGGATTTGGCGATGGTACTATTGTTAACAAGTTTGTTACCTCTTATGGTATTATTCTTATACCCTATATATAATACACTATATATATCCAATTCATTTTCATTTATTAAAATCAACATATATTCTTACTCTACACATTATTCTCTCGCACACTTCTTAAGCATCTTACTCATTCTACTTTGAGTTAACTTGAGTAAGAATTTATCCGCAGGTACAAGGAGATGAGAGGAATATAGATGACAATTTATCCGTGGGTACCTGACCCTAAAATGTGTGGATTTGGGTGACATTTGATATAAACAGGTAGGTTCGTGGTTAAAATTTATTATTTATTTAGTTCGTGGGTATGAGTGGATAATAACGATTCATACTCGCGGAATCTATACACCCGCCAAATACCTATGGAATACTCGTGAAAAACTTGTCCACCCACCTAATATTAACCATAATTTTCTATTTTTTATATAATATTATATATGATACTCACCTAAATTTATATACAATCTATCTTAACTATTAAAATTATATGATGTGAAGGTGATGAATACCCATGAGTGGTGGGTTCATAAGCACCCAACGAGTGGTGAGTTGTGGGAAAGTTCCATTGTACATCATATTCATTAAACCAAGAGTTGTGATTGATTTTACTAAAAACAATTTCCTCACAAAATGTATTTTAAAACTATTTTTATTCACAAAATTAAAAAATAGCTTTTATTTGAAATTAATCACAACCATTGCTTTAATGCATTTGATGTAAGATGAAAATTTTCGTGAGTTATGGGTACCCAATGAGTGGCAGGTTCGGAGTATTGATCACGTGACAAATATATGCTGGTGGTGGTTTGAATGATTTTAATATCTGAGTTTCCAGACACAATGCAATTCCGCTCGGGTCAAGTGAAACCTTTCTTTAGGCCGATCACTCTGTATTTGCTCCACACCTCTTTAGCTTCAAAGCAGCATTAGCGAGTGCAAGTCCCTTTCCCTTAGTAGGAATTCAATCAGTAGCCTAATTCCTCCGGTCCAAACGCTCGGGTTGGATTGGAATGAGACGAAGCAACAACACACTGAACCCCAAGTTCAAGGGCTATGATGCGGATCCAGTATTTACATTTAGGGTGGACTGAAAAATAAAAATTTTAAAACACTACATTTTATACATGTACAATTTTTTTTAGAGTGAGCTAATGTTGTATTGGACCTTAAAAATATACATACATATAACTGAAAAATTTGGGCTTGCACCGGGCTGAAGCCCAGACAGCCATAAGGTGGATCTGCCCCATGGCTATGGAAGAATCAATCCATTGAAACTGAAACGAAGTGCACGTGCCCTTAATTGAGAATCTTCCTATTATATTCTTCTTGCTTGATAGCATTGACTGAAGACTCGGGACTAATCCCTTAGATGATTTTGACATTTGCGATGCTTTTTGAGACAAAGCACCTCGTTCCGTTCTCTGTGTACTATCCATCCGAAAACCTTGGTCCCACTTCGAAGTTTGTAACCTTTGGACCTTAGTGAGTTAAAGAAATAGTTTGATGGTAGAATTTCTATTTAATTGGCGGTGTATCGTACAGGTTGTGCCCAATTGTTATCCGAGAGTGGAGAGGGCGAGTGAAGTCGAGAGTTTTCCTTTTCCCATACACAACACAAAGACAAACACAAAGACGAAAGCAATCCAGTTTGAAACTTTGAATCAAACTAAGTTTGGTTCCACAACCCCCCCACGTGTTCACGCTTCATACATACTTCCTTCTTCTTTCTGTCTTCTCTCACCGCCACCGCCCTTCAATATTTCCCTCTAAATCCACTAACCCCCCAAACTTCTTCACTTTTTCTTCTTTTCTTGGAGGACCTAAGTATTTACAATCTCACCGCCCCTTCCCACCCCAATCCTACATCCTTGCTCATATGGTGACGGAGGTGTTTGCGCTCTCGGCGGCTGCGGAGGAGGCCGTGGTGGCGCTCCCCCTCAAGGCCGCCACTACTTGGTGGGACATACTCAATCACTCTGCCGCTTGGCAGGACCGTATTTTTCATGTGCTTGCTGTGCTTTATGGGATCGTCGCCGTTGTTGCTCTTGTAATCCTTCCCTTCCCTTCCCTTCCCTTTCATTTTTTATTTTTATTTTTTTATTTTTCGACTGTTATTCCTCCAGATGTCAACTTTATGATGGTGTTTGGCTCTCAAAATCATACCTTTTCCATTGCGAAATTCAAATATACGGGGAGGAATGGATGTTGTTTCATAAATCGCATCTATTTGCATATTAAATGTTGTTAATTGTATTGAAATTTGGCATCTTGTGCTTCATAATTCTCATGCATTTGATGGCAATGTTTTTTTCGAATTATTTCTAAGGTCTGCTGATGCTGAAATGTCTTCTTAGAGCAGTTGAAGTGAAATAATTTTGCTACTTGCATTTACGTGTACTAGGTACAACTGGTCAGGATACAATTGAGAGTGCCCGAGTATGGATGGACAACTCAGAAAGTATTCCATTTTCTAAATTTCTTAGTTAATGGAGGTTCGTATCATGTGTATTTAGTAATCAGTTCTTTATCTCTTGAACTTCTTTATTATATGCTATTTTTCTATACTTCACCTAAAAAGGTGTTATATCTTGCAGTTTCTTAGTTCCTTTTTCACGTAAATAGTTCTTATTTTTCTATTGTTTGTTAGTTCGTTGCCTTGTGTTTGCATTTCGTCGGGGTATTCAGAAGTTTAATCCAGAGGTATCAATAGCAATAATTTATTGTTTGTTTCCACTGTAAAACACCATAACCAAGATTTTCTGATTAAAAGTTTTCTATTGGGTAGATTACTCGTCACATATTGCTTGATTTGCCCGGTCTTGCATTTTTCACGACGTATGCTTTGCTTGTACTGTTCTGGGCAGAAATTTACTACCAGGTTCATCTAGATCATTTCATTAAGGTTCTTTTGCTTGCTCTGGCTTCAACTTCTATTTAGCAGAGCACATACTCTTTGAGAATTTGGCAGGCTCGTGCAGTATCTACGGATGGTCTGAGGCCTACCTTTTACACAGTAAATGCTATTGTTTATGTCATTCAGGTGAGCAATCTTGCCCAGTTAACCCCTGTGAGGCAGATGATACGGTTATTGATTGTAGGGTTGAGTTTAGTACATTTATCGATCTATACAAATATGCACCGTCGTATGATTCCATTCTTTGATCTTTAAGTAGGACTATTTTAATGAACACCGAAGCTGCTTATTAGAATTTTATTTTCTTCTAGATAAGAATGTATTCCAAAAATTTTCCTGAGGTCATTTTTCTGGATGGTGAGGGTCGGAACTCGGAACAGGAGAAAAGACGGTCTCTATTCAGGATGCTTTGATGTTTTCTTGTTTTGGTGTCTAACATCAATAAATTTTAGAATTCACTTAGCGTTTACTTCATGCATTGTCGCACATCCTTGCTAGTAGTCATAATGCATATTAAGGGTTCAGGTGTTTTAAGTATATGTTCCACCTATCTGTGATCACTTTCTTGAACTTGTTTCATACTCTCTCTCCTCATGAAGACATTGTTCTATATCAGATACAGATGGATTTAGTACTGAATGTTATAAGTTCACCCTTTATCTACAATTACTCCTGTGTTATGGCTATTTATTTGGAGTCAAAAGAGTCAGAGATATTGCTTGTGCTTGCAACACTACAATTTAAGTTATGTTGGTAAATTTGTTTGTTTCAAACATAAAGAAAGAATTATCTCAAAGGACCCTCCCTTCTAATTTCTTGCAGATGATTCTGTGGGTAGTTCTATGGTCGAAGCCTGTTCATGTAGTGGTGGTCTTATCCAAGTTGTTCTTTGCAGGTTCTTTGCTTAAGCTTGTTTACATGCATCAGTTTCAGTTCTTGTTGTTTTTACATTTTGTTTGAGGAACTTTTCAATTCAGGTGTCTCTTTATTTGCTGCCCTGGGGTTTCTTCTCTATGGTGGAAGGTAATGTTCCTCCCTTAGATAATTGATTCATACTGAATTAGACCTGTCTGATAAATCTAAAATTTTGCACTTCTTGGACTAAAGTCAACCTTATCTAATTTGTAAGTGGTGATTGCTGGATTTTTTTAAAAGAGATTTAGCACCTGCAATTTTCTATCCTCAGCCTTTCCCTCCCTCCTTCAGAGCCGCTTACAACAGAACAGGGAGGATTAGAACCCTGATTTTGTCATATATTTGTTCTATCAGGTTCTTCATCAAACGTCTTTGCAACATTAGACTAACCCGACCTATAAGTCCAACGTCTTTCTAATAATAGGTTATTTGAAGTTAATGCTCAGTTCAAGAGACAAATGTTGTGGGAGTAATTGATAGAGTGAATACTCGCCATAGCTAGTGTCTGCCATGAGTCAGTAATGTGGAGCATGTACAAATTTTATACTTGTACTGTATATAATTCTAAAAGAGATGTTGGTAATTGCATTCTCAGTTGTTGACTGTTTCTATTATTCCCTGGATTTTACGGAGCTGACTTTGCATAACCTGTATTTTGAATTGTTCGTATAAGTTATGGCATTGTGCTTCTGAAAATATAATATAATTTCCTCTACATTGCATCATTGCATTTTTTTGTGGGTTCATATCGATCCTTCTTTATGAAGGTTGTTCTTAATGCTACAACGGTTCCCTGTTGAGTCGAAAGGACGTCGTAAAAAACTACAGGAGGTATAGTGTGAACTTGTGGTGTATGTTAGGGGAAAATTTTCTCTTTCATTTTTTATTCTGGGGGTGGGCATATTTAATGTTTTGGTCGTCTGTGCCCTAATTCTTCCTTATTCTCTCTTTGCTTACTCAGGTTGGCTATGTAACGGCAATTTGCTTTGTATGTTTTCTGGTTAGATGCATTATGGTAAGTCATATCCTATTCATAATCATATTCAGATTGCTTGGTTTATGTTGAATCCAACTTGTGAATTGATAAACTAATCATTTGGTTTGTGTCGTAGTCATCTTTGATCTTTGAACTTTGAAGTCCGTTGTCAGTTGACACTTGACTCAGTTCAATTGGTAAATTGACATTGGTCATGACTTTGTTGGTCAAGAAGATAACTTTATTTACTTTGTCTTAACTCTTAAGCGTCGTTTCAGATATTCTAACCTAAAAGACTGCAATTGTTGATGACGATTTTTTTACTAAATTTGACCTGCCCAGCTGCTTAAGTGATTAATTTGAAAAAATGCGTACCTGATAATAATTTAGAAAAAAAATACTTAATGCGAACCTCTTTTGCTGTTTAGGAATTGGTAGTTTGTACTTCATATTTTATCTTTACTTTCTTAATCCGATAATTACTGAAGTTCCATCTTCCCTACTATTACGTTTCGTCTTACTTATCTCGTAAATCCCTAGGTAGATAAATCATATTTCTGTAATGCTAAAATTTGTCTCATCTCTTATTTACTTCTGAATTAGATGGATATTTGTTAAAATTTTCAGCAATTCCCAGTTGCATAGTTACTCTAATGTGATGATAGAGTCCAGGGTGGTCATAATATTGAAGAACAATTAGAATAATATGCAATTAACAAGTAAAAGATAACTGCATTGAAAGAAATAAACAAACATCGAGAAAGTTTACAAAACTAGAGCCAACAGGGAAGGACTTTAACTCATGTAAATCAAGTTAGCTTAAACAGTCGATTACATAAAAAAGACACTTTTTATATCTTAAAGACTGATATTTTGAAAGTAACAAATGTCTGTCTCCACATTTGTACAATTCCAACGTTTTGACTCTGATATTCATTCTAGTGTGCTAGGATGATCTAAGGGAAACTCCTTTTCCCCCTATATCTGTTCTGCACCTTTCTCTATATGTATGCATGCCTTGGCATTTCATTGTATTATCTTTTTTGTAAATACTATGTGTTATTATTAAGAGCACTTATACACGTGTATGTACCGTATTCTTTTTATCTGTTGCCTGTTTACTAATATCAGGTTTGACTTCAACCTTCTTTGCTTCCTGACTTCAACGCTCCAATTTTTTGACTACAGATGTGCTTTGATGCATTTGATCCAGCTGCGGATCTCGATGTTCTCGATCACCCTATTCTGAATTTTATCTACTATCTGGTAGGATTTCTGATGATGTACATTTTGATTTACAATTAATTGACATTAATACTAATAGTTGTGCCCCAACCTTTAACCATATAAGTGGAATTTTCTTTCTTCATATTTTGTGTGTTTTTGTTTAGAGGAGGTTCTTAAAACTTTAGAAAGTACACATATCTGCATAGTAGACGAAATCTGGTGAAGTTGTCACTCCATTTCACTGCAAACCTGTGCCATTATTCATCACACCGAATTTGATCATAATATTTTGCTTGCATCTTTGCACGGCCTCTGATCTTATCTGCGGGTTCTGCTTCTAGAACACCGACTGACATATCTGAGATATTTTCATTCTAATCGTCGACTTTCGCAGCTGGTGGAGATCTTGCCTTCGGCACTTGTTCTCTTTGTATTAAGAAAACTGCCTCCAAAACGCGGGATTACACAGTATCATCCTATCAGGTGAGGGGAACCAACTGAAGAAAGCCGCCTCCAACACAGGGGATTACGCAGTATGAATTCGGACCGGAAACCAAACAAGGAGCCAAAACTGAAACGTTTCAATCTATCATCAATGTATGGCCAAGTGAGTCGAGCTTGCTCTTACATACAGTTTATAAGTATTCTCTCTGTGCTAGTGTCTGAGTTTCAAATCATCAACATGGAAATGTAGTTCAAGTTCAAAATGCATCTTCTCTCTCTGTTTCTCTCTACCATCATCTTTCTGTGTATCCTTATAAAAAAAGAAATAACCATTCGAATTCTCACAGATTACTTTGAAGTGTTTCTGTACAAAGCATGGTCGATTGCTGCAATTTGTGAAAAGAAGCAAAATCAAATATAAACCATTTTATTATGAATTGCTTAGATCTTGATGTTACTTTTTTTGTAAAGGTGACCTTAGTCTATAAATGTATAATTCTTTTATGCAATTAAAGAAAATAACTCTACTACACTACAAGTTAGATTTAGAGGAAAACATTATGTGATTTGTTTGGAATTTGGTGATTATTATCCTACTAAGCTCAGACAAAAATGTTCATTCATCCTTCGATCATAGTTCTTTAATTGTTGTAAATACCATAATTTGAAATAAAGGTAGAAAAATCTAAATTATTTTGGTCTCTATGTATTGTTAAGTAAAATTTAGCTCATGTGTTTTCTTTTAGTTTCTGGCTGATAATAATATCTTTATATATTTTTTAAATTGATTACATTAAATTAAGCTATAACGTTGATTTAAAAAAAAATGGTTACATTAAATTAAACTAAAAAAATTGATTACATTAAATTAAAATACAAAATCGTATCATGAAAAACTTTGAAATCTCGAACGTTTATTTTAATATAAAATGAAGGGGTGATTTATCAAAAATGCCCAAATGTGTAAAAACTATCCTCAAAATGTCCTAAGTGTAAAAACTATCCCTAGAATACCCAAAATGTCTAAAATATCCTTACAACCTAACAACCTATTTCCCCTATCTCTCTCCTATCTCTCTCTCGGCACTTAAAAAATAGAACACTTCAAAGATGCTCACCTACCCTATTCTGTAGGAGGCCTATCATGTTAATAATCCACTTATTAGATGTCAGAAAGAATGACACTTATTACCCATGCATTAGTATATATATATACCATAACACGTGAAAAAATTGCAACTATTAGTATATATATATATACCATAACACGTAAAAAAATTTAGAAGCTCTCCTAAAATATTATTACTCACATGGGACCCTCAATTATTACTCACATGGGACCCTCAATTAGATTTAAAATATTTAAAACTCTCCTAAAATATTTAATTTATATGTGCTACATAAATACTTCAATAGGTTAAAAGACTGAAAATCCTTACTACCTAACCCTCTCTCTCTCTCGCATGTGAGTAAAACACCGGTCAACTCTCCAGCCAGGTGAGGGTCCCCATGCGTCATCTCCTGCAGCAGCTTTATGTCTCCTCCTGCTCCACCCCCAGGTTTAATAGTGTGTTTTAAAGAGACACCGCATATGAGCTCCCTTTTTCTATATACAACCAACTCCCTCTCTCCACCTTTAAAAACTTAATAAATGGAAGTTTGAAGAAGAGGGAGAGAGGCACCGGTATCTGAAGAAGTTTTGTACCAGGTAATTGCATTAGTTTGTTTAATTTTTTCACTAAGTTCTTGAGTGTAGTAGTTGCAATATTATTTTCGCTATTTGTATGTTTAAATCATTTCTTTATTTTCCACTTTTTTCCTTTGTAATTTATGGAGAATTTTTCTTGCTATTTTATTTAATTTTTTTTTGTTATTTTGGCAGATTATCAAGTTTGAGAGAGGAGTTATTTGTCGATAGGTTTTCAAGGCGGAGGAAGGTTTTCGAACGAAAGAAATTGTTGAAATCCAACGAGGTATTATTTAATTAATTAAAGATGTCATTTATAATGTTAATTTCATTTTTATTCAAAGCCAAAGAGGTTAACGAAAAAATATAAATATAATTTTTATTGTTTTTAAACATGAGTTTGATTTAATTATTTAGCGATATTTATTTTATTTGTTGATTATGATTTACATGTGATTTATATATGTACATGTTAAGTTTGATTTATATGTGATTTGTATAAGTACATGTTCATTATTATTTAATTAATTAATGTTATTTGTCTACGAT
>JAPKLX010000014.1:2262460-2346455 GCA_026898415.1 Leonotis leonurus | reverse complement strand
CAAACAACTTTATAAATTAGTAACACGTGCACATCTTCAAATTATTTAGTGCTAGTTATTTTATTTGTTGATTATGATTTACATGTGATTTATATATGTACATGTTAAATTTGATTTATATGTGACTTGTACATGTTCATTATTATTTAATTAATTAATGTTATTTGTCTACGATATGTATATGTCTATTGTTCTATTTATTACGCATGTTGTTAAATAAATATAGTATAGTTAATTTATTAAAAAAAAATTAAAATATCATGAAAATAAGTAAAACCCGGTCAGTTCGTATGTTGTACGATAACCGACCGGGTTTTAGTGTGAGACGTCCGGGTTTTCATTTCTAACGTCCGGGTTTTTAATTTTTTTTTTTGGTGTCTTTATTTTAATGTATTGAATAATAGAATGTAGATTTAGTATAATTTCCGTGTTAAATAAGTATAGAAGATGTGGTAAAGATGTGTAAGTGTGAATTTTATATCGTTTTTTTAAACAAACAACTTTATAAATTAGTAACACGTGCACATCTTCAAATTATTTGATGTAATCATTGTCAATATAATTTTGTTTTAATCACGTGTAAGCGTGAATTCTAATATTTTTTTGAAGCAAATAACTTTATAAATTGAAAATGGTTTACCAATGCAATTATTCATACGTGTGAACCCGTGTAAGTGTGAATTTTTGCGACCGGGTTTATGTTAATTGGTATTTTGATTATATTCTGATTCTAAATATGTAATTTATTGTTCAGATGGACGGATGTAAGTACATAAACGTAAAGTACAATGGATTTTGGGAAGACAATGTGTATGTTGGCGGTAACGAGTGGTCCACTCCTGTTACCATAGACCCTGCTCGGATTGAAGATTTGAGATATAATATACGACATATGCTGCATGATATTGGAATGAGTACAAAATTTGAGATTTACCGGATATCTTCGTATGATGGTAGTAAACGTCGCATTTGTAATGACGATTCTTTGAATCTTTTGATTCGCGATGAGTGGAGTCTAGTGGTGTATGTGGATATCATTAACCAGACACATGATGTGGGATCCTCGAGTAGAGGTTCGGATTTCATGGGGACTTTGGCCTATGATACGCAGCACCATAGTACTCAAAATGAAGATGATGCTCCGTCTGGTTGGTTTGGTGACATTAATATCGAAGAAGTTCCGTCTGGTCCATGGCGGGCATGGCCGCAAGGTTCTGTACGAGCTCGTGTGAATGAAGATGATGCTCCGTCTGGTTCGGTGTATAGAGATTGTGAAGATGATGATCCGTCTGGTTGGTTTGGTGACATTAATATCGAAGAAGTTCCGTCTGGTACATGGCGGGCATGGCCGCAAGGTTCTGTACGAGCTCCTGTGAATGAAGATGATGCTCCATCTGGTTCGGTGCATAGAGATTGTGAAGATGATGCTCCGTCTGGTTCGGTGCATAGAGATTATGAAGATGACGACATCCACGAGTTTCATTCGGCAGCGTCAGAACCTGATGCATCAGATACAGAGTCTGAGGAGAATATTAGGAAGTTTACTTTTGTTGATTGTGCTGCATGGATACGGCAACATGGCGGCTTTGCTAGATTGATAGAAATGGTGCATCCAACGCCAAACTTGCAGGTTGATGAAGAAGATGAATTGTAATCAGATGAATTGGAAAACTGGTTGGTGCCTGTGATTCCGTTGACAGATAGAGCTTCACTAGTGGCATGTGAAGAAGACCTAAGCCAATTATCAGATTTAGAGAAATGTGACATATACGACACGAAGGCTCAATTGATAGTTGTTGTCGGCATGTGGCACATGGAACGAGGCGTGCAATATCGAACATATAAGTCTGATAATACTCGATTAGTGCTTATTTGTTCACTTCCTGAGAAGAAATGCACTTTTGAGTTCCGTGCTTCTGGATCGGGCGACGGAGCCAATCAGTCTTGGAGAGTCCACAAGTTTACTGATAAGCATACGTGCATCATGGCATTTGACTACGTTCCTCCGACAAGAGTGCACTCAAAGATTGTGGCTACGTACTTTGCAAAGAAGATTCGTCGTGATTTTCAGATAATTAAACCGAAGGGGATGATACAAGAGTTGCAAGAAGAGTTTGGAATTCATATTAAATACAAATTGGCGCTGCGAGCACGACAAATGGCTATCGAGATGATCTATGGTGGGTATGATGAGTCATTTCAGATGTTGCCAGGGTACCTTTACATGCTTGAGAGAACAAATCCGGGAACGATCACTGATTTAGATGTCGGTTATGACGACAGATTCCAGCAGGTGTTTGTTGCGCTCGGAGCATCTCGTCTCACATTTCCATTATTGATGAGGCCCGTCATAGTTGTGGATGGGACGCACTTAAAAGGTAGGAACAAGGGCATATTATTCGTAGCAGTGACAAAAGATGGAAACGAGGGTGTTTACCCTCTGGCATATGGTGTTGGTCCAATAGAGAATGACGTGAGTTGGACATGGTTTCTGCAGCGTCTCAGAAGTGCGTACGGTTGTACACCGCAAACATTAATAGTATCAGATGCCCACCAGTCCATAGCAAATGCTATACAGATAGTGTTTCCGGAGGCAACTCACGGTTTGTGCTACTTTCATCTCATGGGAAAGATGAAACAATGGGGAAAGCATATTATATCGTTGTATCAGAGAGCAGCATATACATATCGTCCAGTAGAATTTCAAAAAAGAATGTCCCAAATTGCTGCTGCTAAACGAGAGGCGTACGAGAAGTTGCTGCGTGTAGGTCCTGAGAAGTGGGCTCGTTCACAGTGTCCTGTTAGTCGTTATAGCACGCTCACGTCTAACACTGCGGAGTCATTGAACAACCGATTGTTATGGGCTCGTAGATTGCCGATATGTTCCATGCTTGAATCAATAAGGATAGCTATCGAGGAATGGTTCAGAAAAAGGAAGACAGCGGCTGTGCGTATTCAAGATATTTTTACTGAACAAGCATCTTTGAAGCTCGAAATACAACGGGAGAAATCAAGGACATACACTACACAACACGTCAGGGATGAGGTGTACAGTGTCTGCATGGTGAGCAATCCACAACCTCACATGGTCGATCTTGCATCTAGGACTTGCACGTGCCGAGAGTTTCAGATGGACGGTATTCCGTGTTCACACGCCATCGTTGCAATTAGGTATGTAGTTGCCGTCAACAATTGATTTGAAATGTGGTCTAGTTCATTACGAATAATTGATTTGTTTATTGATTATTAATACAGGAAAAATTCACAACCTGTATCTGATTATGTGAGTCATTATTACACCCGAGAAGCACTAATTCAAACATATGCTGGCTCCATTATGACCGTGCCTCATCGAGATAATTGGATGCTTCCAGTTGGAATAGCTACAAGAGTTGTTCTACCTCCGGTTGTTATCCGATTGCCGGGGAGACCTAGGATGACTAGAGCTCGATCAGGTGGTGAGAGACCACGTCCACAAGCAAGTGCAGCGGAGAGTAGTGTGCCTCATCACAGAAAATGCAGTAATTGTCGTCAATTTGGTCATAGACGCCCAAAATGTCCGTTTCTAGTTGACGAGGATGAGTCAAATTCAGAATGATTTTTTTAGTGATGTAATGTTCGCAACTTGTTTAATGTAATGTCCAATTTGCTACTCGTTTTATTATAATTTGTTTAATGTAATGTACTCAACGATGCTTGTAACTTAATAATATGATACTAATAATAAGAATAAGTTTAACGTTCATACCCGAAAAATATTTAGTAATTACAAGCAAACAATCCTACAGTTCGTCACAAATAGAGAAAGACATAATCGCTATATGGTTTCGAAATTCATGAACTCTGGATTGAGCATACGGGAGCTTCGGTTTCCCACTGATGAATCGCTCGATCGCCATCAGTGCTAGCGGGCCGCTGTTAAGCATGTGGTTGTTTTGTTTACCCTGCTTGAACTGTCTGTTCTTCGGCAACACACAAAATTGCAGGGGGTCTGTTCTACGGGGAACTGTAGTATTCTGATACCAGAACCCTGCATCGAGCAAAAGCTTCCAAAACATGTCTGTGATACACGAGAGCTGCTCGATCCTCGCCATTTGTGCACTCTCTGAGCTTGTGTACCAGGATGAGTCGTAGAGATATGCTATCCAATCAATCATGCAAACTCTAACAACGACCCACTGACGCTCCAAACAACAGGGTATGATGACCTGTGCACCAAAAATTTTATTAATGAATAACGGCATATTAAATTAGAAATGTAGAAATATAAAATACTTACATCAGCAGCTCCCCACCATGGCACTGATGATGCCCCCTGATTGACACATGTCACGTGGCCCGTCAAGTAGTCAGGCATCGTGAAGTTCTCAATCACGCTACGTAGTTCAGGTGGATTTCGCACACTTTGAACGTTAGTGTACATCAAGTGGCGGTAGGTGTTGGATAAGCTCAACTGCACACATTAATAAAATTAGTAGTTATAACTAAGAAAATAATAGCACACTTTGAACTCGATTATAATTTCAACTTACAAAAAATTCAGAGGTAACCAGGATGGTGTTTCTCGCTGAAACACCTACAGACACGCCCTCCCGATCATTCAACCTACGCCTCAGATAGAAGAGATACAGATCCAAATACTACATGAAACAAATTTCAAATAAAATTAGTAGTGATTAATTGATGGTTGTGTGTGCTGTAAATAACAATTAATATTACATACCTCGGCCTCTAAATGCAACGCCATGTTCTGTATGTTGCTGAATTGAAGAGCCTCCATAACATAACCGATCTCAGGAATCCGTGCTTGTGCGTTCGATCATTGTGCCAGAAAATTGAGATATCTCAATTGAAGATCTCGAGGAATGGGAGGTAACCCATCGGTTCTACGCTCAGCAGTGTACGGACTCTGTAAAACTGCGGCCTCCACACGTGTGCGAGCAGGTCTTGCAGGCATCTGAGCATAGTGCTGCCCCGGATCATAAAGATGAGGCGGATTTACCACTGAAAGAGGTGTGGCTTGTATAGGAAATATCTCCTCAACATCACTATCCGACCTCTCAGTGCGCTCGAAAGCCGATGATCGCGGCATATCAAAATGGTCGCCGAACGCTGATGAATGCCCGATCTCGTGCACGGAATGACGGGCTCCAGAATATGAACTGTGCTCTGGCGATCTTGGAGGGGATGACACCGGTGGAGCTCTCGGAGGAGACGGTGCTCTCGGAGGAGATGGATCTCTCGGTGGCGATGGATCTCTCGGTGGAGATGGAACAGGAGCAGGAGATGGCCTACGATGTGGAGAATAGGCCGGACTATGTCGTGATCCACTACATCGAAATGAATCTTTGAACTCGTCGAACCACTTCTTCAGAATTGGCAATAACTTGTGTGTTTTCTCAACCGCCCTTTCTGCGGCCAACTCAACAATCCGCTCCATCTGATCAGGGGTAATCGTGTGCGTTCCTTGACCGCCTCTATTCCCGCCAGAACTACTACTAGAAGAGGAGGATGACGGCGGCCTAACCCGTTTCCCAGAGTCTCGGCGCCTTTGAGTTGAGGAAGAAGGCCCACTCCGATCTGGACGAACATGAGGTGAGGGGATCTCCCTCCGTGCACGTGTCACCGGCGGGTCAACATGAACTACCTCAGCATTGTGTGTCTGATGTGAGCGTCGTGGCGGCTGAATCCCCTGTCTCAATGCATTATACGGCGGTGCCCACAAGATATTCAACACCTCCCGCCGATCCATACTCAACAGTGACTGATAATACCATGATAACTGCTCATCAACGCTGGCAGTCATCTCAGTCACCTTACTCTGCAATAGAAAAGAATTTAGCATGTTAATTTTAATTCATTTATTTGATATTAAATTAATTCAAATTCATAAATAGTATTATTTACCTCTTCCATATGAAACATACGGTATATGACGTCAATTGGAATCCTGGAAATGAACCTCCAACGACAACATCTGGGCTGAATCTCCACATCACGCAATAGCCCAAATGTCTGACTCATCCATGGAAATACCTCGAGCATCCAGACGTACAGTGCCCAAGACGGCCCGTACAGATTGTACTTCACATTATTCGGGTTTATGTTGTTCAAGTAATGCCGCATCCAAAGAAAAGATATAGCCCCCCACGGGAATAGGCTAAAAGCGGCTAGATCGTTCGCTAGCACCCACATCCACGAGTCGATCCTCACTGTTGCATCAGCCCCACGCAAAAATAAGGTAGCAAATAGCACGTGGGCCGCCTTAAGGTATATATCACCGTCAGGATCTTCAACCGAGAGGTTCGTGAAAGTCTTTAGTACAGCTCCTCCTGTCGCAGAGGATCTGCCGCAAAACACATTATAAAACTCGACTTGTCCTAAGTCATATGTAGGGCGCGTGTCGAAATCTGAATGGCCAAAACGAAGATCGCTAATCAAGCAGTATTCCTCTACACCAAAACGGTATCGACCTCCGTTCACACCGAAGAATAAACCTTCGTCATCATCCTCGTCAGGCTCCACCATTCGCGCCACCAAATACGAAAGCGCGCCGGGACACTTCTGTCCTGGTCTCCAGTCAACAAAATGACCGAAACATCCATCCATAAACCGCTGCAATAGGGCCTCACCTCCTACATGCCTTAATGTCTTGGAAATTGTTTCTAATATCGATTCCTTATAGTACGTGCTCGCTACTATAGACGAGTCCACAAGCTCAGGTCTCAAATACGGGATCTATTATTAATTATCAATTTAAATCAATTAATGATGAAATAAACAACTATAATTATAATTATAAATATTATATGTTAAATGTTTTTATTTTTTTTTTCAAAAACCCGGATGCGATTTAAGGAAACCCGGACGTCATGTATTAAAACCCGGTCGGTTTGGGTCGTCCACACGAACCGTCCGGGTTCTATAATTATCTTATAAGTTTTATAATTTATATATTTTATTATGTTTTTCACCATAATTTAACAATCTATTACACTATTTAACAATTTAAAATAAATAATAACATAATGATGCAATAAACAAAATTTAATGAACAACTACTCAATTAATCATCACTTAATGAAATCTACACTTACAAAATTGGTTTGATATTGTTTTCTTGTTTAAAAAACTTGTGGCACCTATAATTATCAATAAAAATATTATATGTTAAATGTTATAATTTTATTTGAAAAACCCGGACGCTATTTATTAAAACCCGGCCGTGACTTTTTAAAACCCGGTCGGTTTAGGTCGGAAACACGAACCGTCCGGGTTTTCTTTTTTCCCCCTAATTTTTTCACTTTTTTACATAATTATCGAATAAGTATTATAATTTATATATTTTATTATGTTTTTCACCATATAAGTTATAATTATTCTTTTAATTTTTGCACACATGTAATATGTTAAATCTTATAATTTTGCACACATCAATCTATTACACTATTTATTAAATTAAATTAAATTAATAAATAATGATTAAATAAACTAAAATATAAAAAACAACTACTCAAATTACACTATTCATGATAATAACGTATACATGATAATTTATTTGCGTATTGTATTGAAACTATACTAATTTTATATTATATTATTTAATAAATTAAAAATATGATTAAAATTGCAAAACCCGGACGTTAAAGTGTTAAACCCGGACGTCCAAAGTCTAAACCCGGACGGTTATCCCCGCACACATGAACCGTCCGGGTTTTATCATGATCACATATAAAGTACACAAATCACAAATAAATCACAATGATAATCATATATGATTATGATACACTATATTAACGATTTTATAAATCGTTAAAAACCTAATAAATTACATAATCACATATAAATCACAATCATGATCATATATGATTTAAAGACTCAATTAACGATGGTATAAATCGTATAAAATGTAATTAATTACATAGTCACATATGGTTTAAAATCTCATATAAGTGACATAATCATACGATTTTATATATTATCACAAGTGTATTTAATCACCTATAAATCACAATCATAATCATATACGATTTAAAACCACACTTAACAGTTTTATAAATCGTACAAAATCAAATAAATTACATAATCACCTATAAATCACAATTATAATCATATAGGATTTAAAACCTCAATTAACAATTTTATAATTCGTATAAAATCAAATAAATTACATAATCCCATATGGTTTAAAATCTCATATAAGTGACATAATCATACGATTTTATATATTATGACAAGTGTATTTAAATCATAAGTAACTTGATATTTAAAAAATACCTCTTGTGCCATTGTTATCCACGTGAAGTAAACAAGAAAAATCGTAGCTCCCTCGTTTCTCGGGCCTAAATAATTAAATACAAATCAATTTTTAAAACAATAAAACTGAAATTAAAGGTTTTTACAATAATAATTAACAATTTTGCATACCTTATTACGAAAACCGTCCTCTGGAGAAAAAATATGGATAACACAATCTGGAGAAAAATTTCGACGAATGCAATCTGGAGAAACAATGAATTCAATAAATTAGGAGATGAAAAACAAATAAAAAAACCCAACTACAATATTATTGAAATAAATTAGGAGAATAAAAATAATTAGGGATTGACAATTATATTACCTGGCCAACCTAAAACCCGTGTGGGGGAAAATTCTGGAGAAGTATTCTATCACACAATTACAACCTCCCTCACCCGTTCATCACACAATTACAACCTCCCTATACTCTCTCTTATAATATACATAATTTTCCCTATTTTTCTTTATCATAATCAGTGAAATGTTGACTATCATTACCGAGAGAAGTGTTTATTCACGTTTGGTATATGAAATTGGCCGACAAGGTGCAGTGCCTGACGCGGGTGTACTGCCCTAGGTGAGCATCTTTGAAGTGTTCTATTTTTTAAGTGCCGAGAGAGAGATAGGAGAGAGATAGGGGAAATAGGTTGTTAGGTTGTAAGGGTATTTTAGACATTTTGGGTATTCTAGGGATAGTTTTTACACTTAGGGCATTTTGAGGATAGTTTTTACACATTTGGGCACTTTTGATAAATCACCCTAAAATGAAGTTTATTTTAATGTTTTGACTTAGATAATGGAATTAAGCGTTGTCAATTTTAAAAATAAGTAAATAAATGTTTTTTCTGTGTTAGGAGTAGATGTGCTTAAAATTAGAGTTGTCAAAATTTGACAAGCTCGGTCCATTTGTTCAAATACTCGGATTTGAGTTGGGTTGGACTTTAAAAATTGTGGCTCGAAAAAGGGCCAGGAAAGCCAATAAAAAAATTCATGGGTCTACCAATTTCGGACTTAAAAATTTAGGGTTTTGAGTTTAAAAAGTATGCGAGTTATGAACTATTTATACATATATTTTAATTAAAATATTATAAATTATTTTCTCCGTCCACCAAAATAATTTACATCTTATTATATATGGATATCCACCAAACTAATTTACACTTGGAACTTTTAATTTATAGTAATTGAACATACTACACTCACTACATACAACTTAATTTTAAATAGTATAATTTTAAATAATATACTAAGTGCAATTCAAGCTCTACTCACCATTCATAATTCAATTTAAAAAAATACATCAAGTGAGATCTAAACTTTAACTAAACATTATCAATTAAAGTCAAAAATATTATCCTCTCTGTCCTACTATTCTTGGCTCATTTGACCAAAAAACACTCATTAAAGAGACCAAGAATGGTGGGATGGAGGAAATATTAAAATTCATTTCGAATCAAACGGTAAACTATTTTGGTGCACGAAGTAAGCATCAAGTCATTAAAATTAAGATAGTTTATCTACATTTTTTTTTCTATAAAAATTTGTTAAAGTAATAAATAAATTTAAATAATTTTATTACGATTGGACGTATTTATAATTTTGAACTATTTTCTATTGGAGTAAAGAGTAGATTCACATATTTTTTAGGATAATGTTTGTAAATTTTAGAAATTAGTTGTACTGCGAACATAAATGGGGTTTTCTTCGTCTTTCTTCTTTTCTGATTTTATTTTGAGTTTTTAATTTGAGTCTTGAAAAGGGAAGAAAATAGCAGACCTTATCGTGAAATGTGAGTATTACTAATTAAATATGTTTCAGATTAGACAGACACCTTTATTTCTCTACACGTGTCTGTCTACCTATTTCCATAACCCCATATTAACGTCATATTTTTCTTTTTCTTGTACTCTCATTTCGCAATCACATGATTGCCTAATAATTTTATTCAAATCCATGTTTATCCTACAAAAGTAATAAGTCTTGTTGTGTTTGTTATTATTATCATACTATTATATAGAGTATATTAATTAATATCGGGAACTTTTATAAAGTACATCATAAATTATATAACTTGTTTTGTGATTGTAATATTCAAAACAAAACAATCTTAAAATTAATATAATATATTCAAAGACAAGAATGTAATATTTCTTCGTTACTCCCTCTGTCCCGCTAATAACGACCCATTTACTTTATACACGACTACCAAGGAAGCTTAATATTTGCCTATTACACAAAAAGTAAAAAGCATCCCATGTGCAATTTTTTTACCCAATAAGAAAATGGGTCATTATTAGTGGGACGTCATAAAATGGAAAATGGGTTGTTATTAACGGGACGGAGGGAGTATTATTTAGACCCATTTATTTTAGAAACATGCCCATATTTAACCACTTTTTAAAAAGAAAAGTAAATAATATGCACCAAGAAAAAAAAATTAGTCATATTTATAAAATTATCCACTATTTACTTAAACTTAATCACGTAAATACTATGCACCTAGAAAATCGGTCGTGTAATTACACGAGTAAAACTTATCGTGCTCGTATAATTTCTTTAGTATGTTATCATCTTGATCGTGTAATTACACGAACATAGCCATTAAAACTCGTCGTTCTCATGTAATTTGCACAACTACGAATAACAAACAATAACGACAACAGTGGGGGCGATGGCAGCGGCGGTGACGGCGATGGCAACAATAATGATTTTGTGAATTTATTATAAAATTGGATGAGAGAGATAGTTTTGGCAAATATATACAAATGTTTGTTAAAATAGTTTAATTATGATCATTAAGGTTAAATTAGTAAATTTATTGAAAAAGTGACTATAATTAACATGTTTTAGTTCAAGTGACTATTATTTACTAATTTGTTTGAAGAATGAATATTATGATATATTAATCTTTTATTTTAATATGTAAATTAAATATTTATTTATAATAATTTTTAAAAAAAATATGATTTGTGTTTTAAAATTTATGAAATTAAAAAAATGTAAATAATTAGGAAAATTAAAAATTAAAAATTGTGTTTAAATAAGTCCTGACGGTGCGAGTAAAATAATATTAGTAGAATTAGCCGCCAATAAATTGTTAATATGACGAATTTTTATTTCTACGCTTTGTTGTCGAATTATATGATTGTTCAGCGGTATCTAATTCAAAAATCCAGATCCATTTGGTTCTACAAAATTACTAATTTGATTACTTTCACTTGATGATGATGTATGTATATTCATATTGCAAACTCATAATGTATACTTTATAATTGAATCTAAAACTAAAATCAAGAAAACTCAAAAATGATTTCAAAGTTAAAGAATGTGCAGTATTTATGTGGAAAGTTAAATAATCGCCTAAAAAAAAGAAAATAGAAAAGAAAAAGGGGAAAGAAATAAGGCATAGAAAGTGCAGATAATAGTAGTAAATAGTAAACACAGAATTAAGGGAAGCAGAGGCAGACGGCAGAAGTAGTAAGTAGTAAGAGAAGAAACATTAGGAATGGAGTTTAGCTTTCATCCCCGCTCCGTACGCATTACTATTTTGTGAAACTCCTAACACAACACACCCACAAATTGTATCTCTGTTTATGCAACTAATAAACCACCTGAACTGAATCCCTCTTGTATTACTACTTTGCTTCTGTTTCGCTCACCCACCCAACTCATCATTTACTGCTTTCAATCACTTCTTATTTCCTCATTTAATGTGATGGGCTTAGTTATTCAGATATTAGTATTATCTCTCACTCCCTCTCTCTCTTGAATTATTTCTAGCCATGTAGCAGTAATGTGCTGGATGAATTTATGCTGCATTCTTCAATGCTGCTCATTTCTTGAAAGCAGTTGCCACTGTTTCTCCAAAGTATTACTCACATTGAGTGGGTAGTTGGTAAGAATTATGCTAGTTAGAAGGGCTTTCAATGTCCAAAGATCTCATGTGTGAACTAGAGTTGGCTGCATGTGTTAGTTTATGAAATCCATTGTCTTGACAAGAAAAATAAATTCAAGATACCTGTGTTTTACCTTTTTCGACTTCCTTTTGTGGGTGTGGCCTGGGTTTGTAATTTCACTGAGCTTCAGCCATGTGTCCCAATGCCCAAATGTTCACTTCTTCTTGAGAGAGGAAGGGAGAGACGGTGTGCAGTACAGCTGAGTTCATAAAGAAGAAAAGAGACCACCATTAGTGAAAAGTTCAGTGAGTAGATGGGGTTTCATTAATTGAACCTCATTCCAGTGGCTGTTGTTGGTTTTTGTCACTTTGCTTTTTTCCTCCCTTACTTTATCTTGATGAATGAAACCCTCACAGTAAAGCAAGCAGATGGGAGGGAACCTCAGTCAACCCTAAGGGGTTGATGGTGACACTAACCGCTGCCTTATTTCGCACTTCACTTTGGCCTCAGTAATCTAATAATCTTTTGCCACAGCTTTCATGATTCTTCTAGATCTGTAATTCTTGTTATGTTGAAGCCATTTTGTCTTCTGTAACTTCCACATTTCAAGATTTTTCAGGTATTCAGCTCTAATCATGAAGAGCCTTTATTTAACTTAGGATGAACTACATTTGTTTCTTAGTCAAAGTACAAAATCAAGAATTCATAATTAGCTCTCTTGTCATTTATTAGTCTTTCCTACAGGGTTATTGATGTTGAAGATTTTGTAATCTATGGATAGTGTGCTGGTGTTTAGGCAAAACCCCTTTTCCTCTTTCTTGTTCTTTTCATCATTATTGTTGATATTGAGTACACTGCCACTAGTAAGACCAGGTGACGCCGAGTCTCTGTTGGCTCTAAAAGCCTTGATGGACCCGTTGGGCGTGCTTCGATGGGGAGGAGGCGATGTTTGTGAGTGGCAAGGTGTTAAAGAGTGCTTGAATGGGAGGGTAACGAAGCTTGTGGTGGAGAAGTTAAACTTGAGTGGCATATTGGATAGTGATAGCCTTAATAAGTTGGATCAACTGAGGGTGTTGAGCTTGAAAGAGAACTCACTTACTGGCCAAATACCAGAACTTCCCGGCCTTGCAAATCTCAAGTCTCTTTACCTCAACAACAACAAGTTTTCTGGTAGTATCCCAGTTAGTCTATCTCTCATGCATCGCCTCAAGGTCATCGTTCTATCGGAGAACGAGATATCGGGTCAGATTCCTAGTGCATTTGTTAGTTTGAACAGATTGTATGTGCTTTTTGTTCAAGATAACAGATTGAGTGGTGCTATTCCACCTTTTAATCAAACTAATCTCAGATTTTTCAATGTGTCGAATAACTTGCTCTCTGGGAGAATACCTCTAACTGCAGCACTGGTCAAGTTCGATGCACTTTCTTTCGCTGCCAATGTTGATTTGTGTGGTGAACAAATTCAAAGAAGATGTGATTCTAGCCCGTCTGCCAGTCCATCGTATTCTCTAGTGCCTAACGAAATGAGGCATCGTCACAAGCAGAATAAGAAGCTCATTTTGATTCCTGTTCTCAGTGTCATAGGATTCATCCTCTTGTGCATCTTAGTTATTATTCTTGTGTCTTGTTTGAGAAGCAGAGTTGATGAGAGGGAGTCGAGTAGTAAAGTGGGTGCACGAGTTGTGGAGGAGGGGACGACGCCTGGTGGCGCTGCAGATGACAATACTTCAAGTAAACAGAGGGGATTTTCTTGGGATGAAGGGAGCGAAGGACTAGGGAGTTTGACATTCCTTGGGGAAGGCGGCGAGAAAATGAATTACAGTTTGGAGGATCTCTTGAAGGCCTCAGCTGAGACTTTGGGGAGGGGGACGTTGGGGAGCACGTACAAAGCAATAATGGAGTCCGGGTACATTTTGACTGTCAAGAGGCTAAAAGATGCTAGATACCCGACGATGGAGGAGTTCAGACGACACATTGAGATTCTTGGTCGATTAAGACATCCCAATCTGGTGCCACTCAGGGCTTATTTTCAGGCTAAGGAGGAGCGTCTACTTGTGTACGATTACTTCCCCAACGGCAGTCTCTTCTCGCTCGTACACGGTATAAAGCCCCTCCTCATTCATTGCACAACTGACTTTTTTCTCTTCATTTTGTTATGTTTTGTTGTGTTACCTTATTCTTAAGTATAAGGTGTGGGATGTGCAATTCGGATTTTCTATTGCCTAACCTTGTGACATCTTGTGTTGCATTAATATGATGGTGACACGTGTCATAATTAATGGTTTAAGATTCAATATACATATTTTCCTTATATATACCCTAAATCTTGAATCTAATCATGCTACGTGTTAGTTTTGTGTTAATGCAACAGAAGATGTCACACGATTACCAATAGGGGATCTCATTCGGTGTGATGGGATGGGATGCTTTACATGTTAAGAAATTAGTATTGTATTTTTTTAAAAATTGGATTACATTAATATTTAAATTACATGGCCGCGTCACAGAGGACTCGAACCCGAGACCTTAGCCTTGAGCATTAACCTCACTACCACTAGACCAACACACGCACGCCTAGTATTGTATTTTTAGTAATGCTAATATTTCCTTGAGAAGTTGTTTTCTTGCATGTTGATTTGTGACTTAATTTTGATCTGATTTGAAGTACTTTTGTAGGATCAAGAGCTGCAGGTGGTTCAAAGCCTCTTCACTGGACTTCATGTCTCAAGATAGCAGAAGACGTCGCGACAGGGCTGCTCTACATCCATCAGAATCCGGGCCTCACTCACGGCAATTTAAAATCCACCAACGTCCTACTCGGCCCGGACTTTGAATCCTGCCTCACCGACTACGGCCTCACGCCTTTTCGAGACCCGGACTCCCACGACGAATCCGGCTCCTCCTCCCTTTTCTATCGCGCTCCCGAGTGCCGTGATCTCCATAGACCGCTAACGCAGAAGGCCGACGTGTATAGCTACGGCATACTTCTACTCGAGCTCCTCACAGGCAAGACTCCCTTCCAAGATTTTGTGCAAGAACACGGCTCGGACATACCTAGGTGGGTTCAGTCAGTCCGGGACATGGAGACAGAGTCAGGGGATAGCAGCGAGGCGTCAGAGGAAAAGATCGGGGCTCTCTTGAGCATTTCAATGGCGAGCGTTGCGGTGGTACCAGAGGACCGGCCCGCAACGGGGGACGTGGTGAGGATGATTCGAGAGGCGAGGGCGGAAGCTCACTTGTCCTCGAACAGCAGTGGTCGCTCACCGGAGTTTGGGGATGGAAGAACACTTGACTATGTGATGCAATAACCACTTCATGTTTGTTGGGATTTTTTTCTTTCTTGTTTTAAAAATTCAGTTGTAATTTTTCATGTCATTTCTATTTTGTGCTGCAAATTGCAAGAAGATATATTAAGCACCTCCGTAAAGAGTGATGGTTTCTACTTTTCGGATTCTTATCCGCCTAAAAATTTCACCCGTTTATCCGGCTGGTGATGATAGAGCTTTGAACTGTTGCGATTTATTAAGTTTGTAAATAAATTGTTGAGTTGGCATTTGTTATTAGTAGTTAGAAGCTAGAATAATATAGAAGATGATAGTAGCTTGTAGATTTATCTTTAGTTTGTCTATATATATAGACGTGTATTATAGCTCTTCTAATTGAGTTTTTCATATATTGTACTACAAATTTTTCATAATGTAGCTCTTTCTCAATAGCTTTTAGTATACTTCTTTTCTCTCTCTTCAAATGAATAACACTCTCTCTTCTTCATCTTGTTCGTTGGATTTTGTTTTTGTTTGTTCCTCCATGGAAATCAACATCACTTCATTAACATGGTATCAGAGGGCAAGCAAATCCGCTGCGCTGCGCTTGATATTCATAGTCCTCTCTGTTTCCTTTTCGTGTGGAATCTCGTCGTCGTGGCCACTGTTTTCTCCGGCGTTGATCCTTCTCCCTAGGTACTTGTATCCTTTTGTTTTTGTTAATTCATTCTTCCACAAAATTGAAAAATCAGAGGCAACGTCTCTTGTCTCTATCTTTGTTTCATGTCTTGTTCCACCAGCAAATCTATCTTTGTTTCATGTCTTGTTCCACCAGCAAATTCAATTATTGATTTGTTGGTTAATGTTTCAGTTTTTCATCACGATCTTGTTAATTTCTGATCTGAAAATGGTGACTAAGAAGAGCAGCTCATGTAGCCACAAAATACATGAAGTCATCTGTTGGATTTCTTATGGGGAAGTTTTTATTCTCTTATCGCAAGTCTTCCATTACCTTCATCCTCTTCGCATAATCACTGCTCAGATTCCTCATCTATATCACAAATCATAATAAATAAATAGTTTGTTTAGTTTATATTTTATTTTTAACAAAATTTTTTATCAAATTATAATTAATGACATTAATTATAATTTGCAATTGATAGTTTTTATTAGTCACACATCATAACTTGTAATTGATAATTTTTTTTAATAAAATTTTTCACAAGTTGCAACATTCAGCATTTTCCAAATATTTTTTTGATTTTCTATATTTTATTTAATATGATTTGTGGCTAATATCTTCTATTCCAACATCAGTTAAAAAAGTTCGAGCGCGATTATTCTGTGAGATATAATTTGTTATATATTTTTATTTATATGCAAATATTTGTTGTTATCAATGTTCTCTATAATTTAATTATTCAATAAGTTATACAGTACGTAATATTCGGAGCTTTAAAATTAATTAATAGCCAATTAAATTGGCCATACACGATCTCGATTATTTGTCTCTTGATGCATTGCATTGTATGATTGTTTTTTTTATGCTTCATATTTTTTTTAAATGATAGTTTTTTTATTTGAAAGTAATCTTGCATTTTTTATATATAAGTACATAAATCAATAGAATGAAGTATAAAACACTTCATTTGTTTTCCAATGATAACAAGAAACGTCCACGGAGTGTTGAAGAAAATTCACCGATTTTGAAACTTAAAGAGTTGATGCGGTCCATGTGGATAGTAATGTTATTTCTGAAATTACCAATCCACCAATAAATATTGTTGAGTCTCCTTCTCAAAAAGAGCTACTAAAGCTTGGTCTCAATTCTAATAATTTTCATATTGAACAAGATCTTGGATTGTGTATGTCTATTTATGTTTGTTCCTTCCTCCCCATATCCCTAATTTTTCGATGATTTATCAAAAAGCTCCAACTTTCATATTTTTCCTTGGGGCAAAAATTAATACTCACTTCATTAAAACTACATGCAAGAAATACTCAATCTTTTAACCACATGTAACAAATACTCAAAATGACATAAAATAAAATAAATTATTTTGAAAAAATCCTCATCTCTCTACGCCTCACCCAAAAATAAAACAAAAACCCTCCTCTCTCTCATGTCTGCGCTCATCTTGCGCTCACCCCCCCACCCCACAAAAAAACCACTGTTGCTCACTCCCCCCTTGCGCTCACTCTTCGGCCAACCTCTGACGACTCTTCTTCATCTCTAACAACAAAAATGCCTTCAACTTATCCACAACATGTTAGTTATATTTTTAATTTTTTAATGACATTTTATTGGTATGTTGTATTCTAAGTAGGGTTTTTAATTTTGAATTAGTGTTTGTAATGTTGAATTGATGCATGAATTGACCTGAAAATAATTGAATTGGTCGAAAATATCAAGTTCGTGTTGGGAAAGAGGCTGTGGAGCCTGCGCTAGTGCTCGTGCCGTGCTTGCGCCGGCCGTTGCGCTGGTGCCCGCGCCATGCTTGCGCCGGTGTTTGCACCGATGCTTTCACCCTTTCTTGCACCAGTGCGTGCGCCGTGCTTGCACCGGTGTTTGCACCCTTGTTTACCAGTGCTTGCACTTGCTTGCACCCTTGCTTGCCATATAATTAATTTAATTTAATTTACTTAATTATTTGATTATTAAATTAATTATTTAATTGTTAAATTAATTTGATGTTTATTGTATGTTATATTATTTATTTATAGACTATTCTTACATTATTTACTTAATTAGATGTTTATAGAATAATTATGAATTCTTTGATAGACAAATTGTCATATTATTTATTTAATTTGATGTTTATTGTGTGTTATTGGCTTTGATAGATGAATTGTTATATTATTTATTTAATTTGATGTTTATTGTGTGTTATTGGTTTGTCGATAGTTACTATATTATTGATAATATTGTTGTATAAGATAATTATTTAATTGCATAAATAAAAATATATAAATAAATGTTGATAGTTCTTTGATATTCTTCTGTTGTTTTTAATAGGTCTCTATTCCGTATAGAAGACCTAACTCATTAAATAAGACCGCATCAGTGAGCACCTATTATAAGATCAATACAATAAAAAAGATTAAGAGTACACTTATGTCAATCGGTGGTGATGAGTTAGTTCAGAGATTTATATGGGTCCTTTTGGACATTTGATTTCATGGAATCCGAGTCAAATATTGGGACAGACGTTTCATGTTATTATATCCTGAGCAATTAGTGAACCAAATGGATTATGGTTTTATATGTGCGGGAAAAATATAGAGTTCACTTATCAGGATTATGCTCTTATTAGTGGATTGAGATTTGGATCATCTGATTTTGATACTTCCGTATCATACGATCCGAGTGGTGTTCCTGTATATATGTCGTTCTGTAATGGTGTGCATCTAAGGGGTGATGTATTACTTAGACGATTTTCAGATACATAACACCCCATTCCAGATCCTGATGGTGATGGATACATCCGTGTCGCTAATATTTTAATGGCTTATATTGTTCTGTTTGGATTGGCACGACAAAGTATATTCTGTCTTGGATGTGGATTTTGGTTGATGATTTGGAGGCATGGAGTGCATTTCCATGGGGCGCGTTCACTTATAAAATCCTTACAAACTACGTATCCAAAACACAAGATATAAAGGAGAATCCTTTCTCCTGTTTTTTATTTAATCACACGCCGTAAACATATATCTTATTCAAATTATGATTTGAATAAGAAGGTTGACTCACCAATAGAATAGAATGTGAATATTCGTCGAAAAAAGGTAGGATATTAAGTGAGAATTTTAGGAAAAAGATCTTTTAGATTTCTTTCCTTTTTTTTAAAACTCTAATATCGTAATTTTTTCTTTTTTTGTTCCTATTTCTTTCTAGCGTATATGAAGTCTTGTATATTTTTATTCTTTAAGTAAATCAACTCTCCTATTATTTCTACGGACCTGCATGGATTTTGATGATTTGGGTCTCGAGGTGGTTCCTTCTTTGGGAAACATAACTGGGAGATTATCGAGGACGAGATCCTATCCAAGATGTTTGTTATGGACTTTCATTTCTGGAGCCTCTTCACGTGACACAAGTACTTCTGTAGGACCCACTGGGATGACTGGAACTGATGAATTAGGTAGTGATTGATTAACCTTTGTGTCCTCTTCCATGTTCATGCTGCAATGCTTATTCGGATAACTGAGTTACAATAGTGTACGAATCCCTCATTTATTACGAATGCATGTAACTAAATCGGCTAATGTGGCGTGCTCGGTGGTATTTTGGTGCTCTTCTTCAGATGATTCTTCTGATAATGATTCTGGTGTCACTCTCTCGATATAGTCTTCATCATCATTGTTAGAGTTTTCTTCATCAATAAGCTTATTAGAGTACATAAGCATATTTATAAATTACCTTTTCTTCACTTTCCTCCTCCTTTTTCTTCTCTGTCGATAGCCTCTTCTTCCTCCTTTTTAAAAAATTATTCCAAACAAGTAGATTTGGAATGATCATTCTTTCTGAAAATTTTGAAAATATATGTAAATGTAATTAAAATAATATTCACAAATGATGGGTAAATGGACAATTACATTTTCTTCTTTGTTCTTCTTCTTGATTAGATTCTAAATCTTCTCTCTCAAATTTTTGAATATTTTGAAGAATTTTTTTGAGAGTTTGAGAGGGGTTGAAGTTCGAGAGTTTGATAATTGATAAGATGAAGATAAAGGTTATTAGAAATACATTAAATGAAAAGTATTACATTAAATGAATGAATAGTAGATACAAGACAATTAATATATGTAAATTGTGCCTTATTGTGTGATGTTTGCGCCATGTTTGCAACAACATTGTGAAGGCCAAGCTTGCATTCTAGCTTGCACTTGTGTTTGCACTTATATTATCATGTTTGCGCCGACATTGTGTCAACCATGCTTGCATTCTTTCTTGCATTTATGTTTGCACAATATTGTAGAAGGGTAAATTAGAACATTCATACATAATTTGATTATTTCTTACATATCTTTTAAGATTTGAGCATTTCTTGCATCTACCTTTTGGAATATGAGTATTTTTATGGATTGTCAGTTTTTCATTTCTCTATAGGTCTCCTTCTACCATTTGTTCTATGTTCCTGATAAATTGAGATTCATAGATTTCTTCTCTCTAATTTCTGGTCAAAATCCGTAGAATCGTCTCCCTCGTTTTCAGATTCAGAAAGGTAATAGCTTTTACGGTAAAACCCAAAATTTTGATTTCTGAGTCAATCTTCATTGCATGCTTTAATTTCTGAAATTTGGTTTAAATATGTAATCTTAGGCAAAAGTTGTATCTTGTTTTAAAATTTTCAGAACTTGATTCACAGTCCTCTTTTACTAACTTCTTTCTATGTTTCTGGACGAGAATGGTTCTAGAATGCATGGGGCCTGAAGAATGGCTTCAAATTTAGGGTGGGGGTGCCCTTTGGTTGTTTAATGCTATCTGTAAGTTAAATTTTGAAGCATGCCTTATGTTTAATGTGGAATTTTAGAAATTTTTGTTCATAATGATATTTATGAAGTACCGTCTATTTTATGCATGGAGTAAGACTCTAAATATAACATGTTGTTTAAAGTTTGTTTCTAAGGATATTCATAGCTTCTGAATTCCAAATTTTGATCTAGATAACTGTCTATGTTCTTATTTCTAAGTTAAGCAAAGAGAATATAACAGAAAGTAAATATGCTCTTTCTAAAACCTTAAGTTACGAGATGTAAACCTAAAAAGATTGAGTTTTGTTCTTGTTACCTTGATGAGAGCTTTTGATATCCCTGTTTTAAACTATTGTAAGCTCTTACTGAAATGGAATTAAGCAGAATCTCCTTTCACTTTTTCACTAAATTTCTGACTGTTGTTTGCTTGAAGAGATTGATTTTCTTTGTAATGTTGATGTCGGTGGAAGACATAAATGGTGGGAGATGTTTGGAGTAGGTGAAGTTAGTAAAATTCTTGTGGTGTGGGAAAGGGACACGTAATGAGGCAGTAGGCAGATTTCATTTTCCCAACATTTTGTGGTTTAATAAACTAGATATTTGTGTATTAACTTGTACATGTATTTTATTAGTTGTAACTGTAATAAGAGTTGGGCATCGACCCATAATATGTAATTCAACTTACATTGTATAGTTGAGCTCTCATTGTATACTTGGATTTGTATTTTATAATTGGGCTCTTACATTTATTTGGAGCATGTTCAAAACATTAAGTTCGATACCATTTAATTACACAATGTTTTGTGATTTAATATTTAAGATCCAAAAATAATAATAATAAATCTCAATCTCGAATTTAAATTGGAGCATGTCACAAATTTCATCGATCTTGATAAATATTTATCGCAATTAAAACCGAACAACAGAGTTCTAAAATTTGTTAGCTCTTGCAGCTGAAATGGAGATATGTGTGAGAAATGAAGAGGCGGAAATGGATACTTGATGTCAAGAGGTGGGTGTGGGCAAATCATATATCGTTGGTAAAGATTATATGGCCCAGGTGGCGGGACACGATGGACGCCAAACCTGTGATTTAACAAAGCAACAAATTCTGGCAGATTTCCAACAAGATGACCATAGTCAAAATCCCGATATACATAATGGTAGTGAGATTGTCTAGCCCATCCTTGCCGTTCATTTGAAAAAATAGCAAGTAGTTGCCAGATACCTTCTGTTTAGCCTCTTTTTGTTAGTCTAAACTCGTATTTTTCGTATTTTTATTCGTATTATTTTTCCTCGTTGCGTGATTTTTTAGCCCGATTTATGTTTTATTTTATACTTCAGGATCATTGGCCTAAACGAGCATCGAAGATGGAAAAGAAACGAGGAAGAATTGAGAAACGATGAGAAAATGAAGACAAGTGCCAAGACAATAGTCAGCGGTCGTGTGACACGCCACGGCCGCTGACTAGGTCATTTGTGCCGCGGCCGAGTCAGCAGCGTGCCAGCGCCAAACCAGCGAATGCGGGGCCATACCAACCGAGTCAGCGGTCGCTGACCTCAAGGCCGTTGCAACCAACCCTCGAGTAGCACGGAGCCACCAGGTCAGCGGCCGTTGACCTCTACGCGGTCGCTGACTTACCCTACGTATATATACATGGCGTGCCTCATTCGATAAGAAGAACGGTTGATTCCCGACACTTCGTTCGTACTTCCAAAGGATGACTTCCCAAACTACTTTCCAGCACCTTTTCATATATTTTCCGTTCGTAGTTTAGAACGTCTCGATCCTGTGTTCTAGAGTCAAGACTTAGATTTTTAGATAGTTCTTCGCATTGTTTTCCTCTTCAGGTTAGCCGATTGCAACATTCATAGTTTCGTACTTCGTTTCTAGAATTTCGTTGTGGATTCAAGACCTTTTTCCAGTTCTTAATTCAAGTTCATTTCCCTTTGTTTATTCTTGTTTCATTTATCGCTTTTGTTCGTTTTATCGTTTATGCTTTTGGTTTCTTATTTCGTTTTAGATTTCCAAATTTCTTTCCGTATTTCTTTTGAATTCAAGTTCCAAGTTATTTCTTTTCTTAGAGTAGATTTAAATTATTTTCTTAGATTAGATTTAATTCTCTTTCTTAGATTAGATTTAAATTGCGTTTCTTGTTTACGTTCTTCGCCTAGATTTAAAACTTCAAATCAAATCCTTTTATTATTTTCCGTTTATGAACAAAGAACCGAATTGCCCTGCTAAGTCTTCCTTGAGAATAACTTCTAACACTTTTGACATCTCTTGGTGGGGGTAATTTTTCAATTACCTCGATTTTCGCCTTATCAACCGAAATGCCTGCACTAGAACTTTCTCAATTTTATTTAAACAATCATTAAAAGATGAGTCAAATATCAAAAAATCGTCCATGAAAATCTCAACAAAGTCTCCTATCATCTCTGAAAATATGGACATCATGCACCTTTGGAAAGTACAGGGTGCACCTCGAAATTTAACCCGAATCTAGTGTGGTTTGAGTTAACAAGTTTTCATAATTGGGCATCGGGAGGAATGTCCAGTGGCTTTCTTCAGGACCCCAAGATTGACGTCCTACACAAGTTCATTGCCTATTCTATCTCGGGCAATGAACAAGCTAACAAGGTGAACATGATGGAGTGCTTCTTACTCCATTGTGCCATTAAGAAGATGAATATTTGCCCATCCTCATTTATCTTCGAGGCCATTCAGTCCATCCATTGTGCTTCACTTCTCCATCTTGCTACTCCCTTGGCCTTGCACCTCGAGCTTATTGGTGCCAATGGCCCTCCACATCAACAAGTTGAGGAGTGCACCATTCGTCCTCTCCCATACCGAGTTGGTGTCCCAAGAGAGGAGGAATTGTGTACGGCGTTATCTAAATGCCCAAGTAGCAGCCCGGGCATCCAATGCATCCGAGGAACCGGGAGATGCTCACATAGAGGATGACGAGGAGGCTCAGCCCGAGCACGAGGAGGACGAGCAAGGCGAGGAGGAGGCCGACGCCGCTTGGCTAGGCTATGACCCCGTGGACACTACCGGCGGAATCGAGTGGGGTACCCAATCACAATGGGGCGGACAATCACAGTGGGGTGCCCAATCTTAATGGGGCACCCAACCTCAATGGAACGCCCAATGGGAGCAGTTCACGTCCGAAGTCACCACGAGCATACGCGAGATGCGATCTGACATCCGTGACCTCCACACTCGCCTCGACACCCATCAACATCAATGGGAAGCTCAACAACGGGCGATGGAGGAGCAGAACCGTTTACTTCGTGAGATGCAACAACAATGGCCCTCTTGGACCCTTGGCGGTGCACCCACCCATCCTCCTCCCGACCAACAGTGAGCCTTTGTCTCACCGTTGAGGTATCTTTATTGTTTTATTTTTCTTTTTTCGTGTGAGTGTGTGATTGGCTAACTTTTGTTTTTCCCTTTAGTGTTCATTTTCATGTTTTATTTCCGTTTTGTTGCTTTGAATGCCGCATTTCAGGGATGTTTTCTCTATCCCTACTCCTTAGATCTTTACTTTTAGCAATGAGGGCATTGCTCTATCTTTGTAGATGGGAGATGTGTCATTTTCATGCATGCATTCGTCGTTTTATTTTAAGTGACTTTTAAGCATGCAAAATTTTGATTGTTTTAGAGTTACTTTATTTTGATACATCGTGGGTAAATCGAGACATGACATACGTTTAAGATGAGATGTGATTTGAAAACCTTGATTGATTTGTATTGATTTATGTTGTGAAACGTAGATGAACTAGGAATGTGTGGAACATTATGACTGGATTATGATCTTAGTAGAACGATTAAAATAGTGATGCATGATGATATAAATTGATTGATTCAATTGGCTAGTTGTTTATGACCACTTGTTGCATATCCGTGTTATATTAATTGAACTTTGTCAAGAGGTCTCTGCTCCTATGGGAACCATGAGCACGAGAAACCGCGTGAGGATACATTAGGGGACCCCTAATTGTTCACACTTCGCGACAATGACCATATAACTTGACATTGTTCTAGGTAATTTTCTTAAGTTCTTGAAAAATAGGAACACATGATGATTCTACCCTGCTCTCTTAATCACAAAAACAAATTTATAAAAGAGATGAGTATGAGAAACCACACCGGGCAAACCCGAACATTCGGAGTACTCACCCGGTAAATATTGTCTTTAATATTCTTCATGTTGAAAGAAAGAAAAGAAAAGAAAAAAATACGCTATTTAAGATGGATAAAAACTCTAGCCGGTTATGTGATCTTAATAACATCTTGTGCATCATTATTTTGCATTGTTCGAATTGATTATGATCTAGTCTAAATGATCTACTTCCTTCTATGATCTCTATGTGATGTGACATGAAGATATGAAGATCAATTTTGGAATGATTTGAAGTCTTGTCAAGAATGCATGTCGCGTATAGATTTTTCCCTAGCGATAGTTTAGACTAAATTATGCTTGAGGACAAGCAAAGTTTTTTGTGTGGAGGGGTTGTTTAGCATCTTTTTGTTAGTCTAAACTCGTATTTTTCCGTGTTTTTATTCATATTATTTTCCCTCGTTCCGTTATGTTTTAGCCCAATTTATGTTTCAGGATCATTGGCCTAAACGAGCGTCGAAGTTGGAAAAGAAATGAGGAAGAATCGAGAAACGATGAGAAAATGAAGACAAGTACCGAGACACTAGTCAGCGGTCGCTGACTAGGTCATTTGTGCCGCGGCCGAGCCAGCGGCGTGCCAGCGCCAAGCCAGCGAGCGGGGGTCCAGACCAACCGAGTCAGCGGTTGCTGACCTCGTAGCCGTTGCGGAAGCCGTTGCAACCAGCCCTCGAGTGGCACGGAGCCATCGGGTCAGTGGTCGCTGACTTACCCTATATATATACATGGCGTGCCTCATTCGATAAGAAGAACGCTTGATTCCCGACATTTCGTCCGTACTTCCAAAGGGCGACTTCCCAGACTACTTTCCAACACCTTTTCATATATTTTCCGTTCGTAGTTTAGCACGTCTCGATCTCGTGTTCTAGGGTCGAGACTTAGATTTTTAGATAGTTCTTCGCATTGTTTTCCTCTTCAAGTTAGCCGATTGCAACATTCATAGTTTCGTACTTCGTATCCAGAATTTCATTGTGGATTCAAGACCTTTTTCCAGTTCTTAATTCAAGTTTGTTTCGTTTCCCTTTGTTTGTTCTTGTTTCGTTTATCGCTTTCGTTCGTTTTATCGTTTATGCTTTTGGTTTCTTATTCCGTTTTCGATTTCCAGATTTCTTTCCGTATTTCTTTTGAATTCAAGTTCCAAGTTATTTTTTTTCCTAGAGTAGATTTAAATTGTTTTCTTAGATTAGATTTAATTCGCTTTCTTAGATTAGATTTAAATTGTGTTTCTTGTTTACGTTCTTCGCCTAGATTTAAAACTTCAAATCAAATCCTTTTATGGTTTTCCATTTATGAACAAAGAACTGAATTGCCCTGCTAAGTCTTCCTTGAGAATACGACTTGGGTTGACTTACTATTGCTTGATGACCTCGTTCTAAATTGCGAGCGACTCGAACAATTTTAGTCGAAACACCTTCCATATATGTCGTCCCAACTGAACGTGCCTCTCACCACAAGTGGGACTAGTGTGCTAAGAACTCATCGAGGTCATCCTCTTCAGCGTTTCTATAATTCCAAAATGTCTCTAGTCGGTTTTCTAAAGTAGTGTCTCCAGTTATACCATTCATTGCAATCTATAATATATAAGACACATGTAAATGTGCATTTCACACTGATCATCAAATATGGTAAGTAGTGCTATTGCAGTTTGTAGAGATATTAAAGAATACTCTAAATTCGTATAGGTTTTAAAATAAAAAAAATTTGACTTTATACACCATAATTTATTTATTCGAAAGAATTACTACAATGTGATAACTAACCAAATAAGTATCCCTTCTCATTAGATCAAAATAGAACTCCTCATGAGTCTATTAGTAAAAGTGGAACTAAAATTTGTTTTAAGATAAACGGTTTAAAAAATGGGAAACTTTACGAAGAGTCTTTGGTGAGTAAAACTATTATTGTTCATTCTAATGCTTAGCGTAGAAATATGAGTCTAAGTTTAATATTAAGCAGACCCTCATGTATTGTTTAGAAGGCGTAATGTCACATATGTGACAAGGCACACCGGTACTCGTCGTACCTTAGTTTTGATGCAAATTTTTGTCATCAATAGTTATCGAGTTCTTGGTCCTCAAGTTGTTCATTTTGCACTTGATCATTCATAAGCTGGTTATGCGATGCAAACGCTAGCTCTTCACTACATGTTCTTTTCGGCTTTGTAATTTCATCCTCGAATTGAGATATCATTACCAATGAGTTACAAACTCATTTGGTTCTCAAATAAAATGTTTATTTGAGATAAGTGAGAATCTAAATCAGTTCTAAGCATCAAAATCAAACATATCCAAGTCATAATAACACCATCTTGCATGCTATTGAGATCAAAAAGTCAAACACATCACACAAATTTTAAATTTCTCAAATTTTCGTACCTCATTCATCTGTTGAGCGGGGTATGGTGGTGTGCTGAGAGTTACTGTTAGAACTTTACATAGTCTAGTTAACCGAACCAGACTTTACTTAAAGAATATGAAACTCTGAACAAATAAGTTTCTTAGATACCACCCCGTGATATCATTAGAATCAAATTATATAAAGAGATATCGAAGATGACAAAAATTTTGGATCACTTTATGATATTAAAAGAATCAACTGTAAGTATTCAGAGCGAACGAAACCAAAGCTCCGATACCACTCTATCACAACCCCATTTTTCAAAGGACGAATCAATCGGAGCGTGACTCGGGGTATGATGAAAGAAACAAAAAAGAAATGTAACAACAGGAAAAATAATGATAACCGAGAAGTACTACTCAACAAAGGTGTATTACCATAGATTCGAAGGGAACTTTATAGTCCAAAAACTCAATCTTACAAGGAGTGAATAACATTCACCAACGAAAATTGGGGACTTAGTGAACAATCTGAAATAAGTAGTTGTGCTTCCAATACTTTGAGATTGACCTATTCCGTTGATATAATATGTAGAATTACATTTGCTTCTTGCCCCTTGCACATACAAAGCAGGGCAAATCATGTAAACACAAGACTATTATATATACATATATGTATGTATTAATTTCCCCTGATAATTGATTAGTCCCAGGTTTTCAATTTTGTGAAAATTTAATAGATAAGGTCAACATCTTATTATATCTAGAGGCTTCATAAAGTTCATTAATCACTTAACAAATTTTTTTTATCAATTAACCGTTGATATTCTATAATGGAAAGAATTTAAATATATGGATAACACGAACATAAATATACAAAAACTACACTCATCCATCATTGATATGGACCATCAATCCTGTTAGCTCTATATATAATTAGTTCAAACCTAATAACATCCATTGAATTAAGCCTCTTATAGCCAACACAAAAATGCCATGTCTCATCTCTCTTTTTCACAAGGAGAACTGGTGATGAGAAAGGACTCGTGCTTGGCTAAATAACTCCAAAATTGAGCATCTCTTGAACTAGCTTTTCTATTTCTATCCTCTGCATATAGGGGTACCTATATGCTCCATGCTTGAAGGCTGTGGTGCCTGGTTTCAGATGGATCTTATGGTTATGACTCTTCTCTGGAGGCAGCTGTGTAGGAGTGTTAAAGATAGACAAAAACTTGGTAATTATGCAGATCAGGGTGTGGTTTACAGTAAGCCACCACCTTCTCAACATACACTATACAGAGACATCTTATACATGCTCCCTTGCTCTTTCTCATTGTGTTGGAGAACTGTTTTCCAGTCATCATGGTGAGAGAAACCCCTTGCTTAGTACCCTGCAATTCAATCTTCTTTCCATCTTTAGTGAAGCTTATGTTCCTTTCTATGAAATCAAATGTAATAGGTCCCATTTGCTTCAAAATGTCCACCTACAACCATGTCACACCCCCCAAGTTGTAAGATTCTATTGCTGAGATGAATTTGCAACCTCCCATCTCCCATTCCAGCCTTGGACATCTAGTAGTACACTCCAACTTTCCACCATCTGCTACAGTCACTAATAGAGAATTAGTGTACACAGTTGCACAACCAATTTATGTAGCAGTCATTCTGTCAAGAAAGTTATGTGTACTGCCCGTATCAATCAACACAAACACTACATGGTTCCCAACTTTGCCTTGCAAGTTCAAAGTGTCTGTAGCAAGTTGGCCAGCTAGAGCATTGACTGAGATTTTAGCTTCCTTCTCCTCTTCCTCCTCAGCAACCTCTTCTTCTAAAACCAGCTCATTCTCCTCTCCATTCTCCTCACAAATAATCACAAAAAGCCTTTTACATTTATGTCCTAACTGATAGGGCTCATCACAGTTGAAGCACAACTTCTTCTTCCTTCTCTACTCGATCTCAACTGAAGTGAGTTGAAATTTGAAGCTTGCTATCCCTCTTGACCTCCAATCTTACCCACTGATTCCATTCCCACTCTCCTTGTCCCTCCATCAAAACTCTTATTAGCCTGTCTTGATCCTTTTCCCATAGCCAAAAGCTGTAGCTCTTGCTTTTTAGCTAGTTTAATCGCCTGCTTAAGTGAGCTAGGATTAAACATCTCCACTGTTGCACCTATCTCATCTTTTAGCCCACCAACATAACTTTGCACAAAATAATCCTCATCTAATCCCCTTTTTCTCACTGCCACAAATGTCTTAAGCTCTTCAAATTTGTTAGTGTAAGAGACTACACTCCCAGTTTATTTCAAAAGGTTGAACTGAGCAATAAGGCTCTTTCAATCTTCTCGAGAACCTCTTTATCACCCTCTCAGAGAACTCCCTCCATGAAATATCTTCGTTCTCCACATAATCCTCATACCACAATCAGTTACTCCCTCCATATACATTGCAGCCATAAATATCTTATCATAATCGTCCATATTATTCATTGCAAAATATTTATTACATTTCCTAATCCACTACATAGGATATTGTCCATCAAATCTAGGGAAATCCAACTTAGGCATCTTATTACTCGACCCATTAGAACCATTGGAGTTCGAGGAATTACCTTTGCTTTCCCTATCTTCGAGCTCTTCTCACCAACCTCCAACGGGCCCTTACCCTCGCGGCGCCTGTCCCCACCGCTCAACTCCCTTCACAGCTCCTCTATATGATCCTTCAACGCAGCCATCAGCGTCTCCCCCAAATGCTCCAATCTATTGTTTCATCTCCCTCAGCTGTGTCTCGAAATTCGTCATTCGAAGTTCCATTTTCGGCTTCCTTGGCATACGGTAGCGTGTGTGCAAGGCTCTGATACCACTTGTTAAGTCACCGCTCACCAATGCTCATCAATCACAACTCACGCACACTCAAAGTAGCATAAGTTGAGAGACAATACGATAGATGATAAAAAAAAGAAAGATACTTTACATTAAGAGTCAAAAACTGAATACAATAACTCATACCCTGAGCTATAAAGGAAGTCTGCTACAGAAAAAACCCTAACAAACTCATGCTACGTGGCGGAATCTCATAGGATAACGCTAAAGTCTATGACAAGCCTTAATTGAATTACAAACGGATAAAACAGTACTGAAACCCAACAAACCATCCCATGCACACTCTAATCCCACCATGCATGCACATGCATGATATCAACTCATAACAGTCACAGATGACGACCAAATCATGCATATTCTTAATGGTCTTAGAAATGAGTATGACTCGGTTGTAGCAACTGTAAGCTCGAGAATGGATGCTTGGACTGCAATGGACATTCATTTGTTGCTTCTTAGCTTTGAAAGCCGACTGGAATCCACAAGATCCACCAACATCAATAATGAAGGATCCCAACCTTCTCTTAACTACATGACTCAAACCAATCCCTCCAGAGGTAACAATCAAAATAATAGAGGTCATGGATGATACAACAATCGGGCAGGAGGAAGAAATGGTGGCCCTAACCATGGTGGCTTCAATGGAGGAAGACGTAGGGGCATAAATAATGGGAATAAGCTCATCTGTCAAGTTGCTTCGTGCCAGGTCACACAACGGACCGTTGCTGGTATAGATATGATCAATCATTTGTGCCAAGACAACATAACCAATCATCACAACAAGGGTTCATCTGGTAATTCTTTTCAATTCAAGGCAGGGGCAAGCATGGCTCAACTTCCACAGCCTCAGTCCTACAGTGGATCCCATTCTTCTCTTTGTGATACCTTTGATTACAATGG
The DNA here is from genome assembly GCA_026898415.1 of Leonotis leonurus. Lineage (NCBI taxonomy): Eukaryota > Viridiplantae > Streptophyta > Magnoliopsida > Lamiales > Lamiaceae > Leonotis > Leonotis leonurus. Next base: position 2,315,231 of record JAPKLX010000014.1, on the reverse strand, counting down.
GGAAAATACATGGTTTCCCGACTCTGGTGCCAGCAATCCTGTGTCATATGACTTGTCCAACCTCAACACTGCCTCTGAGTATCAAGGTCCCTCCAAACTTCAAATGGGTAATCGATAGGGTGTAATATAGCCCACATAGGTACCAGCCTCCTCCCCAATCCCAATTCTTCAAGATGTTTCGTCCGTAATAAACTCCTTCATGTTCCACACATCACTAAAAACCTTCTTAGTGTTTCTCAATTTGTTAAAACAAATAAGGGTTTTATTAAGTTTCATCCTGATTGTTGTCTTGTGAAGGATCAGGATTCCAAGAATATCCTTCTCAGGGGTTTCCTTAAAGGAGGTCTTTACTAGTTTGAGCTCCAATCTACCCCAAGCTAAAGCCATCCTTCAAGCACATTTCCAGCTTTCAATCAAAACCATCAGTGGCTACTCCTTCCTTTCAACCTTTTGTTGCTCATGTTCAATACACTTCTGTTTTCAATCTTGATACTTGGCACAATAGATTAGGTCATTGTAATATGGATGTTGTGAAACAAGCTCTACACTCTTGTAATCTTCAATTCCATAATATGCAATCTACAACTTTGTGTCAACCTTGTGTTTTTGCTAAGATGCATAGGCTTCCTTATTCTCACTCTCATATACAACACAACACACCTCTTGAGCTCATACATTCTGACCTTTGGGGTCCAGCCCCCATTCCAAGTACCAATGGTTTTACTTACTACGTCAGTGTCATTGATCATTCCAGCCGCTATGTGTGGTTATATTTGCTTAAATTTAAGAGTGAGGTGTTTGATGTATTTCTGACTTTCAAAACTTTGGTGAAAAACCAACTAAACACCAAGATTAAATCTGTCCAATCTAACTGGGGAGGGGAATACCACAGCCTCACACCTTTCTTTCATAGTCATGGGATCCATCATCAAGTTTCATGTCCCTATACACCTCAACAAAATGAATTAGCCGAGAGAAAGCACATGCATATTGTCAAAATGAGATTATCACTCCTTTTCAAGTTCGGTCTTCCTATGTCCTTTTGGGATGATGCTTTTGCCATTCCAAATGTGTCTTCCAAAAATTCATCTTCTACTTATATGCCAACTTCCTCTCTAGTGGTTCAGTCTCCCGTTAATACGGCTTCTTCACCTGATTCCTCTATCCATATATCTTCCTCTACTACACACACTTCTTCTGCTATCTCTATTCCAGCTCCTTCTCCTACTCCTCACAATAACCATCCTATGGTTACACGGAGTAAGGCTGGCATCTTCAAGCCTAAGGTATATACTACTCTTTCCACCACTGATCCATACCTTGATAAAGAGCCTCCCACTACCGTTGCTGCTCTATCCAGCCGTGTATGGAAAAATGCCATGCTTCAAGAACTGCATGCTTTACTCATAAACTAAACCTGGACATTGGTTTCTCTCCCCTCTACCCCTCATGCCATAGGTTGTAAATGGGTTTTCAAACTCAAGCGCCACGTTGATGGTAGCATTGCTCGTTACAAAGCTCGCCTTGTTGCTCAAGATTATACTCAAACTCCCGGTTTTGATTATCTTGAGACCTTTAGTTCTGTGGTAAAATCTGCCACCATCCTGACTTATTCTTTCCCTTGTTGTGAAATTTTCTTGGGATGTTGTTCACTTGGATATTAATAATGCATTCCTCAGTGGAGTCTTGGATGATACTCTCTTTATGAAACAACCATCTGGCTTTGAAGTCTCAGGTTCCACTTCTTCTTTGGTTTGCAAGCTTAATAAAGCCATTTATGGCTTAAAACAAGCTTCTCAATCATGGTTTTTTACGTTTCGAGCTGCCCTCCTTCGCCTAAATTTTACGCAATCGAAGGCTGACCATTCACTTTTCTTTAAACATCATGGCTCATCCACTGTGTATTTGTTGGTTTATGTTGATGACATTTTACTTACAGGATCTTCATCATCTCTCATTAGGTCTATTATTGATCAGTTAAGCAAGGTTTTTTTCTTTAAGAGATCTTGGATTAGTTCATAATTTTTTGGGTATTGAAACCTCTCATACTGAACAAGGTCTTCATCTTCACCAACGAAACTCGGGAGATTCTGTCCAAGAAGGTTAATATGTTGCATGCTAAGCCATCGTCTACTCCCATGGTGTCTAATATCCAGCTATCCAAGTTCACCAGTAGTCCTCTCTTAAATGCCACTGAGTATCGAAGCACTGTGGGTGCCTTGAAATACCTTACTATTACTCAGCCCGGATATATCCTTTGCCTCAATAAAGTGAGCCAATTCATGTCCAACCCCTCTTGATACACATTGGAAGGCTGTGAAACATATTATTCGCTACATTGTTGGCACTCTCGATCATGGTATTCATTCAGTCACTGATATCCGGTGGTTTACTTTCTTATTTCAAGAACTTGGTCTTCGTCTTCCTCAGACTCCTGTTGTATGGGTAGATAACTCAAGCACCATCTCCTTAGCTACTAATCCCATCCTCCATGCTCGTACCAAACACATAGAGCTCGACATTCATTTTGTACGTGATCAATATATTTATCTCATCTGATTTTAACATAACTCATCCCATCGTGTCTTATCTAATCTCTTGTTTAATATTCAGCTGCATTTGAAGATACAAGGAAGAATTCTTACGTACCGTGAATATGATGAAACAAATGTTATTTCTTGTAATTGTTTCATCATTGTTTAAAGCAATGCCGACTTGTTTTCTTCCATTTTTAAAATATCATGTTTATATTGTGAACAATCTCCCTCCTAATTCCCCACCTATGACACTCACTGCAGATCTAAGAATGATGATTTAGGAAATCACACACTCTATACAAATCAAGAGTATGGTTTTGGTTTTTGTGATAATGCATTCTCTATTTTGTTCTCCTGCCAATTCCAATGGAATGGGAAAAACAAGTAGTGACGGTTTCTACTTTTCGAATACTTATCCGTCCAAAAAAATCAGCTTTTTAGCTCCTTGGTCATAAATTTAATTAATAAATAAATTAATTAATCTATATGTGGCTCATGTCATTTCTTGTCTTGTTCGTATATGAATGCATAATACTATATCTAAAACTGATATAATTAATTTGCAAATAGAACAATATCTTTTGCCATTAAATCTAAATCTGAAAAATCATGTGATCGTACATATGCACTATGTAATATGGTTACAACTTACAATCTCGCTCGCTCCGAGTCTAACATTTCATCAAACACCTGCTGCTCATTCTCATTCTGGATTTGAAATGGAAGGTAGAAAATTGTCAAATTAAATTAGCTGAATTAATGTTAATATAAATATCTCTATACTATTATATATGATAATGACTAATATTTCAAACAAATTTAAGTACATATGATGCTTATATTATCGCTTTTCAAATTTTATCGTTTTACACAATATATTTGAATAAAAATTTTGTTAATATTGTATTTTACATTTACATACAAAAATTTTAATATTTTTTAGTACTTATAAAATTATTTGTATTTTTATGAATAGTTATACAAAATTAAGTGTTGTAGTAAATTAACTTAATACATCGACATTAATTTTTTCTGCTTCCTCTTTCAATACAATCTCGCTCTGAATCGAACATTCCACCATGAATTAGAAATGCAAGGGAAAATTTTGTGAAATTAAATTATCTCATTGTGAATTTAAAATGCTAGGGGGAATTTGAGAAATTAACCCAATAATATGTTAGCTGCAAAATACCAAGTAGATGATCATAAATTATAATATGATATATCATATAAATATAAAAGTTGCTAGTCTTTGTGATATATTTTGTGTTCGATTACTAACTAATCAATTATGTGTTTCTACTAAATAAGAAAATGGTTAGTTGCACCAAAAATCACGAACTTAATTGAGCTTTCAAATAAAGTACACCATACTATACATAATTTGTGAAGAAAAACAAATTAAAATTGATAATGGGTACACGAATGGAACAAATGGTCTCGAGTTTGAGTCATATATGGCGCGATCTTGTAATTTAAATTTTTTATAACATCTTGGGTCATTTTGTCACTTTCTTCCGATTTTGCCCTTTTTATTTTATTATATTTACCTTAGTATCCATTTTGGAATCAAGTGGAAGTTCATCCGCAATGTGATTCGGTGTTATATGTAATATGAGTTGATACTATCAAATATGGACCTCCAAAATTTAATTTTACATAATTGTTGTAAGTAATTGATCATTTTTGCACAGTTTATGAATACATTTAAATCTATACTACAAAAACATAATTTATCGAGTAGTTTTTCCCATGCGACCGCACGGGTAAAAATACTAATTTATTACAATATGATGATATTATCTTTATTTATTTCATTCATTCATAATAAATGTTGTGAACCAGAAATTTATGACTTTGTGTAATTTCTCGTGCGGTTTTTCCCATGCAATCGCACGGGTAAAAACACTACTTTATTACAATATATTGATTTTATCTTTATTTATTTCATTCATTCATAATAAATGTTGTGAACCAGAAATTTATGACTTTGTGTAATTTCTCATGCGATTTTTCCCGTGCAATCGCACGGGTAAAAACACTACTTTATTACAATATATTGATTTTATCTTTATTTATTTCATCCATTCATAATAAATGTTGTGAACCAGAAATTTATGACTTTGTGTAGAGTCCGTATAAATTCTTGATGAAGTATACTTTTTCTTAATTAAATTATGAAAAAAATAAGTTGATTTAAAAAAATATATATTTATTAAATTTGGGAAATTCATATTTAAATTGAGTCCATGTAGTGGATCAATTATGTGAAATTTGATCCATTTTAAATTATCATTTCCTTTAACTATATATTATTATCAAATATAATATAGAGTTTCAATATATTAGTGAAAATGTGGCTAAAAGCAAGAGAAACAAACAAAGAAAACATGACTTTAGGTTTATAGCCTAACACACCATCATTCTTCGAACGTGCAACTATACTAGATTTGTTTCTAGCTAAACTAATTAGAACTTCCTTTCTTTAACCACATTTACAAATCAAAGAAATCTAAAAAAAATGATAGGGAAGAAGAAGAAGAAGAAGAAGACCTCAAAGGTGAATGAGCTTACGGGTTTGACGGGGTCCCGAGTTTTGCAGTTGCCACTTCTTTGGCATCTGTGTACTGAACTATAGCTTCTTCTGGCATCGACATGTTGCTATGGGATAGTGATGAATGCCTTGAGCCGTTTGCCATGCAATTCTAGTAGTGTGTGTTCATAGATCGCGTGCTGTATTGAGATCGGATAGCTGAGCTGAACATCGGCTGCATGAACCACTCTCGGGAAGCTCACGGAGAGAGATTCTGCACACGGGGTCACGTGGAGTGCTGCTGCAACTATATGTCGATGCAAGTTGAATGGAACGAGTGCCCGCAGAGCGGAAGGAATTGAAACACATCTGCTTCGTGGTACTCGGAAAGGTATATGGAGCACCTGCCACATGACATATGGCTACATGGCTAATCATAACTTGTTGCATAACCAGTTGATCATCACACAGTAGCATCAAATGCATGGAAGCAAAAGAAATTAAGAATGGAATATATTGACACTTAGTGAGAATTTTCTTTTGATGTTGAGCACATGTCTCGATACTTCCTTGTAGGAAAATTGGCTACTACAAGCGGCTCAATTCCATGAAGACCTCTTTTTAACTGTTAAGATACAATACAAAAGTCAACGATATCCTTATTAGTAGTTGTTTCGTGTAAAGTATTGAAAAAAATATGCTTACAATGCTAAGGTCATACCCAGATTCTCCGGCAGAAGATACCATCGACGTATCCATTAAAATTCTTGCACAAATGAACCTCGTGCACACATATACTATGAACATAGTACTTATTGTTAACCCAATCATTGTCATCACCATATTCATGTTTTCAGACATCATTCACTCTCTATTAAGTCTTTCACTATTTCAAGAAATCACCTTTACTCAAAAACTGAGAAACTGTCATAGTCAAAGTGGGATTAGAGATTCCTTTTATTTGTTAATTTTAAAAGTATAATGATTACAAAATAAAAATAAAATTTTGTTATGTTATTATATGAAATCATAAAGTTTCATTGATTTTCAAATTCAAAAATAATATTTAATTTGTTATTTATTTTATTATTTACATATTCAAAAATTATAATGTGTTATTATGAATTATAAAAATATTATTCTTTATAATATAAGAAATAATTTAGATCATGTAAAATAAATCGAAGTTACTGTTCTAAGTCGCTGATCTCGGTTCCAAAAGTTTGAAATTGTAACTGAAATGTCACATACACAGTCATGATTTGAATTGAATTGTCAATTATGTACAATTATAATTTTAGGACTATCGATTAAGATCCAATTACAAATAAAACTGATTCCCTAGATTTTGATTTCTTTAAATACATCTACACATAAATTATTGATAAATGAAATATTCTTGTGTATCGCACGGATATCGCACGGGTATACATACTAGTTATATATCAAATGTAGTGTAGGAGACGAAATAGTAATTTGAATATATGTATTTGGTCAAATTATCTTTTCATAATTTTGTTAATCTGTGTATTATAATTTAAATTTGTCCAATCATTTACATTCTTCGATCGGTACTCAACTAGAGAAATAGGGGTCATAAAGCACTGCTAATAAAAAAAAATTATTTTAGCATTTTAAATTGAAAGAGAAAAAGATAAGACATTTACATTGGGGTTTCCGGCGACTTAGCGCGGTGTTTGACGAGCTCATTTTTCGTGCTCTTCTTGAGCTTGTCTAGGTATAGATCGAGTCTTCTTTTCTTTGTTTTTGTATCTTTGTGTCTGGGAGTACACACTTTTGTGAGACAGGTAGTTGGGAAGAGTTTTGGGCAAGTCAGGCCACATTCCGTGAAAGAGGCAAATTCAAGGCATTGTAACACCTTGAGCAAGAAGCATCTGTGCTTAAGACAATGTACCGTACGGGATCTGGACCTAACATTTCAAAGCTAGAAAGCGAGGTTTCTTGAGCAACACCTTGGGCAAGCCATTTGGAGACTCTCTGTGCCCAAGATGGAGTACCTGACGAATGAGGAGTTGAACGGGAAAGATTTAACGAGATCTTTGGAGGAGCGCATGCAGATTCTTACCGCGGAACACAAACAAGGAAATATATATTTCATTTATCCTGCCAGAGCTACATAAGGAAAGAATCAATGCGGTCAACTGTTGGAGATACTAGGGATCCATTAAATAAGGAAATAATATCTTCCATACAAACCCTAGCCGCCACCAAGACGAGTTAGATCTTGAGTAATACGATGCACAAGTCAAGACCTTGAGCAAGACGGCTAGGACAACGTTCGTTCACAATACTTTATGACATATAGAGAAGCTTGGAGAAGAAGAAAGGAAAGTTCGGGCAAGTTGGAAGGCTAGGTTCGTACGACGCACATCTTGACCATGTCCTTGGGCAAGGTGCGGAAGATCCTGATAGCAGCGAGAAAATAAGGAAAGAAATCTTTATTTCCTTACACAATGGATATACACGATTTGGACCTCATTGATGACAGGGATGGATATATTTGGAGATCTTTATGCAATGAAAGAAATCCCTTGAAACCTTAGCTTGCTCAGAACGTCACGGGCCTGGCCCATAGCCCACTCCAACTTCTATATAAAGCCCTGATCGCAGCAGCAGTCATATGATAGCATAACGTGAAGTACGTGGAGGAGAGCCCCTGCTGCACGAACCACTAACACTCTTCGTTCTTTTACTTAGTATATTTCAAGTTGATATTTTGAGAGTCTAAGAGAGGAAGAAACGAAGCCTTCGGGCACCTATTATTTTTCTTATATTTATTTGCCTTGGTCAAGGTTGGTCCTGCCATGGATTGCTTTTCGTTCTCTATTTAATTCTAGGTAATTTTAATGTTTGGTTTGGGTTAAACAAGTTTAGCTAAAATCAACTTATCATTGTGAGGTCTAACTTGGCCAATATAGTTGCATGTATGTGTTTCTAAAGCGTTGGATCTGATTTTTATACAACTTGATCAAGTCATTGGTGTTATTCGGCCGGTAGCATCTTGGGCAAGGTGACTTTACAACTAAGTATTGGAAGCCCAAAGGGTGAAGTGGATTCCTCCTTTCCAGTCAGAGGGATCAGCGTGGTGATGTGGATGAGAACGCCATAGGACGGGCGTCTGAGATGTTGTGCCCATGGTTGTGCATTCCCGCTAATGTCCAGTTGGGTATACTGGAGTACGCTTGGCTTGGGCGAGAGCTTGGGCAAGGGGGTAAGGGAGTGGGTAATTCTTATCTTTTGGGCCGAAAAGGTATGCTGGGTGGGGCATCGGTGGCTACATGACGAGTAAAAAATGGGGTTGCATTGGTGATATGTTTGATGGCGGACGAACCGGAGCCTTGCGCTATCCATGTGACAGGTCGTAGTGATTAGCCGAGGGGAAAAACCCACCCCAACTTACATTTGTCTTTAACCAACGACACGTGTATGCAATGAGAATCTTTGCATCAATGACCAAGGAGTTTATCAAGGCGTAACAAATTGAACTCCAAGCCAAGTATCTTTTTTATTTTTACTTTTCTTTTGTTTTATTTTAGGTCTTGGTTACTTCCCTGCCCGAGGCAGGCCTCCTTATAAAATATATAAATCTTGACAGAGAGAGAGAGTACACCAACTCCATGTGTGATCGATCATATACTTGCCACTAGCGAAACCTAGTGAAGAGTGTATGTATTATCAATTTATCTTGACTGGAGTGATAACAACTGGGTTCTGTCAAATTGGCGTTGTTTCTAGGAACAATAATATTTTTCCAGTATTTAATCAACCTCCGAGCATCATCAAATGACACCAACGCTCACACCCGTCAGATTGGTGTCGTTGTCGGGGAATTGTGATTCCAGTTTTTGTCTCTCACTTTGATCATAGTCTTTTCATTTATTTTGTATGTTCGATTCTAAGCTTTTTGGTGACCAAGAGAGCTGCATAATGGAAGGTTGAGGCAAGCCGCTTGGGCAAGTCCATGGCCCAACTCAATGGCGGAAGTCAATGGACAATGGTATCTTTTTTTTTTATTTAGTTTTTATTTTGTTTTGTGGTGGTCTTAACCATTCTAATTCTTTGCCTTGAGCAAAGTGTGTTAGTGGGGAGGGTCGCCTTTTTTGTTTGTTTGATTTGAGGTGCCTTTTGAGGGGGCTTGTTCTTCCTCGAATGGGTGTTTGTTTCACGTGTGCAGACTTGACCAAGGCGATTGGCACTAGAGTCAGAACTGCTGCAAAAATGATTCAGAGGTTGGGCAAGACAGTAGCTGCAGTAACTATCTCACCCGCCCACCCATCCAGACCGGCGTCTTGACCATACGGGAGATCCAACCGCCCAACTCACATTCCTTGCCCAAGCCTGACAAGTTTCCAGCTTGAGTCTTGCTATGTTTGTCATCCCTTTGTTTTTATTTTTGTCTTGTTCCATGTCTTGTTTGTTGTACGGGGACCTTAATCATTCTAACACTTTGTCTTGAGCAAAATGTGTGAGTGGGAGAAACCCCCGCTTTTTGTTAGTCGCGTGTGTGTTTGTTTTTATTTTTGTGTCTTTAGTCTATGAGTCTTGCTAGCATGTTGTATACAGAGTCTTGAGCATGATAGGTAATAAGGAGTTTTGAGCATGTATTGAGCACGTTCTAGGACAATAGAGTATGACGGAAAAGCAGTCTTGTAAGATTTGAGCCTAAAATGTTATATGCCTCTATTTAGCATGTGTTTTTTTTCTGTGTGTATAAAGATGTTTGACTTGATTTGTGCTATAACTTGCTTGTCCTCTTGGTCAAGACCCAACAGCCCTGGTTGAGAACTATAGATGACTTAGACACTTTTTTGTTAAAATCCCAGAGCAAAAAACGTCTACCAAAACATATATCCCTTGCTAGCCATTTTTGAGCCTTATTTGAATATTCTTTTTCGCCTCACGCATAAATAAAACCTTGAAAGATAGCCTACCTTTGGTCAGATGAATCTAGGGCAAGAAGAAACATAAGGAGCAAGGAGAAGGGCGAGAAACACCCCCTAGATTAACTGCCTTGACTTCCATCCAGACAGTCTAAAAAAAAACTTATAAGTACGGGGTAGTTTACAAAAAGGGTAAGGGGTAGAAAAATCTAGTAAAAAAAACCCCTAAAATAAGTGTGCTAGGGCCCAAGAGAAGTCAAGTGTGCTCTACAAGTCAAGGAATTGCCCAAGACTCCAGTTCATACCGACCTTAGCCCTGTTCCAAATACTTCCTGCCTTACACCTCAAGCCACGTTACAACCCTGCAAAGACCTAAAGATAGACGCCTTCACCAGGCTAAGAGGGTGTAGACTTTGAGAGGGCAGGCACGCCTATTGAACTACCTTGATCAAGCAATCTTCCGAGCGTAAACACTAAACCTTAAACACGGAGTGCTGAGTGGGTTAGGAAGTTTCTCATATGTTCACTTGACAGCTATCTTGATCTACTTGATGATAATTGCTCAATTTATGTTCTCACTCTCTACTTGCCTTGACTGTTTGAGATTTATGCCTTATGACTTGTTGGCATTTGAGTCTTTTATTTCCTCTTCTTTTTGGGCAAGTTATATTTACACGCTTGAGGATAATCGTGCTTAAAGTGTGTGATTATGACGAGCCCATTTTTCGTGCTCTTTTTGAGCTTGTCTAGGTATAGATCGAGTCTTCTTTTCTTTGTTTTTGTATCTTTGTGTCTGGGAGGACACACTTTTGTGAGACAGGTAGTTGGGAAGAGTCTTGGGCAAGTCAGGCAACATTCCGTGAAAGAGGCAAATTCAAGGCATTGTAACACCTTGAGCAAGGAGCATCTGTGCTTAAGATAATGTACCGTACGGGATCTAGACCTGACATTTCAAAGCTGGAAAGCGAGGTTTCTTGAGCAACACCTTGGGCAAGCCATTTGGAGACTCTCTGTGCCCAAGATGGAGTACCTGGCGAATGAGGAGTTGAAAAGGAAAGATTTGACGAGATCTTTGGAGGAGCTGATGCAGATTCTTACCGCATAGCACAAACAAGGAAAGATATATTTCATTTATCATGCCAGAGCTACATAAGGAAATAATCAAAGCGGTCAACTGATGGAGATACTAGGGATCCATTCAATAAGGAAAGAATATCTTCCATACAAACCCTAGCCGCCACCAAGACGAGTTAGATCCTGAGCAAGACGATGCACAAGTCAAGACCTTGAGCAAGACGGCGAGGACAATGTTCGTTCAGAATACTTTATGACACATGGAGAAGCTTGGAGAAGAAGAAAGAAAAGTTCGAGAAAGTTGGAAGGCATGGTACATACGACGCACATCTTGACCATGTCCTTGGGCAAGGTGCGGAAGATCCTGACAGCATCGGGAAAATAAGGAAAGAAATCTTTATTTCCTTACATAATGGATATGCACGATTTGGACCTCATTGATGATAGAGATGGATATATTTGGAGATCTTTATGCAAGGAAAGAAATCCCTTGAAACTCTAGCTTGCTCAGAACGTCATGGGCCTGACCCATAGCCCACTCCAGCTTCTATATAATGCCCTGGTCACAGCAACAGTCATATGATAGCATAACGTGAAGTACGTGGAGGAGAGCCGTTGCTGCACGAACCAATCACACTCTTCATTCTTTTACTTAGTATATTTCAAGTTGATGTTTTGAGAGTCTAAGAGAGGAAGAAACGAAGCTTTCGGACACCTTTTATTTTTCTTGTATTTATTTGCTTGGTCAGGGTTGGTCCTGCCATAGATTGCTTTTCATTATCTATTTAATTCTAGTACGCTTTCTTTTATATTTTCTTTTTCGTTTCTTTTATTTATGTCTAGGTAATTTTAATGTTTGGTTTGGGTTAGACAAGTTTAGCTAAAATCAACTTATCATTGTGAGGTCTAACTTGACCAATGTAGTTGCATGTGTGTGTTCCTAAAGCGTTGGATCTGAGTTTTATACAACTTAATCGATTCATTGGTGTTATTTGGCCATTAGCATCTTGGGCAATGTGAGGTTACAATTGAGTACTGGAAGCCCATAGGGTCAAGTGGATTCTGCCTTGCCAGTCAGAGGGATCAATGTGGTGATGTGGATGGGAACGTCATGGGACGGGCGTCTGAGATGGTGTGCCCATGGTTGCGCAGTCCCGCTAATGTCTAGTTGGGTATTTTGGAATACGCTTGGCTTGGGAGAGAGCCTGGGAAAGGGGGTAAGGGAGTGGGTAACTATTATCTTTTGCGCCGAAATGGTATGCTGGGTGGGACCACGGTGGCTACGTGACGAGTAAAAAAAGGGGTTGCCTTGGTGATATGTTTGCTGGCGGATGAACCGGAGCCTTGTGGTGTCCAGGTGACAGGTCGTAGTGATTTGCCGAAGGGGAAAAATCCAACTTACATCTGTCTTTAACCAACGACACGTGTATGCAATGAGAATCTTTGCACCGATGACCAAGGAGTTGATCAAGGCGTAACAAGTTGAACCCCAAGCCAAGTATCTTTTTTCTTTTTACTTTTCTTTTGTTTTATTTCAGGTCTTGGTTACTTCCCTGCCCGAGGCAAGCCTCCCTATAAAATATATAAATCGTGATAGAGAGAGAGAGAGAGTACACCAACTCCCTGTGGGATCGACGCTGCACTTGCCACAAGCGGAACTGAGTGAAGAATGTAGGCATTATAAGTTTATCTTGACCGGAGTGATAACGACTAGGTTCTGTCTGATTGGCGTCGTTGGTAGGAACGATAATGCTTTTCATATATCTAATCAACCTCCCAGCGTCGTCAAATGACACCAAAGTTCACACTCGTCAGTGTTCAACCTAAAACGTGTGTCTAAGTTCTCGCAATTAAATGAGGCCTATAGTACGTAGTAAGCTGACCCTAGTTGAATCTCGTGGAAGACTTAGCAGGACTTCTTAGATAAAGTGCCAAAGATAAAACAAGTCTTAAACAGTCTATCAGGTTCAAATCATAGATGTAATTAAAAGTAAAGACCAACAAGTAAATTAAATAAATGGAATTCGGAGTTAAGGCTCTAGGGACTAAACTTTCATATAGATCATCACATGCCTCAACTACTCATGCATTCATTCGCATAGCCAGAATTCTAAAAAGCTATCTAATTACTAACTTTTGCATTTATAATTAGATTGTGACTCCGACTTTCGTATTAAAGCCACACAATTAAGAATTCAAAGATAACAAATGAATACTCGGTCAATATGTTTCCGATTACAACCGAGGTTGATTGGACTTTGATCTAACACAAGGATTATCTCTCGATCTCACCCTACGTCTAATGAATTGCAACGTTGATTAATCAGTACAATTTAACAAGTATAATCCAAACAATGAGCATGAATAACGATAAACATAAATAATCTATAAGAAGTCCACAAACCAGTAGAGATTCAACTATCCTATCCAGTCACATAATTATCAAGCAAGAAATCAATATAAGAACTTACTAAGATTACACTACTTGGATGGAGAAGTCGATCTCCACCTCAAATCCGTCTTCCAAACGTGAAATTATAAGATAAAAGTGCCTTTTAGAGAGAGTTCTAATGTTCAGTGCTCGAGTTCTAGTCTAATATGAGAGAGATGTGGGAGATATCCCTTACAAATGGCCTGATGTTCCCTTAAAAACCCATCGAAAATTACCGCCCAGCGACCGCTAGCTTTCCCTCATTGATGCACAAAATCAGCAGGCCCAGCAGCCGCTGGCCTCTGCTCTCTAGCCCGCGTGCTCTGTCCCCTCGCTTGTTCTGCATTCAGCGCCCGCTGGGCTCCAAACTCGCTCCTTCCGTTCCATTTCTCCCATCGTGCCGTCCTCAACCCGTGCTGCTTTGTTCGGCTTAGCTTCCTCAATATTTTTGGCATCATTTCAGCTCACATTAACTCTTTTCCATCATCCCATATCCAAAACAAGAACAAACACAACACGACATAAACACGAACTAAAAGACACCAAATCGAATCCAAGTAAAAGTTAATCACGACAAAAGATGAACCAAAAACACGCACAAAAACGAGCTAAACAACTCCCCCACACTTAACCATTTGCTTGTCCTCAAGAAAAATCCAATCTCAATGTATTGATTCAAATCAACAATTAACATGCAATCCTAACCTCCATGCATACCTTCACTTCAAACCTTAGACTAGACTCGATTCTCAACCGTATTCGGTCACTCAATCAAAACGTATTGTTTCCCATTACTAAGTTCATCAACATGCATACAATCACGATGTACGCACATCTCACACCTTCCTATCATTAACGTGTCCAATTCCCCCTTTATTAACGCTCTTCTAGCGTTTTATTTCTACTTTTTTTTTGAGAGAGCTAGTACTCTTTTTATAGTTACTTTTTCTCCTTTTTTTTTCTTTTTTTCCAAAGGGAACCGAACACCTAAAAACTAGGGAGTAGTCACTTATAATCCAAATCATGATCGATACATGCCAACTAGCAAAGCAACATGCCCCACTTAACGTTTTAATCACACAACTTAGCCCAATCGAGAACCAAACCAATCTAAGCCTACAACCTTACACGCTCATACCAAGGGTCACATGCTAGTAATCGATCATCATCAACACAAATCAATCGAAAAATTAAGACAACGTGCAAATGATCAAGATTGGGGAAGCACACTACATCGCAAAACACAATCACAAACAAATCAATACAAATCACAAACACAAGTAGAACGTAACACAAAAATGTTACAAATCAATGAGAGACAAGCACGAACACATAGGAATCTAATAAATCCCCCCACACTAAGTAATACAATGTCCCAATTGTATAAAAGCAAAGAGGGAAATAGAAGACTTCCCTGTAGGATGACGAAATTGAGCAATGAGTTGTGAAAAACCGAGATGTTTCGTAAGAGTGGTACGGCTCGTCCATCTTTCCAATGATCCTTAACTGGACTCCCATATCAAACTGAATGTACCTGCATTATGAACTTCCATTCTCTATCTTCTACATATGTATATATGAAACGGAAATAACTAAGCATAAATTAGAAATTAACAAAAACAACAACTAAGGATATGATTTACGTGGGTTGCCTCCCACGAAGCGCACAGTTATCGTCTCGAGCTTGACAATGCATCCTCCTCCTTAAGTTACTTGCCCTGGCTAGGAAGCTTGTCCTTCCTATTGAGTTGCACGAACTCTCCCACAGTCTCGGCCAGCTGACCAACTTGAGTCTCAATCCTCCTCATATAAGCTTCTACAGTTTCGAACCTTTTGTTGTTCTCCTCAATAACCATGTTAAGAGTTTCCTCGACCGAAGTCTTCGGAAGGGCCTGAGGAGGTTGCTACTGGAACAAACTGATGAAATCCATGTTGAGGTGGCATATGTTGCCCTTGTTGTGCTTGCGGTCTCCACGAAAAGTTGGGGCGATGCCGGTAGCCAGGATTGTATGTGTTCAAGTGGGGATCGAACTTGGCATTCACATGAGCTTTCATCTACTCCTCATATTCTAAAACGGAATCAACTGCACATGCACATAGATTTGCACCGTGCCCAAACTCTCTCCAAATCCCACACGTCTCCTTCACAGGGGTCCTCTTTGGTTGTTCATCCGCAGTCCGGATAGCTTGAACTTGCCTAGTGAGCTCTGCCAGCTGCCTCACGATATCATTGCTAGAAGTAACATCATTCACCTTCTTCTTGTTGCCTCTAGTACTTCTTTGCTGAGAATTTCCTGCCATATTCTCGAAAATCTCCATCAGCTCTTTTGCAGTCTTATTCCCAATATCCCCTCCAGTTGCATTGTCCACCATGTACTGAAAATTATGGTGGAGGCTCTCGTAAAAGAATTGGTTGAGCAACTCTGGAGAAAGATTGTGGTGGGGGCACTGCATCAGGAGACCCTTGAATCTTTCCCACGCCTCATGAAGGGGCTCACCTTCCATCTGTGTGAAAGTCACCAATTGTGACCTCACTTCTTGTGTCTTCTGATTCGGGCACCACTTGGACATAAACTTCTCAGAAACTTGATCCCAATTCTCAGCGATTTGGGCGCCAATGACATGAACCACGTCTTGGCTCTATCATTCAGTGTGTAGGGGAAACAACACATCTTCAACTAATCTTTGGTCAAACCTCCAAGAGGGAAGGTTTGAACAATAGCATAGAACTCCCGGATGAAGTTCAATGCATCCTCCTCCGGCATGCCGTAGAAGGAAGGTAGCTGACTGATGTGAATGTTCTTCAGCTCATAATTCCAAGCTGCTTGCCCCAACACAATGGGCGATGCCACGGCTCCGATCACCGGCCTAGCTAGTTGTCGCATCTGTCTTGCCGCCATAACTGTCCTTGAGCTCGTTTCACTGCAGTCGGTGTATGATTCTTCCGAGTAATGTGACTGATATCCCACATTAAGGAGACGTCCGTTCCCGTTATCCCCGCCCATGTTGACGACTTGCAACTCCCGCCTACGATGTAAGTTGTCCAACACTGGTTCCAATCTTCTATTCAAGCTTCAGGGACCGGGCATACACAACCTATCACCACAGTAGACACGTCAAACGTAACTTGCGGGAGGTAGAATTCCTAAAATAAAGAAAAAGAACGAACTATCACAAACAAACACTACATATCATGAGGAAACAAAAAACAATAAAATACTAAACAACAAGAAGAAAATCACAAGTACATAAAGGGATATACACAAACAACAATAGCACTTAAACCAAGAATGTCTAAAGCCTTCCCCGGCAACAGCGTAAAAATTTGTTCAACCTAAAACGTGTGTCTTATTTCTCGCAATTAAACGAGGCCTATAGTACATAGTAAGCTGACCTTAGTCGAATCTCATGGAAGACTTAGCAGGGCTTCTTAGTTATAGTGCCAAAGATAAAACAACAAGTCTTAAACGCTCTATCAGGTTCAAATCATATAAGTAATTAAAATTAAAGACCAACAAGTAAATTAAATAAATGGAATTCGGACATAAAGTTCTAGGCTATGAACATCCACATAGATCATCACATGGCTCCACTACTGACGTATCTTAGTCGTTATCTCTCTGGTCAAGATAAATTTATAAATTTACACTCTTCACTAGGTTCCGCTAGTGGTAAGTACAAGGTCAATCCCACAGGGAGTTGGTGGATTTCTCTTTCGATGTTACAATCTGCGGTTTTGAGTCGGGTCTTGCCCTTGGGCAAGAAGTGTAATCAAGCAGAAAGTAAAATGCTGTAAAAGTAAATAACTGAAAAGAAAACACTAAGATAAGTAAGGAAGCAACTTGACTTGGGTTAGAATCCTTGAGTCTTGACTTATGTCTTGATCATCAATGCAAAGTTATTCGTTGTACTGACACATCATTGGTTAACGACGAGCGTAAGAATGGAGTTTTACTCCTACCACCCAAACGCATCACTCAGGAAACCCCCTTTTTAATCGTCACATAGCCACCTAAGCCGCCCAACATACCTTTTCAGCCTAGAAGGAAAGGGTTACTCATTCCCTTATCCCCCTTGCCCAAGATTACTCCTGGACCAAACTTACTCCAGCATACCCAAATAGGCATTAGTGGGACTCTGCAACCATGGACACACCATCTTAGACGTTGTCTCATGGCATTCCCACCTACATCACCGTGTTGATCCCTCTAGCTGGCAAGCAGGGAGTCGCTAACACTTGGAGTTTCCAGTTCATAGTTGTAACCTGATCTTGCCCAAGATTGCTACTGGCCAAACAACACCGATGAGTTGATCAAGTTGTATAGGACTCAGATCCAGCGCTTTAGGAACATGCCAATATAACTATACGTGCAATTAGACCTCTCAAGACGTTATAAGTTCAGACTCAATTCATATTTCCCAAGCCAACTTTAATAAACCTAGCTACTCATACGTAAAGTAAAGAACACAAAGTAAATAAACAAAAGCATACTTATATTAAAATACGGAAATAAAGTGTTACCAAAATATCTTCTTGTCAGGACCAACCATTGGCAAGGCTGAAAGCATTAACATAAATTAAATAAAGATTTTGCCCATAGGACTTGTTTCTTCCTCCCAATCACTCATTGAAATAAAGTCTAGACTAAAGATGAGAGCAGTCAGGCATTGTCCCTCCCTCGAATGTGTGTGTCTCTGATTCATAGCATGAGTATTTATAGATCTCCATGGGCTTGGGCTTTGTAGAAGGTGCGGCTAGGGTTTATGGAGAACTTTCCTTCCCGGTGAGATCCTCCACGTAAAAAGGAGACACTCCAAATCCCCCAAATCATATGTGGAAGGAAAGGGGGATCTATTTTCCTTTTCCGCGAAAGGATAGAAATCTGCCGCGAATCCCAGCGCCTTGCCTATCGTTTTCCACACTCCCAACTGCTTCACTCTGTCTCCTCCTCATGAACAATGTGCTCCTCTTTCCCCTAGTTGTTGTAGTGCGATCTCGAGCGGTACCTTGACTTGAGCTTCAAATTTCCCAAGCTGCTCCGTGTATAATCTTGCTTCTTTCTTGAGATGTCCTTTAACCTTGACCTGTATCCTGCCAGCCCCAGACTCGTGTCCTCCTAGACACAAAATAGAACACAGACAAAGGAAAAAGACTCGATCTAGACATAAAACAAGACACAAAAAGAGCACGAAAAATGGGCTCGTCACACTCACACACTTTAATCACGATTGTCCTCAAGCGTGTAATTATGACTTGCCCAAAAATAAAGAGGAAAATGAAAGACTCAAACAGTCAGCACCAACATACATGTATCACAAACAGTCAAGACATATAGGAGTTAGAGCATAAATCAAGCAATGTTCTCAAGCGGTCAAGTGAGCATAGAGATGTTCCTTACCCGCTCAGCACTCTGTGTTTGGGGTTAAGTGTTTACACTCGATAACTGCTTGATCAAGAAAAGTCTCATAAGTTTGCCTGCTTTCTACATATCTCCACCCAATTAGCCTGATCAAGGCATCTATCCTCAGGTCTTCAAGGATTGTAACGTGGCCTTGGCAAAAGGTTGGAAAATTTGGGAATTGGGCTAAGGTCGGTATGAACTATAGTCTTGGGAAATTACTTAACTTAAGAGCATACTTAACTTCTCCTGAGCCCCATCACACTTTATTTATTGGGTGTATATATTTATTTTTTTTTTGGAATTTTTTTCTGATTTTTCTACCCCTTTCTTTTTTTCTCTTTTCTAAACTCCCCCCGTATTTATTTATTTATTTTTTTGGATTTTCTGGATTTTTGGTTTTTGGGTTGCCCGGTTGGAAGCCAGGGCAGCCATTCGGGGGGTGTGTGTCTAGCCCTTCCTCCTTGCTCCATATGTTTTTCTTTTCTCCCCTATGTTCATCTCAACCAGGGTACGCTTTTATAGGGTTTTAAATAAGTGCGTGAGGCAAAAATAAATATTAAGGGTCAAAATTGGCTAGCAAGGGAAAATGATGATGGTGGGAATTTTTTGGCTCTGGGCTTATGAACAAAATGTGCATAAATCCTCTAGAGACTTGACCAGGGCTGTAGGGTCTCGACCAAGAAAACAGAAGAGTTCTATGACAAATCAAGCCAAAAAGTTGTATACTCACACAGAAAAGAATCATGCTTAACAAATACATATAACATTTAAGGCTTAAAAATCTCACAGGGTAAACATGCTCACATAATCGCATTTCCGTCATACCAGGTTATCCTAAAACATGCTTGATCTACACATCAAAACTCCTACGTCTATCATGATCAAGACACATATACATTTAGCATGCTGGCAATACTCTAAACAAGAAAGAAATAAAAATGACTATGTAACCTAAACAAACGTGGAAACCTTTCCCACTCACACACTTTGCTCAAGGCAAAGTGCTAGAGAAGTCAAAACTCCCTAGTCAAGACTCTAAACAAAACAAGAAAAATAAAATAAAAACTAAAAACCTACAAAAAAAAATAAAGGGAGGACTGAATCAAGGGTGAGCTGGGGGATACATGAAACCTACGTGCTCAAAGTAGGCCAGCTAGGGTAAACAGACGGCTTCTCAATAGGTTCTTCAACGATGTGGGGTTCTCCTTCAGCGTTCTCCTCAATGGTAAACATGCAGGTCAAGGTAGCCATGTAGAAGTGGTCCTCTCGCTCTAAGAATCCTTCATAGTCTGGCTTGATCAAGCCAAACTGTTCCCGATCAATGTTGGCAGGTAGGACAAAGACAGTCTTTGCTGGGGCTTGGACAAGATGTCGCAGATGTGATTTGCTACGAACAAGGAAACACTGAGCCTTTGTTTCTTCTCCATGGCCCAAAGTATAAATAGCTCACTTTGGGACACGATGTTGCTACTATCCTTCTTTCCAAAGAGGTTGATGGTCAAGATGTGGTGACACATCTTGACCGCCGGGTCCGCCAAGGCAAAAGTTTTTTACTCGCTTCCCTTAAAGTTCTTCGTCCTGGAAAGTCCCTCCCACATGCGGTTCCACTGCTCCTTTGGTGCGTTGGGGACTACCTTGATCGTTGTCTTGTACTCCGGATTTAACTTCTTCCTGAAATAGATCATGCCTAGAACTACATCTAGGTCTTCAACTACCACCTTCTGCTGTTTGCCCGCGAGTGAAAACTCCATAATACTGGGGACTCACTCTCATCTCCACTTCTACCTTGACACTCCCGAAAAACTCCCTGACTAAGTCACCATAGGTCGTGGTTTCCCAATCAAGGAACTTTTCCCAACCTATTGCCTTGAATCTTTCCTTAACTTGCTCCTCCACGCCAAGATTCTTCAAAACCTCGAAATCAATGGTCTTAGGGACCACGATCTCTCTCCTATCCATTTCAGTTATCTTGGTCTCAGGAGTCCTGGCCCTTGTCTTCCTCACAGGCGTAACCTTCTCCTTCTCTACGACTATTTTGAACCGGCACTTCCTCGGGGTTTTCTCCTCATAAGATATCTCATCTACCTCCTCCTCTGTAGCCTTGCTCGAACTCCCCTTTTGACTTGCCTCCTTTGGTTGTCAACCTCCATCTCCTCTGTTTTCTTTGCATCCGCTGCTTCCTCCTCCTTTTCGTCTTCTTCCTCGACCTCTGCATATTCATCTACCACTTCTTCAGTTTCTTTCGGTGGTGGGTTATTTTGCTCAGTTTCAACTGTGGGTGTTTGTATGGTTTCTACGGTTGGTATGTGGGGTGGCTTCTGGTGTGATAGTTATAGGCGGTGGTTGGGTTTCAGTGGCTGTAGAGGAGGGTTGGCTACTGGCCTCTCCCTCTTCTTGGCAGGAATCTTCTTTCACACCATGATGATAGAGGTTACGTGTAGGTTTAGGATGGTGGTTATGGACAAAGCGGGGAAGTGGCGTAAAAGAAGTTAAGGATGGTGGTGGTTTTTTGTTCTAACTAGAGAGAAAGTTTGGGGTTGGTTGCAATGAAAGTGAATAGGAGGGTGAGTAGTAATGGTGATAATGAAGAGGTTAGGGAAAGAAAGAGTGTTGGAAGTTGTAGAGGTAGGGAATTGAGCGTAACGTCCAAGAGAGAGGGGGGTTATGCCGGTTGTAGGGTGGAGTAGGTTTGCAGGTATAGGCATTTGATTGCCTTGACTGACACGCTGACGTGGCGGCAGTTACCTTTTTTAGCTCATATGTTTCCCGCGCCGTTTCGCCCTCTTGTTTCTCGACACTTCTACTGCATAAGACAAAAAACTAGGATTTCATTGGGCAGAAAAGTTCTTTCCCTTAGTTGGATAAGAGGAATCTCAAGTCAAGAGCCTTCTTTCCCTCCACTCACACTTTGCTTGAGGCAAAGTGCTAAAATGGGTTAATTGGGCTTCTGGGCTAAAATGCATAAATAAAACACACCAAAAATAAAACGAAAATAAAAACTAAATAAAAGGAAAATAAAAAAGCGATAAAGATACCAGGTTGCCTCCTGGCCAGCGCCTTGATTTAACTTCGTTGGCATCGACGTAGTCCTGCTTCTTGATCAAGCTTCTTTAGTAAGACCTTCTGGGGCAAGGTCCGTGACTTCCTTTCCAGGGCGATATCCATAATAGGCATTGAGCCTATTTCCACTGACTTTGAAAATTGTCCTAGTTTTGAGATCTTGAATGTCCACGGAGCCATTAGGGTAATGCTCTCAGACCATGGTATGGTCCTCTCCACTTGGTAGATAGCTTGCCAGAGGCGAACCCAAGGCGGTTCTTGTATAAAAGTATCAACTCGCCTTTGTTGAATTTCCTTCCTTGGGCTATGTGGTCATGCAACTTCTTCAACTTCTTCTTGTACAAGGAAGCATTGTCATAAGCCTCAAGTCGGATCTCCACTAGCTCTTGCAAACTCAGCTTCCTTCCTTCAATAGCTCCATCTCAATCTTGATTGATCTTGCTCACTGCCCAAAACGTCTTGTGTTCCATCTCGACAGGTAAGTGGCACAACTTTCCATATACCATACGGTATGGGGACATTCCAAAGTTAGTCTTGTAGGTTATCTTGTATGCCCAAAATGCATCGTCAAAGTGATCACTCCAGTCATTCCTCGTCTCGCCAACTGCCTTCCTTAGAATGTTATTCACAATGTGGTTAGAGACTTCAGGTTGCCCATTGGCTTGAGGATGGTATGCAGTAGACATATGGTGGTGAACTTCATACTTCTTGAGAAAGCTTGTGATGGTGGAGTTGTACAAATGTGAACCTCTGTCCCTGACTATCGCCTTGGGCATGCCGTATCTGATGAAGATGTTTGCCTTGAGAAATCTTGTTATCGTCCTTGCATTTGCATTTGGAGTTGCAATTGCTTCTATCCACTTAGAAACATAATCCACTGCTAGCAAGATGTACTAATTTCCTTTGTACTTGGGCAAGGGGCCCATGAAGTCCATGCCCCATATGTCAAAAATCTCCACTAGCAAGACTGGTATTAAGGGCATCTCATTTTTCTTGGAGATGTTTCCTTCTCTTTGGTATTGGTCGCATGTCCTACGCTCATTGAGGGGTATTTCGTCATTTCCCTCAAGATCCTGCTCAAGTGATCAGCCATGAGATACTTTAGCGCTGCGTAATCCGTGTAGACCACTGTCTTGCTCCTGAAAAAATAGGAACGAAACTTCTCAAAGGTAAATACCACGACAATGAGCTTTCTCTGTGGTGGTATAGTTGATCTGGGCTCCGGTAAGGGTCTTCAAAGCATAATAAATCACATGGATCTCCTTGCCAATCTTCTGGCCCAGCACTGCTCCAATGGTGTATCCGCTTGCATCGCACATTAGCTCAAAGGGTATCCCCCATTCGGGTGGTCTGATTACTGGTGTTGAGATCAAATGATTCTTCAAGATTTGGAATGTCTTCTTGCATTCTTCGTTGAAATCCCAAGGCACATCATTTTGGAGCAGCTCGTTCGTCGGTTGGGCTATCTTGGCGAAGTCCTTGACAAAGCGGCGGTAGAAACCTACGTGGCCAAGGGATCCCCGAAGTTTCTTCTCATTGGTAGGGTAGTATGGCGATAACTTCCACCTTGGCACATTCCACTTCAATTCATTTCTCAGAGATAACATGGCCAAGCACAATGCCTTCCTTGACCATAAAGTGGCACTTCTCGTAGTTGAGCACCAAGCCTTTCTCCACAAACCTTTGTAGTACCATAATAAATCACATGTAATGCTGGCATATCGCAGGGCTGATTCCCTTGATATCGGCTAAGGTCAATCCTATAACCTCCTTGTATTTCCATAGCAAATCTCGAATCCTATCTTCCTCTTCTTGGTGTAACTTCGAGCTAATGATCACTGGCAATGTCTCCTCCTTGCCCGGGTAAATATATTTGAGGTGTTTGGATAGGTCTTCAGCTCCAACTTTGGTGGCTTGAGTATGGATAATTCCATCTGGTTCCTCGTAATCGAAAGTGATTTGGGAACTTTTTTCTCAACTGCTTAGACAGATGTCTCAGTGGCTACTTCTTTCTCTTCGCCCTCTTCATTGCATGGTTCGTCCTCCAATTTGTTCAGAATTTGGGGCAAGGCTTCCTCAATGTCTTTGTCAATGGATTCCACAAAATCCACTATCCTCTCATCTGGAGCATGTTGCTCTGCCTTGTAGATATCAAAAGTCACCGTCTCTCCAGCACACTTGCAAGTCAGCTTCCTGGTGTCGCAGTCGATAAAGGTCCTAGCCGTCTTGAGGAATGGCCTACCTAAAAGCATAAGAGGTTTCTTGGCAGTAAAGCGGCCCATGTTAAGTACATAAAAATCAACAGGAAAAATTAAGTCTTGTACCTTGATCAAGATATCCTCCACCATGCCTTCTGGATAAACGCTTAACTTGTCTGTTCGTTGGATCACGGCCCTAGATGGTTTCAGTGGACCTATCTTCAATTCTTCGTACATAGACAGGGGCATGACGTTGATCGAAGCCCCCAAATCTAGCATGGCTTGATCAATGCTGGTGTTTACGATTACACAAGGGATATAGAACATCCTTGGATCCTCACACTTGGTTGGAAAATCATTCTTGAGCACTGCAGAGACATTCTCTCCGACTAGGAATCTTGTGTTGTCAGGGTACTGTACTTTTTGGTACACAGCTCCTTCAGGAATTTTGCGCATCTTGGCATAGTCGTCAGTGCAGTGACAAGTGGAATGTTTATTTCCACCTTATGGAGCACCTTGAGTAGTTCCTTCATCTCTTCAGCATCATTTGTTTTGGCCAACCTTCTTGGGAAAGGTGGCTTGCAGTAAATGTTCTCCTCCCGAGCCTTCTTGGGTGACTTAACTCTAGGTTTGGGCTCTGACTTCTTCTAGTTTAGGCTTCTTGACTAGCTCCTCTAGCTCTGGTACCTTGATCTTCTCTTCCTCAACTTCTAGCTCCTCTGGTTCTACCATCTCCTTGGCGGGTTCAACTACTCGTTCAGGTAAGAATTTACCGTTCCTGAGCATCACCGCATTGACTTGTGGCTCGGGATTCACCTAGACTTGGGAGGGAAACCCTCCTTACTTGTTGTCCATCTTGACGATAACATGGGTCAAGTTGGAGATCTGGTTGGCTAGTGACTGTAGAGCAACTCGACTTTCAGTCTTGAACTTCTCAAAGTCGCCGCTGAACTTGTGTTGCTCCTTGGTCAAGTTCTGAACTGTTTTGGATAGAGATGGGCCTCTTGGCTAAATTTAATGTTGAGCCTCGGGTGGAGCTTGGTAGTGATTTCCTCCGTACCTTAGGTTCTCGTGGTTCCTCCATCATGGATTATGAGATTGTAAGTGGGGATCAAATCTCTGACTTGGGCCTTGGCTATGGTTTCCTCCATTGTTGGTATGCCCAAAAGCATTGACTTTTTCTTCTCCTAGGGTGGGACATTCATCGGTCATGTGAGTGGTAGCATAGCATAGCTGGCACGCCTTGAAAACTTCAAAAGGCTGCTTGTTCAAGATAGAAAATCCACATGCGGCATTCAGAAATTGCCGCTCATCAGGCCTCATTCCATTGACGTAGTAACGGATCCAGTCCTAGTCAGAGATGTTACGCTGCGGGCACTTGGCCAACATGAGGTTGAATTTGTTCCAGTGGTCATAGAGTGACTCTCCAACTCTCATCTAGATGGTGCTCATCATGTTCTTGCATTATGGATCCTCAAGACAGGATAGAATTTCTCCAGGAACTTCTGCTACATTGCTTACCAAGTCGTGACACTACCTGCAGGTAAAATGTAAAGTCATTCTCAAGCAGTATCTTGAAGTGAAAAAGGAAATGATACCAGACGTATGTACTCCCTTTCTGCTGCCTCGTTGGTCCTGATGGTTCCACAAGCCATCTCAAAGTCTTGGCGATGCCTTTGCGGATCCTCTCCTGGTAGGTCACTGAACTTGGGCAAGATCTAATTGAAAGAGTGTCTGAGTTCCCAGTTGTCAGCTGTCACGAGCAAGGTAATGCTCAAGGGTTTCAAATTATTATTGTTGGGGAACATCATCTTCCTGAGTGTCTGCTCCGGAGGTGCATCCCCATTGTTTTCATTGTTGATTTCTTCGTGTTCCTCCGCCATTCTTGCTGCTCGACGGGTTTCTCGCTCAAGTTGTGCATGTCTCCTTAGTCTACCTCTTCTCCTCTTGGTGTTCCTCTTGATCTCTGGATCAAACAAAACTTCTCCGAGTTGCCCTTCAGGATTCGATCGAAGCAAACACCGTGGACAAGACTTGAGTCAAGGTGAGAGAGAAATTCTAGAAAGCACAACTCCAAGGCAACGGCGCCAATCTGACGGAGCTCAGTCGTTATCACTCCGGTCAAGATAAATTTATAAACGTACACTCTTCACTAGGTTCCGCTAGTGGCAAGTACAGGGTCGATCCCATAGGGATTTGGTGGATTCCTCTCTCGATGTCACAATCTGGGGTTTTGAGTCGGGTCTTGCCTTGCGCAAGAAGTGTAATCAAGTAGAAAGTAAAATATTGTAAGTGTAAATAACTGAAAAGAAAACACTAAGAGAGTTAAATAAAAAAGCAACTTGACTTGGGTTAGAATCCTTGAGTCTTGACTTATGTCTTGATCATTCGTGCAAAGTTATTCGTTATACTGGCACATCATTGGTTAAAGGCGAGCGTAAGAATGTGGTTTTACTCCTATCACCCAAACGCATCACTCAGGAAACCCCCTTTTTAATCGTCACGTAGCCACCTAAGCCTCGCCCAGCATACCTTTTCAGCCTAGAAGGTAAGGGTTACTCATTCCCTTATCCCCCTTGCCCAAGATTAATCCTGGACCAAGCTTACTCCAGCATACCCAAATAGGCATTAGCAGGACTCCGCAACCATGGGCACACCATCTCAGACGCCCATTCCATGGCGTTCCCACCTACATCACCGTGTTGATCCCTCTGACTGACAAGTAGAGAGTAGCTAACATTTGGATTTTCCAGCTCGTAGTTGTAACCTGATCTTGCCCAAGATTGCTACTGGCCAGACAACACCGAGGACTTGATCAAGTTGTATAGGATTCAGATCCATCGCTTTAGGAACATGCCAATACAACTATACGTGCAATTAGACCTCTCAAGACGTTATAAGTTCAGACTCAATTCATCTTTCCCAAGCTAACTTTAATAAACCTAGCTACTCATATGTAAAGTAAAGAACACAAAGTAAATAAATAAAAGCATACTTATATTAAAATACGGAAATAAAGTGTTACCAAAATATCTTCTTGCCAAGACCAACCATTGGCAAGGCCAAAAGCATTAACAAAAATTAAATAAAGAGTTTGCCCGTAGGACTTGTTTATTCCTCCCAATCACTCATTGAAATAAAGCCTAGACTAAGGATGAGAGCAGTCGGGCATCGTCCCTCTCTCAAATGTGTGTGTCTCTAATTCATAGCATGGGTATTTATAGATCTCCATGGGCTTGGGCTTTGTTGCGGGTGCAGCTAGGGTTTACGTTGAACTTTCCTTTTCGGTGAGATCCATTGCATAAAAAGGAGACACTCCAAATTCCCCAAATCATCTGTGGAAGGAAAGGGAGGTCTATTTTCCTTTTCCGCAGAAGAAAAGAAATCCGTCGTGAATCCCAGTGCCTTGCCTATCGTCTTCCGCGCTCCCGATTGCTTCACTCTGTCTCCTCATCTTCAGATTGCCCAAGTTGCTTCGTGTATAATCTTGCTTCTTTCTTGAGATGACCTTTAACCTTGACCTGTATCCTGCCAGCCTCAGGCTCATGTCCTCCCAAACACAAAACACGACATAAATAAAGGACAAAGACTCGATCTAGACCTAAAACAAGACACAAAAAAGAGCACGAAAAACGGGCTCGTCAACTACTCATGCATTCAATCGCATAGCCATAATTCTAAAAAACTATCTAATTACTAACTTTCTCATTTATAATTTGATTGTGACTTTGTCTCTCGTATTAAAGCCACACAATTAAGAATTCAAGATAACAAATGAATACTCGGTCACTACGTTTCCGATTGCAACCTAGGTTGATTGGACTTTGATCCGGCACAAGAATTATCTCTCGATCTCACCCTACGTCTAATTAATTGCAACGGTGATCAATCGGTACAATTTAACAAGCATAATATAAACAATGAGCATGAATAACGATAAACAAAAATAATCTCTAAGAAGTCCACAAACCAGTAGAGATTCAACTACCCTATCCAATCACATAATTATCAAGCAAGAAATCAATATAAAAACTTACTAAGATTGCACTACTTGGATGGAGAAGTCGATCTCCACCTCAAATCCGACTTCCAAATGTGAAATTACAAGATAAAAGTGTCTTTTAAAGAGAGTTCTAATGTTCAGTCCTCGAGTTCTATTCTAATATGAGATAGATGTGGGAAATATCTCTTCCAAATGGCCTGATTTTCCATTAAAAACCCGTCGAAAACTACCGCCCATCGAACGCTGAGTAGCCAGTGGCCGCTGGCTTTCACTCATTGGTGCACAAAATTAGCAGGCCTAGTGGTCGATGGCCTCTGCTCTTTTTCTGCATCCAGCGAGCGCTGGCAAGGCCACGCTCGCTGGCCCGTGTGCTTTGTCCCCTCGCTTGTTCTGCATCTGGCAGGCACTGGGACCTCAGCGCCCGCCAGGTTCCAAACTCCCTCCTTCCGTGTCATTTCTCCCATCGTGTCGTCCTCAACCTGTGCTGCTTCATTCGGCTAAGCTTCCTCGGTATTTTTGGCATCATTCAGATCACATTAGCTCCTTTCCGTCATCTTACATCCAAAACAAGAACAAACAAAACACGACATAAACACGAACTAAAAGACCCCAAATCGACTCCAAGTAAAAGTTAAACACGACAAAAGATGAACCAAAAACACACATAGAAACGAGCTAAACCTGTGGGTAAGTTTCCACCGAGGACAGCCGCGGGCGGAAGGTGAAAAACACAGAGAGAACCGAGCAGTTGAGAATTTGGATTAAGCTGAGGGAATTTTCAAAAGATAAACAATTTGGAATTTAGAAATCTAGAAAGAGAGATAGGGGTAGAGGTTACCTTTGAAGTTGTCGACGATGAAGCTCCGGTAAGCTTCCATCGAGAGCAGCTGAGAGCAGGGAGAACAGCCGTGAGCGATGGAGGTTTTAGGGGGATCACCGACAAGTTTCTGCCGCCCAATCGAGAGATTCGAGAGAGAGATGGAAATTAAACAGAAATCGGGAATGCATTACAAATTATGGAGTTAAATTATTATGATTTTCAGTCTTTGTTGGACTTCTTAATTTTAAACATAAAGTTGTTATTCCTGTGTGCATATACTATAGTGCATGTAGTATTAACTAACTTGTGTACGTATCTTCAATTCCTTTTTTTTTTTTATTATTATGCATTTAATTCCTTTTTATATATTAGAGGTAATAACAAAGTTAGCCATTTTTCTATCCATTTTAAGACTCTCTTTTCAATTTTCAGCTACACTGAATACATACCCAAATAATTTTTTTAGACTTGTTGACGTCGGTTCCAAAACTTGAAATTGTAACTAAATTGTTACCTACACAGTCATAATTTGAAATTGAATCGTCGATTACGTACAATTACAATTTTAGAACTATCGATTAAGATCCTATTACAAATAAAATTGATTCCCTAGATTTTGATTCCTTTCAATACATCGCACGGGTATACATACTAGTTATATATCAAATGTAGTGTATGAGATGAAATAGTAATTTGAATTTAAGTATTTGGTCAAATTATCTTTTCGTAATTTTGTTAATCCGTATATTATAATTAAAATTTTTCCAATCCTTTACATTCTTGGATTGGTACTCAACTAGTCGAGTAAAAGTACTATTAAATATGCTATAACATAATCACACCTTTATTAATTAATCGTTTAGCCAACAATTTGTTCATTATCATGTATAATTAATTTGCTCTTGATCTACAAATAATTATACAATGATCGATTATTGATATTTATTCGGAAAATAAATTATAATATATTTAAAGTAAAGAAAATAAAATATTATAAATAGGTGGGATACGAGTGGGAAACTTTACCGAAGTTTGGAAAGATAATAAATGTTTCCATTTCTTTCCTTATCATCTCTTTATTGATTATTATACGTAAAATTACTTTTGGCATTGTTTAGTCAAAACTGATTAATTTAATTAATTTCAACTGTCAATATATCTTGTAATATAGTTTAATCTAATTACTAATCTTATGTGTAATTCCTTTTGTAATATGAACTAATTTGTATGCATATACAGGGGCGGTTTTGGGGCGGTGCGGTCGGGACCGCACAGGGCCCCCGATTATTGGGACACCGAAAAATATTGTTCGTATACAAATATATATTTATAATGTTGATATTTTATCAAAGAAACGTTGTAGCACAAATGGTAGACTACTTGGTTTATAAGTCAATCAACACTTTAGATGTATAGGTTCAAATCCTTGATGAATTTTTCAAACACAAACACTATTTTTTTTTTAACACAACACTATAAT
The DNA here is from genome assembly GCA_026898415.1 of Leonotis leonurus. Taxonomy (NCBI): domain Eukaryota; kingdom Viridiplantae; phylum Streptophyta; class Magnoliopsida; order Lamiales; family Lamiaceae; genus Leonotis; species Leonotis leonurus. The sequence continues at coordinate 2,284,792 of JAPKLX010000014.1, read as the reverse complement.
TTCTAAGTAATTTAGATTTATAATGTTATTTTAAAATTAAATTTAGTATTTAATGATTCTTAATGAATTTAGCATTAATAATTAATTTTAATTTTTATAATGTTATTTTAAAATTAAATTTAGTATTTAATGATTCTTAATGAGTTAGCATTATTAATTGATCTTAATCTTACTTTGAGTTAGTGGTTATTTAAGTTATTTTATTTTTCATTTTCTTTCAATTTTATTCTTTGTTCTTGCATCATCTTGTTCCGCATGTTTGTGTCATATTGTGATCGTATTTACGAAAAGTCTCTCTTGTGTTTTCAGCATTCGGACTGAGGGTATTTTTTAAAATTAAAGTTACTCAAATTATATTTACGAACAACTATGTCTGAATAAAATATAAAATTATAAAATAAAAATATATTTAATAATATAAAAAATTATTTTTGAAATTTTTATTTTAAAATTTGCACAGGACCCTTTAAAGTTTGCCCTGGGTCTGTGCATATATGATATATGAAGATGCATGTATTTTTCCAGATTGTCATAATTAATCTGAAATATACAAATTACTTCAATCATTCATGGTAATAATTTCAATTATTGGTTGGTACCTAGTGTGGTGTTTTATTTGCCTTGATCTAATTATATATATATATATATATATATATATATATTTAATACACATTAAAAATATTATAATATTAATAAAATAATTTGGTTTTTCAAATTTTTAGATTTAGTTTCGTGAATCTGAACCAAACCAAATAAAATTAGGTTCAAATATTACGTGTGAATAGCGCATTATTTCTGCTAGTTAAAATAAAAGCTCACAAAATCTCTAAATAAACAAGGCTAATAATGTCCCAGATTATTTCACTAAATCACCCTAAATTAATAAGGCTTTTCAAATAATCGCAAAATACTTAAATACATGCAGTTTGAGTTTGGAGAGGAGGGATAAATCAATCTATATTCCATTACAAGGAAAAACTTATATACGACGATACATTTTTAGAAAAAGCCAAAAGAAAAAGTGGCAGCTAATAATAATATTAGAGATGAGTGCAATTTAATGGATGGCTTGGATACTGTTGCTAGAGCTGGCCTTCACTCTCCTCAATTTATTTTCTAGTAGTATTTCATCTTCCTCAAATCATATTTTACCACAAGTTTGAAGCTAAAAAACCTGCAATCTTCTTCAACCTTTGCAAGGGGAGTACTTTTTTACACTTGCAGAGGGACCCCATGTAATTCAAACTAAAGCTAGGAACCCTCTTCAATCAGCACCTGGGCTCCTGCTTCACAGGCGCCAAACTTGACGAGCTGAAAATCATCGACTGAAAAAAGGAAGATATTCAACTACTTTAATAAGTTCAGAAAGAAGATCACGCATTTATAAGAAAGGGTATTAGTTTGGTATTACTTTGGTTCCCAAATGATCAAACAGTACATCTACAGATTATATTTGCCTGCTTTGACTATGTTATGTTATAAAATCCCAGACTTTGTCAGTGTCAACAAACAATTCGAAAGACCATCACATTTAGGTAACATAGTGAAAATTAACAGAAAAAATGGGATCATAATTTGAAGCTAGCATAGCTTGTATTAAAAGAGTTTTTATGCAATCTGCATTTTATGAATGAGAAACTCTTACTAACAAAATTTGAGAAAGTACCTGTGATGAGGGAGGAAAAATGCTACTCGTGAGTTCCTCATTTAAGAGCACTGGAAGTGGAGGCATTTGACTAATAATTCCAGGCATTTTGCTCATGCTGCAGCCACAAAATAAAAGGCTAAACAAGATACAAATGAACACCAAATAATGTAATAGACTGATAAAAGTAATTTACCTGTCCAAAACTGTAATTATGTTATTTCTCACGCGAAAAAAGAGATCAATGTTTTGCTGCAACTGCAACAAAAGTTCCAGCGTCAGGGAAACAAAAATCTTCTAAACTTTATTTTATGTAGAGAGCTTAAAGAGCATGCAATAGATATGATATACCCCTCTAAGATGACCCAAAAGCTAAACTAAGTACAGGTTATTCACTTTTTTCAGAAATATCAAATAAAGCACTCAGTTGAAGTTAACCAAGCATAGCACCATAAAAAGATAAATCATAGCAATGTAAATTGTGGAAAATGTGACCATCATGTATCTTTGGGCACTCACAAGAGCATTAAAGTTCATACTGTTGCTTCTCATAAATAGTTGCGTAAACACAAGACAGCTAGAAGGAATAAACATTAAAATAAATATATATGGGGAAAGGGATGTAGTTAGCAACCACACTACAACCAAGAGGAAATATGCATAGTTCGTGCGTTTGAAAAGTTATTTTGCAAATTCATAATACACCAATAGAATGATTACCCACAAAAGAAATTAAAGAATATCAAACATGTTCAGTCATCATAATATATTCTGCTTGTAAAGTACAAATGTACAGTACATATACTTTGAAATTAATAAAATAAACTCATTTCTTTTTTAATTAAAAGGTCAACTAGAAATTGCCAAAAATATGTTCCACCTTCCAGGGAACAATTGGGTTTGGGCATCACCTTCTCAGTCGAAAGATTTACAGAAATTTGTTGGAAAGACTGACTGTTTTCTTCAAGAAGATGTCTGGTCATGCCACTCAGTACTGAAATACAAACAAAAAATTGTCTGATTAGTATGTCTTAACTTACAGTTGATAAAAGAGCATATAACAGTTCAACTTCATTCCATTAGGATTTGGGAAACAAACTACATTGATTCTGATATGTTAATACTTTTGGCAATTGATTGATAAGCTTTTTCTTTTATGCTTAATGGTGTATCTAGTTGCTGCACTTTTTGCGGAAAAAAAGAAGAAAAGATTCGTTTAATATGAATAGCAATATAGAAAAACCTCCTGAGAGCATATAACCAGACTGCTGGTTAGTGGTTGATGAATATGGAGCAACATTTACTGAAGAGGCTGAAGACGTGTTATGCTTCAAAGGAGGTTCCACCATTTTTTCCTGAAAAAGGGTGAAAATTAGACAACCATCCTTAAATTCTGGTCCATGGACTAGCACTGCAAGAAAATTACAGCATGAAAAGATCCTTAAATTCTAGCTCATAGGCTTACGAAATCCTTGACTTTGTGTAGCACTTGTGAAAAGATCACAAACAAAAAAATCTTACCAGAAAAAGAGTAACATATTCAGCATGAAAATCTATCAATCAAGTCCAACTTGATGATGGTGACCTTTTGGCTCTACATTATAGGTTTCAAAGGAACAGGGTTCAACTCCATACAAGAGAGAGAGAGAGAATTTGCATCCTAACCACAGAGTCATTCTGATAGCAATATCAAAGTATATGAATAAAGATCAAAGCAGTAAGATTCCTAGGTGTGCGTTTTGTTAAACAGGTTTCTATTATTAAAGGACAGATGTCCATTGTTGAAAGTATCATCCAAATAACAGAACGTCCATCTATTTCAAGGAACAACAACATAAGAAGGTCAAATCAGAAACAACAGTGAATAAACCCAATTAGTTATTGATCAGCTTCACACTCCAATGCCCTTATGAGAGAAGATAATGTTTCGGTAGATTGAAGAGCTCAAATATAGCTGGCACATTTTGCTATTGGTTGACAACAAATTGTTTTAAATTCGAGAAACTACAGCAGAACAGAGTCTAGAAGTTAATGTCAGTTCTGTATACTATATAGGAAAACCTACATATCTTCTTACCTTTCGACCATTAACTTTCTTCCCCAAGCATGGATACTCCTGTTTCCTTTGCTTTGTCTGACATACAATACAACTCATTAGCAATAGCCACCACACAAAAAAGAATACTCTTCTTAGTAGCTCAGCTAGCAGGTAAAAGTAAATTTGAAGTGAAAAACATCACCTAAAAAAATATTACTAGAACTAAAAGAGAATTATATCACTAGCTAGAGTTTTATAGGGCCAATAAGCTTACCATCAACCATCTACATCGCAGAGCAACATCTCGTACCGTCTTGTCACGAAGTAAGGCAGCAATCTTAATATACTTAATGATGTTGGGTTCACGAGCATATCTACAGATTAAGGAATCAACCAAATGAAATTAGTCTCGCTGCCTTGGAACTCGGAAGACAGAAAGAAATGCAAGATAAGTTCGATATGACTTGAGGCCACCTGACACCATTAACAAATATTAAAAGTGTCGGTGTGATATGAAACTAAATCCTAACAAACAGAAAAAAGATGCACCGAATAGTACTGGAAGCAAATAGTGGCAATGTAAGCCAAAGAACCCATATATTACAATAGGAAAAACTATTTCACAAATAATTTGTATCTAGCAAATAAGCATTTACAGTGAAATGATTCATGAGTGGTGGGGGGGGGACCGGACACACATTTGGGGTTATGATAACCAAATGAAAAGGCTTTACTTTCTGCATTATATCTGTTGGAGCTTACATGCATATTAGGTAGATTCAAAGATTCCAAGATCCACTTGAATCAGATCTAGAACAACTTTACTTACAAGCATCAATCTTAAATATACAGAAACGCAGTACCACAAGCCAATGTGATAGAGCCATAATAAACAATCTATTGAAGAAAATTTGAGGTATAAAAAACAGGTCTTAAATATGACAGCTTCACACAGAACGGGGAGGAAAAAAATTCCATAAAACTGTAAAAGTGCTTATGACTAGATTATATGTCCATTTGTCTATAAAAAACATGGCCTTAGACACATAAAAGTTCAAAGCACGAAAAATTCCTCTTGCAGGATCTAAATCCTTGTTCAGATGTGATGATGAAAGAAATTCATTGTCAAAGGATTTTCCAAAGACACCAAGTAGTTATATCCATCATCGTTAGTATCCTCAAGGCTTTTGGCTAATTTTTTTCCTTAAAATAAGACTAACTGTACCAAGGATAAATATCTGGAGCGCTATTCACAATCTTGTAACGTTGTACCCCTGGGAACCATAAAAGTACGGCATAACCCAGAAAATTCCCCTAACGAGATTAGCTGACTTTACCCAACCCAAACAGCAAGTAAGTACCTACTTGGCAAGTCCCTCCTGTAACTTGCACTGTTCATCGATCGACCACTCCGCCGCGAAACCGGTATCATGCTTCAAACCGGGGAAGGAACCCTGCACGTGCGTCAACGAGGAATCTAGAGAAGTTTGCGCGCCAAATAGCATTCTTCCGCTAGGGCATTCATTTCCTCCACCGACGTAATTATAGTTGCCCATAGAAATCAATTCGCAGTCGCCTGAAGCGGCGCTGCTGCTGCTCGTTGTTAGACCGGGCCTGAACAGCTGGTGCTGGTGCTGGAACCCAGCGGTGGAGTCGCTTGCCATTTGTTGTGTGCGAAATAGTTGGAGCTACAGCATTAGAAACTCGGAGCACACCTTGAAATTAGTGAAGAAGAAGAAGAAGAACATCTGGTGCGGCAAGGATTTTGGTCCCTACAATTTGGTCAGATTAGCATGGGCATGGGGTTTGGTTGCTCCAGATTTTACCAAATTTGTAGAGAGAGAGAGAGGGGGAGAGAGAAATAATTGCACTAAATTATAAGCATGATGTTGTGTTGTTGGTTGCTGCTTCTTTCTTTTCTCTTCTGCTCTGCTCCTGCTATTTCATTTTTTTGCTCTGTAAAGTGAGAGACGCTTTTCTCTCTTTCTTTGCATTGCTGCTCCTTTCTCTTCTCTTTTCTTTTCTTTTCTTTTCTTTTCTTTTTTACTACCTACCACTATAGATTAAACTCAATTCAGTTTAATCTATTAAGTATATTATATAAAATTATTATTAATAATCAATAAGATTATATTTTAACCATGATGACCATGTTTCAATTAGGAGTTGAAGAAAATAAAAGTACGAAAACATGTGGAAATAGAAGGGAAGGGAACACAAGAAAACATTTGTGGCGCCATTGCGAATCCCAATAAACGTTTGATGCTCATTATTACACAAGGAAACTTCAAATTATTATACTATATATGATTGGAATAATTTAAAGCACCAGCAAAACCTTCTTTTATTTATTTATTTATTTTACAACCTACTCGTGTTTTATTATCGGAGTATTACAACATTCGTAATCGTAGGGTTTTGAGAATCTGGGTTGGTTTTTCTCTCTTTGATGGAAAAAAAGGCTTTGGTGTTTTGTTTTTTAACTTTTAGGAAAGCAATTGAAGGATTGTACACAATGAAAAGGTCACTTATTGTAACTGCAACTTGTGAATTGTATTGTACCTGATGAATGATGGAGTTTTTTTTTTTTTTTTTTTTTTTTTTTTTTGAGGTTGGGGTTTTAAATGGTGCTGTCCAATCTGATGTAAAATTTACCACCTAAAATATCTAGTACTTCATCCCTCTAAATGCGACAACAAAGAATTTGGTACAAAAATTAAGAAAGTAAAGTATTGTATTTAAAAAAAATAAGAGATAAATATTTTTAAGGTAAAATTATTTCTTTTTGGAAAAGTGACCACTATTAATAGAATGTCTCATAAAGAAAATGTGACCACATTTAGCGGGACGGAGGGAGTAATATATTAAAGATGCCACAACTTTTGTAGTACACCCTTCAACCACTAATAATTTTGTACATTGTTTATGCCACTCACACCAACATGAATGAATTCCTCAACAACATAGACCATTGCAATATAGTGATAATAGTTGGTAAAAATTTCCATTTTGTGTAATGTATATATAAAACATGTTCATGTTTTTAAATTCATATAAAAAATATTTAACAATAAATTAATTATTATGTTCTTGAATGTATGAGAAGGGAGCGATCTGGAAATTGGGGATAAGAAGTTAGGGGGTGATGTTGGAGCGGTGTGGGACTGCGGGCTGTAGGGGTTGCGAGTTTTGGGGCTGGAAGGCTACGGGGGTTCTGGGCTGGAGGGGCCGGAGGGGCCGGAGGCTGCTATCCCAAGCCGGCCAAGAGATGACAAAAATAGGGTGTTTTTCTGTGTTGCACTACGAATTCAGCGTTGTCTCTTAGTCTCTCATATTTATTCTCCTCATATTTATTCTCTTGCGCCCTCCGTCAAGACCCGCGTTATAAGAGAAGATTAGCAAAGCAGGAAAAGAGAGAGGAATCTTATTCTCTTCACGTCCGGATGAGAGAAGCATTTGGAAAGGGCTTCGTGTCAGAAAGGATCCAATCTATAAACACGAAAATGAAACAAAGTTCGTCCCTGCTCGAAGGGTGTTGGGCTAGGGTGGTTTGGAGCTGGGACCTGCAGGATTGGGGGGCAGGTTTGGGCCTGGGGGGTTGTAGGGGGGAGCGTGTCCTAGGTGGGGTGGGGGCAGCCTGCCTGAGCTGGGGACTCGCATATGTGGCAATATGAGACTGTTTTTGTATATTTGAACATTTTTTCATATTTTAAAAAATTGGACGTTTTTGACATGTATATTGAGAACAGTGGGCATTTATTATTTTTCCATTAGATCTAAGGTCTCCAATTTAAATCCTTCAGGACATGATTTTAAATCGAATAGAGATCACAAGCTAATTGTTAATATACAAAACTCAAATATTAGAATCCATATCTTAGAAATTATAATTCCCCAAAAGGGTAAAAAGAAAACCACAGAACTTCAACAAGAATAGACCGAATTGGGCTGCTGCAATATGTTGCTCGATGTACAGACATGTCAATGAAGCAATCATACTCCAACAAAGAACATTGAGAAAGAGAAAGAATTTGGAGATAATGCCAATAGTTATTATTCATCTTCTGACGTTACAATCATAAGCTCTGAGCAAATAAAACTGGCAAACAGAGGAACTACAAAAAAGGGAAAAACCAATACTTCACAATGGAAGCAAGTTTCTAATGGTACATTGGGTTTTGGGAGGGGGAAGACTAGTCATCATCTCATCTCTACTTATGAAATCAAAATTAGAAGAGTCTAGTAACAACTTACCATTTCTAAAGACGAAGAGACTGAGGTAGGACTTTGAATTTCAGGTGTACATAACACCCATCTTCTTTGCAAATTCATCATCGTCTTCTTCTTCTTCATCAATGTATTCTTCCCCAACAGCATCTCCATTTTCGCCATCATACATTCCGTAGTCCTCCCCACCCATTTGCTCGTAATCGGACTCCCCCTCTCTCTGCTCATAGGGTTCAGATTCTGGGTCCACTCCATCCACACCAAGTATGCCTTCTTCAACTTCTGGCTTGCTAGGAACTAGTTGCAGGTCAGAACTAGAGCTACCCTGCTTAATCTCTCCTGCTACCATAGTTTGAATCAACATAGACTTGTCTGGACAGTCAGTTGCATCCTCTCTCTCTTTCTGATTTTTCTGTTCTACAACACCTTCAGCTCTTGATGAATTCCTACCAGCAATACTTCCACTAGTTTCACGTCTCTTCCGCTTGAGAATTTCTTCAAGTGGCTTAGGCCCTTCAAATGAAAGACCACTTTCACTCTGTTGATGCCAATCAGTCAACTGTTTTCTCTTGCCAAGTGATTGTTGATCAGTCACATCCTGTCTACTAGAAGCACCATGATTCTGGGTCTTCAATTCTGACAGCCGTTTTGGTCCAGCAAAATCAAAGTTATTCTCACTTACAAAGTTTCTTCTCGAGTCCGGACCTCGATAATTTCTTGGACCATCATTAGAAGCTTCTTCAGGCCTTCCTGTTAATCTGTCTCGGATCCTTCCGGGATTAGAGGAGACACGAATCGTGCTCCTAATCATATCCCTGTTGTTTGGAGAAGGCGATCTTCCAGGAATTCTTATTCTTCCTTGAAGGCGACTACCAAGAGAATTCTCACGTGAGGAATTACGATGCTCATCTCTATGCGGGACCCGGTAGCTCCTACTTCTAACATGCATGTCGCGCGGGTGTTCATGACTAATGATAGATCTTAGACCATTCGATTTCTTATGCTTTGCTAGACGGTGCCTCAGATCCTGTTCGTCAACTTTACCATGGCTCTCTGACCGACCATATGACCTCCTTTCCAGATAAGACCCTCCAGACATCCTCTCAGATGAAGCTCTGTGCTGCTCCCAACCATACTGTCCCTTATGGTGCTCGTGTGAGTCATAACCAAGAGGCTCTTGATATCTATCATCATCAATTGCAGAAATCACGTAATCTGCAGAGCGACCAATTTCGTATTCAGTTCCAGGATCATGTTCTCTCGACACCCCATATCTATCTTCACCCGGATAGAACTCAGAATCTCTTCCCTCATCATCTACAAGAACATCAAACCCAGGAGACGGCTCCCTTGAAACTTCTTCTGCATCCTTACTGTTCAAGCTTTCACGCTCATCAAACAAGTGAGGTTGCTGAATATGATTGGACCAGCTGACTGGGTTCCCATTAGATACAGGAGCAGCAGTCCTATACCCAGAGAATACAGTACTGCCTGAAGCTTGTGGAACCCTCCTGCTTAAAGGAGTGTCATTTCTAGGAGCAACAGATTCCACTGCAGCTAGTGGTCTTGTCCGTGCTGTATCGTTGAGTGATTTAGCCACATTTATTGGCATACCTTTCTGTTGTAAGGGCTTCTCAAATCTACCAGAAGGCTTCTTCAAAGTTGCAGGTTCAACAGCAGAAATAGTTACTGGTAAAGATATGGCTTTGGCATTTGAGGCATTTGGTGCATGAAGGAAAGGGCACCAATCCCCTTTTAAACAGTACCCCTTTTGGAAAAAAACGCATGCCACCTGTTTGGTGGGGGCATTTGGGACATGCGACCCAGGTCCTGTCAAAGCTTGAGGCACAGGTGCAGAGGGTCCAGTAGATGTTGGCGTCTGGGGTCCCAGCAATCCATCAAGTGGCTGAAGAACAAAAAAGCATAAAAATGGAAGGGGCAATTTTATCAAGCAACGCAATGTAACAAAAATAGCAGATCACATCATCAAGTAACATGATAAATTAGAGTTCAGGCTCATTCAGAAGAAGTCATAATCAAATTAAAGCTACTAACCGGATGACGGAATGCACACTTCAGGTTTATGCAGTTTCCATTTAACCAGTACCAGCAGTCTCTTGGATTTACCCGTGCATTATCACTATGGCGATACTCGCACTCGCTCCCCTGTAGGAAAAACTCGGATTTGAAAAACCATTGCTAAGAAACATTGAAAGAACAAATTTCTTCTGATTGAAATGTTCCATGGTATGTAACATAACATGATCGCCTCACTCCATTTTCAAATGTGCATAACTGAATTCAAAAGTAATCTAGATCCACGGGCAAATCATTCATTTAAGAACTATACGAGGCTGATGCATATACCATTCAAAATGTTTAAAATGTCAGGAGAGTATATGTTCCAACAAAACAATTGCAAGTACTATAAAGGACAAAAATTTCCTCAGCTAGAGCATTAAAAATTGACTCCTGGAAATAAGCTGGGAGTGGAGTTAATTTCAAATACAAGAATCCATCTATGCAAAACTTTACCCAACTCCCACAATGATAGACTTACAATAAACAAAAGAAATCCACAAACATGTACAAATTATAATATATACAAATGTTTTCAGCAAAGAGAATCATTGTTGTACATCTTTTGACAATGAATTTTGCATTACCATGGACTTAAATCCACTATTTTAAAAGTGCCGTAGTATAAAATAGATCTTTCCTACAGCAACATAACCACTAAACTACCTTTCTCCTGGTTAATCGTGCATTCCTTTAATCGAGAAGTATATGTAGAATTCATAAATTTTCCCCAGTATGTAACGGTTGCAGGAGTGTACATGCAATATCCTAAACCGAATGAATAAAGCCCCAGTCCTTCACTTTATTCCCAGAATCTAAGGGTAAACAATTAAGAACCTCCCAAATGAAGATCTAATCTCACATGAATTCATGACAGAAATATCCTAAGCAAAAAAGCAGTTTCATTCATCTATGTTGAAATAATTCCTAGAAACAGTGGATATCATATTACATACGGAAAACAAAGCCAGTACGTAATAAGTACACGCGTAACAGGAAAGAGAAAACGTGCAAAGGACAATCCACAAAGAAAGGGACCTTTTTGCAAGTTAAAGGCGACGCAAGAAAGTAAACACAATCGGTATTCCTCTTGAGCGCTTCTTCCTCAGCGGAGGGAGGCTGCGATTGAGATTGCGATTGGGATTGAGATTGAGGCGCAAAAGTCGCCATTTTGGATCCTTGAGCAGCTCGAAAATCAACACAAACAAGTGAATATGCAATCGATCTAGGGTTTAAATTGTGGAGGCGGCTGCTCTTGAGGTAGGGTTCCTATATGCAGTGTTTGTTCCCCTTTTGCGGCATCAATTAGAAGCCGAGAGCACGATTGCGCTGCGAGCGCCACAGAGAATGGAGAGAGAGATAAAGGGAGCTGGAGAGAAATACAGAGAGAGAGAGAAAAGAAAAGTGTGTGTTTACATTCGTATATATATAATTAAAATTTATAATATCAGATCTGCTTCCTTTTTATCCCTTCTCTTGTATTTGCATTATTTCCTTATTTACTTATTAATTCATATTATACTCCCTCAATTTCTTAACTACTTTGATTATTGAATTAAATATTACTCCCTCCCACCTGTCACACTTTTATTATTGGGACATCTTATTAAACTTGACACATTTGTAAATGTTATTTCTTCAAAAAGTTGTGGACTCTATCACCTTTATCATTCTTACACTTTCTTTAATAACCATACTGAAAAAAAATATATATATCAAAAATTGGACGGATGGAGTATTAGACTCGAGTTCAATTTAAAAATATTTGAGCTTAATTCTTGACTTGAATTCAATTCATTTACATAATGCATACTAGTACGTAATGAAATGCATGATGAAAAAAAAAAAAAAAAACTTATGTATATATAGGGTGTTATATGAAAAATGTCCACTTTGCTAATGTAAAAATGAAAAATGCTCACTTTGCTAATGTAAAAATGAAAAATACCCATTTTATAACAAACATATGAAAAATGCCCAAGTTTATGGTAATGTAATGCCCCGCCTCTTTAATCCCGGTCTAGTTCAAATTTTGGACTTAGATATTCATTCTAAGTGGAATGTTGGACCGAGATGAATAAGATTTATTCTTATTAATCAAAGAATATTGAAAACGTGCGGATAAGATCAAGTCGAGTAGTGGGACTCAATCTAATATCACTAAGTATAATTAGTGGATGACTGTTATTATCTTATTGATTTGTTAGTGTGATATGAAAAATCTATTATGAAATAAAAGATGTTGTGACCTTATAATTTAAATGGCACATGCATGATTAGTAAAACAAGAATAATTGATTATGTAAGCACATATATATATATAGGTATACAGTTTGTGATGCATGCATGATTAGTGAGAACAGAAAGAATTTGTGTGTAAGCACGTAAATATATATATATATATATATATATATATATATATATGACTTTACAAATGATGGTGTAAATTCATAGAACCAATCTCAACCACAGACCTAGAAATTGAGGTAAGACCAAAAGGAGCATACAAAAGGGACTGCATCGTACATTACATAAAATGCTACAGAGATTTCCATGTAGACAATCTGATAGAATCCTCTATTCTCTTAACAAAATCAAATGGAGGAAAACAAAGTACACTGAGGTGCTTAACATTTTAAGCAAATACAGTAAGAAAGCAGCCTGCTCTATTTCCCCATTCCTACACCCTAGGCTGCCCTCCCTTCCCAAGGAACCTGCAACATAAGACAAAGAGGAAGGGTTAGAGACAGTTTCGGTGAATAGACAAGGGAGCTGTAGCAATGTGAGAACCTCTTAAAGAGGAAAGGGAAAAGTATATGGAATTTTGCATCCCAAATGTACTGCATAAGGAAAACTACTAGTGCAGTCCCAAAAGAGTGAAAGAAGGAGGGAGCAGGAGAGGAAGCTGCTGCTTCTACTCTTGGCCGAAGAGAAAATGAGGCAGAACCAGAGACAATGACATTTCAGACTGCAACTTTTTGAAGAAACCTGCAACATGAGAACAAATAAACAAATTAGATATGATGCAATGCAAAGTCAACTATGTATGAAATAGCTACAAATCTCATGCAGATTTTCTCTCCTATAAATGCCCCTTTGTTTTACCTTAAACCAGTTTACACTTCACATACCAACACTCTAATAGTTAGGACGCTTAGAAGAGGGAAAGGTTGGAGGAAGTCCTGCCCAAACCCAGACCACCCGAGCAGTCCACTAAGGTAACAAACCAACTCAGTTAGAATCTCATATTCCAGTATGCATATGTTAGAACAAATGTTTAGACCCCTTCTCAACTTAGTTATGTTATCAACCACTTGTAGTATGAGTAAGAACTTGGAAGACTTTGCATATAGACTCAACCTCAAGTTCAGAACTTAGATAACACAGATCTCAAGTGACGAAGTGCATGCTCACATGAACCCTAGGCTACATGGAATCTAGAAGATGTATGCAGATTACAGAATTTAGAATGTGCTTAGAAAGAACAATAAATCTTAATATGCAAAAAATCTTGGCATTGGCAGAACCGCAGGAAATTTAGAACGTAGTAAATTATTCCCAGACATGTTTAATTCCACAGTCTAGGGAAGCATAATCTGAACTAAGTAATACCTTGACAAATCTGAATATTTAGAACTCACCCAGGATTTTATTTCAATCACTAACATCACACAAGCTAAGGGACCAATAAATCCTCCACTAAGATTCAGAAATCAAACTAAAAGAAATAAGAATGAGAAACTTAAGAAAGAGGAGAGTCAGTTGCTGTACTCGGCAAACAGAACAGCCGTGGAACCGCCGCTAGATGCTGTCCTAGCAGGTGGAGCAACGCCAAAACGCCCAGCTCGAACCCCACCCTTCCAGCCTCCCTTCCACCGAACCGATTACCTCATAACAAGAGAGAACAAAATCCAATCAGTAAGAAACAAAACCAAATCCTCGACCAAAGTTCTCAATTTGACTGTAAATTAGGAATCCTTAAACCATACAGAAACAATCTAAATCACCCCAGGGCTAAAGGACTCAAGGACTAGCCGAGAACACAACTTTAGCCAAAATTTATCAAAATGGAGTCTTAAAACCGAGATCAATCAGTTGAGATTTAAAACCAATCTGAAATCTCAAATCACTCCTAATACTTAACTAGGATCACACTAAAAGAGATGTGATAGAGAAAGGGATGGAGTGGGAGATATTAGGGAAGAAATTACTTGAGCAAGTCAGACAGCAGCGAAAACGCGAAATCCGCTGAATGTGACTCGTCGAGGCAGTGGCGAGGCTGGAACAGAGAACGACGGTGATAGTGGAGCGCCGGGGTCGAGAACGCCGGTGAATACGTGCAAGCGGAGGGAGAAAAATTCCAGAGAGGAGGGAGGTTGAGAAGGAACCCAATGAGAGGTAGAAGCGGACAAAATTTTTTCTAGGTTGGAGAAAATAAGAAGTAGGATGAATTAGGGTAAAGTTAGGGTAAGAACCATCTAGAACTTGGGCCGGGTTATGGGCCGGGTTAACGGGCCGAATATTTAAATTCTATTGGGCCGACCAAATTAAAACTCTGGGCTAGGGAAATAAATCTTTACGGGCCGAGAATTATTTTACTTGGGCTCAGCCTGATGGTAATGACTGGGCCGAAAAATGATTAAATCTATATGGGCCTGATTTAACTAAGTATTGGGCTCAGCTTAATAAATTGTATGGATCTAGCAAAAGAACACATGGGCCTGATTAATTGATTAATTAGCTCACTTAATTAAATTAGTTATGGGCCTAGCTATTTATTTTAGTGGGCTGAATAAATTAAAGGAGTGGACTTAGTAATTTACTAATGGGCTAGAAGTTAATTAATCCTAATTGGGTTAATTATCCAATTGAGAATCAAGACTTAAATTAGTTGGGCTAAGTCCAAGAATACAATTTTAAGAGCTAAATTAGGAGATTTAATTTATTAATTAGCGATTAAATTTCTAGATTGGAATTTAATTGATTAATTCGAGCTAAATTGATTAATTAGAATTTAATCATAAGAAATTGTTGAATTTTAAATCATGCTTATAGTGAGACAATTGAAATTATTTGTTTAATTAGAAATTATTTATCTCGATTTAAGGATCGAAATATTAAAATTAGAAATGCCTTTAGTTATATTACCCACTAATTATTTACTGGGTAAGGTAAATTCCCGAATCATATAGTGATTTGGAAATCACCAAACGACTCCTTTAGAAATACAACTCCTAGACTCGTATAATAGTCGAGTTCTAAAGACCCGAGAACAATTCTTGAAGTAATAAAGGATAATATTTCCTTACACTTAGAAGTATTAGATATACTTGATAAATGTATCTCACTTGAGATTTATTTAAAGGTTTCGACGAGAGGTCGGATTCGCATCTCGAGAACAAAGCAGTCACCAGTCAAGACTATTCAAGTAGGCTTTCTATCCTATACATCAAGTGTAGGCTTTTCTTACTCTATAAAAATATGTGTGCATGTCTTCAAAATGAAATGAGATATTTTCAAAGCACTGTCTTGCCATAAATGTTTTGATTTATGTATGATGCCTATCTGTTTATTTATAATCGAATTCGGGTCCCAGTAGATTAGATATGCTACTCGGACTAGTGTACACAAGACCGTGAGTCATCTAGATGTTGACCGGTCGAGTGTCTGTGGGAAGTGGCCACTTCCCCGGCACATAGAAGCTTCAGATATGGTTGAGTATAAAGAACTAGGATTGCAGTCAAACTAGAACTTTCTCAAACAAATGCTTTTGTGAACATAGGTGCTTTAGAGACAAAATCCTTATGATTCACTTGAAATGGCTTGACATTTATATATGTACGTGTGCGATTTCGGCACGTGTCTACTGAGTACAATTTGTACTCAGCCCTGCATGTATTTCTAAACGTGCAGGTTAAGAACAAAGAAGATGTGGGTGCTACGTTGGGCTTTTTGTCGGTTTCCTAGTAGCTGACTCTTGGGGGTTCTACGTGTCTTCATACACGTAGGATTTTGTTATGCGATCCTACATTCCGCTGCTAGACCGTTATGTAATAGATTAAGTTCAAACTCTCCAATTTAGTTATGTTATGTAATGAGCTCATGACTCTGCACATATCTATTTCCGAATCCATGAGATGAATTTTCTACTTTGATATGAGAGGAATACTCATTGTCTTATTATGCGTCGTTTATTCATTTCATTAGTCACGTTTCCCGACTTTACTAGACTTAGTAGGAAGCGAGCGTGACAGGTAAACTACCTAAATTGCCCTTAGTCAAAGATAGACTTATCTTGTTTTTTGTGAAATAATGCCAATGATTGGTAATTATTATGTTTTTTTTAATTTTAGTATTAATTATATATTTTATTATTTTATTTTGAATTCATATAGAATTTGAAATTAATATAGTTCAAATCCAATTAAATTATATTTAAGTGAGAAATTATATTAAAGATATTATTTTAATTTCATAATTTTTTCCAAATTAAAAATGATAACCGAGACGTTGATAAGACATTTTCTTTTTTTGTAATTATATATTTATATGCACTTTGACGACATGATTTTATTGTTTTAGAATGATAATAACACGTAGAGTACATGCTCAAAAACCCCTCCGCTAAAACCTAAAGAAATATCAAAACCCTGTTGTTATTTATGCAAACATGGCGTGTTTACTTTCAAACGTCCGGATTTATATATTTATATGCACTTTGACGACGGGATTTTATTGTTTTAGAATGATAATAACACGTAGAGTACATGCTCAAAAACCCCTCCGCTAAAACTTAAAGAAATATCAAAACCCTGTCGTTCATTATGCAAACATGGCGTGTTTACTTTCAAACGTCCGGATTTATACATTTATATGCACTTTGACGACGGAATTTTATTGTTTTAGAATGATAATAACACGTAGAGTACATGCTCAAAAACTCCTCCGCTAAAACCTAAAGAAATATCAAAACCCTGTCGTGATTTATACATGAATAATATTTCACGACCGGGTTTTATTTTCTGTAGGTGATTTCGCGACCGGGTTTTGGTAAATTTATATTTTTATGACTTCCTGATTTTAAATATATATTTCATTGTTCAGATGGACGGGTGGAGGTATATAAACGTAAAGTACAATGGTTATTGGGAAGGCGATAATTACATTGGCGGTTACGAATGGTCCACTCCTATTTCCACAGATCCAGTTCAGCTTGAAGAATTGAGATACAATATACAACAGATGCTGCGCGATTCTGGGATGTCTACAAATTTTGAGATTTACCGTATCTCAGCATATAATGGAAGTAAGCGTTGCTTGTCTAATGATGATTCTTTCAGTATTTTGATTCGGGACGAATGTAATCCGGTGGTGTATGTGGAGATAAGCAATGACACACACGATGTGGAATTTTCGAGTAGAGATTCGATGCATCGAGATCGTGGTGATGGAGTTGAATTTATGGGGACGTCGACATATAGTACTCAACATGGTGATGAAGTTGATTTTATCAATCAGATGGCCGAATCAAATTGGTTCGGTGACATCCCACATAACGAAGATGATGCTCCCGCCGGTTCATGGCGGCGGTGGCCGGAATCTCCTATACGAGCTCCTGAAAATGAAGATCATGCTCCATCCGGTTCGATGCATCGAGATCGTGAGGATGATGACATCGACGATATTCATTCAGCGGAGTCAGAACCCGACGCATCAGATACAGATTCTGAAGATAATATACTGAAGTTTACGTTTATTGATTGTGCTGCGTGGATACGACAACATGGTGGTTTTGCTAGACTGATAGAAATGGTGCATCCGACACCAAACATTCAAGGGGGTGATGAAGAAGAGGAATTGGATCCAGATGAACTGAAAAATTGGTTGGTGCTTGTGATTCCGTTGACGGATAGAGCTTCACTTGTGTTATGTGAAGAAGACCTGAACCTTATATCAGAGTTAGGAAAAAGTGCATTATATGACACAAAGGATCAACTGTTAGTAGCTGTCGGCATGTGGCACATGGAACGAGGCGTGCAATATCGAACATATAAGTCTGATAATACTCGTTTAGTGCTTCGGTGTTCACTTCCTGAGAAGAGTTGCACTTTCGAGCTCCGAGCTTCTGGATCGGGTGATGATACAAATGAATCTTGGAGAGTTTACAAGTTTACCGAGAAGCACACGTGCATCATGGCCTTCGACTACGTTCCTCCGACAAGAGTTCACTCCAAAGTCGTGGCTACGTACTTTGCGAAGAAGATTCGACGGGATTTTCAGATCATTAAACCGAAGGAGATGAGACAACAGTTGCATGATGAGTTCGGTATTCAAATTAAATACGATCTGGCGCTGCGAGCACGTCAAATGGCTGTTGAGATAATATATGGTGGGTACGATAAATCATTCCAGATGTTGCCAGGGTATTTGCACATGCTTCAACGAACAAATCCGGGAACAATAACTGATTTAGATGTCGGCGACGATGATAGATTCCAGCATGCATTTGTTGCTCTCGGAGCATCTCGTCTTGCCTTTCCATTATTGATGAGGCCGATCATTATCGTGGATGGGACACACTTAAAAGGCAGGAACAAGGGCATCTTGTTTGTAGCAGTGACAAAAGATGGGAATGAGGGTGTATACCCTCTAGCATATGGCGTTGGTCCAATTGAGAACGACGTGAGTTGGACTTGGTTTCTGGAATTTCTTAGAATAGCGTACGGGTGTCCACCACAAACCTTGATAGTATCAGATGCACACAAGTCCATAGCTAATGTTGTGCAGATGGTATTCCCGGAGGCCAGTCACGGTTTGTGCTACTTTCATCTCATGGGCAAGATGAAACAGTGGGGTAAGCATATCGTATCGCTATATCAGAGAGCAGCATATACATATCGCCCAGTAGAATTTCAAAAATGAATGTCCTAGATTGCTGCCGCTAAGCCAGAGGCCTACGAGAAGTTGATGCGTGTAGGGCCTGAGAAGTGGGCTCGTTCCCAATGTCCCGTCAGTCGTTATAGCACGCTTACGTCAAATATTGCCGATTCATTGAACAACAGATTATTATGGGCTCGAAGATTGCCAATACGTTCCATGCTCGAATCGATTAGGATAGCTATGGAGGAATGGTTTGAAAAACGGAAGACGGAGGCTGTGCGATTGCAAGATATATTTACTGCACAAGCATCTTTGAAGCTTGAAATACAACGGGAGAAGTCCAGGACATATACTGCCCGACATGTCAGGGATTTGGTGTACAGTGTTTATATTGTGAGCAATCCAAAACCTCATATGGTCGATCTTGTAACCAGGACTTGCACATGCCGAGAATTTCAAATGGACGGTATTCCATGTTCACATGTCATTGCTGCAATAAGGTAAGTTATGTGAATTTCTAAATAAAAGTGAAGATATGCTAAGAAAAATTTATTATTTAATTGACGTATAATGCAAGAAAAATTCTGAACCTATATCTGAATACATGAGTCATGTTTATACTCGAGACACATTGATTCAAACATACGCTGGCCCTATTATGATCGTGCCTCATCGAGATGCGTGGATGCTTCCACCTCTAGTAGCTAGAAGAGTTGTATTACCTCCGGTCATTATCCGATTGCCGGGTAGACCTAGGATGAGTAGAGCTCAAGCTGGGGTGAAAGAACACGTCAACATATGAGTGAAGTAGAGAGCAATGTGCCTCGTCGAAGAAAGTGCAGTAATTGTCATCAATATGGTCACAGGCGTCCGAGATGTCCGGAGCTCGTTGACGAGGCTCAGTCAGATTCTGATTGAATTGATTATATCTTATATTAGCATGATGGTTTTGGTTGTAAGATTGTTATTTGTGTGTTTTTTTAATTAGAATGATGTTTTTTGTGTGTTTTTTAATTAGCATGATGTTTTTTTAATTAGTATGATATTTTTGAATCTCTTTTGACGACATGGTTTTAATGATTTAGCATCACAATTGTACATATAACAACATATCAAAAACCCTTCCATAAAATCTGTTCCACAAATGAAAACCCGGTCGTACACTATAAATCCCGAGGTAACAACGACCGGGTTTTTTGTTTATGCAAAGATTTGACGATCGGGTTTTTTATATGTGTAAATCCAAGAAATCTCCTGATTAAAAAACCATATCGTTATTATTGATAAGGACGGTTAGAAACATATGAATGTAAGTTAATAATACGACAACGATAAATTAATAAATAACCACTAAAATAATTCATAATATGAAAAATTTTCAGTTAGTACATCGAATCAATATCATAATTCATTACAGATTGAAAAACCGTTGACTGCTATATAATCTCGATATTCACGCACTTTTGTTCCGGCTGATGCTAGCTTTGGTTTGCCAGTGATAAAACAGCTCAATTGCCATTAGTGCCAATGAGCCACTGTTTTGCAGGTTATCTTTTTGTTTCCCTTGCTTGAATTGTCTATTCTTTGGCATCACACATATTTGCAGGGGGTCGGTTCTCATGGGAATTCCATTCTCATTGTTATACCAAAACCCTGCATCAAGCAACAACTTTCAAAACAAGTCCATAATGCACCTGATGTCCTCGATCCTCTGTATTTGCACATTTTCGGTATTTGTATACCAAGATGAGTCGTATAGATATGCTGTCCAATCGAGCGAGCATACTCTCACCACGACCCACTGACGGTCTAGACAACATGGTATGATAATCTGATAAAAGAAAAAAAAATCAAATATTATTAAATAACTACATATTAAATTAACGAAATGAATAATTAAAATACTTACATCAACAGCACCCCACCAAGGGACCGATAACACCTCCTGGTTATCATAAGTCACGTAGGCCGTCAAGTATTGAGGCATAGTGAAATTCTCAATCACTGCACGCATACGAGGCGGATCTGGCACAACTTGAACTTTTTCGTACTTCAAGTGGAGGTAGGTGTTCTGTAATGTCACCTGCATATACAATAATATAATAATAATAATAATAATAATAATAATAATAATAATTTGTAATTTTGAAAACCTCCAACGGCAACATCTAGGTTGGATGTCGGTATCACGCAATCTCCCTAATGTCTGATTCATCCAAGGGAAGACCTCGAGCATCCATACGTACAATGCCCATGCTGGACCGTACAAGTTGTACGTACTTAACATCATTCCAACTGATGTTAAATAGGTAGTGTCTCATCCAAAGAAACGATATAGCCCCCCATGGGAAAAGGCTAAACGCATCCAGGTCGTCTGCAAGCATCCATATCCAGGAATCGATCCTGACACTCGCATCAGCCCCACGAAGAAATAAGAAGGCAATGAGCACGTGCGCCGCCTTCAGGTATAATTCACCTTTTGGATCGTGAATCATTCGGCTTGTGTTCGTGAACCTCTTAAGCACACCAGCAGCTGTGATGGTATGTCTGTCACAGAAAGCAGTATAGACCTCCACGTGCCCTATGTCATAAGTAGAGCGCGTGTCGAAATTGGAAGGTTCGAATCGTAGACCGCTAATCAAGCAGAATTCTTCAACACCAAAATGATATTGACCTCCATTTACAACGAAGTGTATACCTTCGTTATCATCATCGTCTCCATAAACCATACGCGCCACCAAGTACGATAGTGCGTTCGAACTCTTCTGACCCGGCCTCCAATCAATGAAATGGCCGAAACAGCCATCTCTAAACCGCTGCAATAGCGGCTCACCTTCTACAACTCTCAATGTTTGGGCAATTTGATCTAGCATTGTTTCCTTATAATATGTACTGGCTACTATACCCGATTCCACAAGCTGAGGTCTAATGTAACGTATCTAAAATTCCAAAAAAAAATCTTAATCTTAGATAATCAAATTTCAATTTTTATGAATATTACTAAAATCATGTATTCATTAAATAAATTAAATTAAATTAAATGAAACTTACAATTTAATAAATTATTTAAAATTAAATTTAGAAAATGTAAAAATATATTATTTAATTCATGTATGTCATGTATTAATTAAATTAAATTAAATGAAATGAAATTAAATACATACTAGAATTTAATATATTATTTAAAATTAAATTCAAAATTGGAATGTTAAAGGAAAACCTGGCCGGGTTTTAAAAAACCCGACCACAATATATAAAACCCGGCCAGACGGATTTTAAAATTCTCGACCGGATTTTGAAATTTACGGCCAGGTTTTTAATTTTAATCAAATATTTATTTTTATATTTAAATAATAAATTAAAGTCATTAATTTATTCAATTTATTTTCATTCAATGCTAATTTAATTTTGAATTTAACCATTATATTATGATATTAACCTATCTAAAATTCCAAAAATCTTA
>JAPKLX010000014.1:2251358-2262450 GCA_026898415.1 Leonotis leonurus | reverse complement strand
AATATATTATTTAAAATTAAATTCAAAATTTGAATGTTAAACGAAAATCTGGCCGGGTTTTAAAAAACCCGACCACAATATATAAAATCCGGCCAGACGGATTTTAAAATTCTCGACCGGGTTTTGAAATTTACGGCCAGGTTTTTAATTTTAATCAAATATTTACTTTTATATTTAAATAATACATTAAAGTCATTTATTTATTCAATTTATTTTCATTCATTGCTAATTTAATTTTCAAATAAACCATTATATTATAATATTAACCTATCTAAAATTCCAAAAATCTTAAAATATGGCTTAAACATAGATAATCAAATTACAATTTTCAATAATATATTAAATTCATGTATGTCTTGTATTAATTAAATTAAATTAAATTAAATGAAATGAAATTAAATTAAATACATACTAGAATTTAATATATTTTTAAAAATTAAAAAAATCAATTGAAAGGTAAAGAAAAACCTGGCCGGGTTTTAAAAAACCCGACCGTAATATTTTATACCCGGCCAACCGGGTTTTTAAATTTTTTGACCGGGTTTTCGTTTCTGCGACCAAATTTTTGAATTTAATCATATTTTTATTTTTCTATTTAAATAATACATTAAATTATAATACAACATGCTTAAAATTTCTAATAAAGAACAAAAAAAATAGAACATGCTTTATAAATCTAATAAACATCAAAATACATCATGTTTTATAAATCTAATAAACATCAAAATACAACATGCTTTATAAATCTAATAAACATAAAAATACAACATGCATGGTTTATAAATCTAATAAACATAAAAATACAACATGCTTTATAAATCTAATAAATATAAAAATACAACATGCATGGTTTATAAATCTAATAAACTTAAAAATACAACATGCTTTATAAATCTCTAATAAATATAAAAATACAACATGCTTTCTTAAAGAAATTTAAAGTTTTTAAAAAAAACTAACATTTTGGTCCATATTGCTAGTTCTATGTTGCTCCGTTACCCGCCGATCCGTACGCCGTCATTCAGATATTTGCTACAATATATTTAGTTCAAACATAAAATTAATATATCAATTTACTTTAAAAAAAAAATTAAATTAAACATAAGATTAAAATTAGCAATACCTTGGTTAAATTAAATTAAACATAAGATTATCCCCAAGCTGCTCTCTCTCGCCTCAAACTCTTTTTTTTCCCAAGCTGCTCTCTCTCCCTCACAACTCACGCATAAATCATCCCCCCCCCCCCCCCCCCCAACACCCCTTTATATTAAACTCTTCAACACCCCTAGTCAAAGCCCCGTTATTATTGTCTTGAAAATATGCATGGCACGGTGGCACCCCCTTTCCCCACACCCACCATGTCCAATCACCACCCTCCTTTTCCCCACACAAGTCCCATCGCCATGTTCCACTTTTTGTTTGTTTTTTTGCAGTGTGGGTGCTTTTTTGTTTGTTTTTTTGCACTGTACATATATGTGTGTGTCAGTCAGGGTAGTGACCGAGAAAGCCCACATTATTTAAGGGCAATTTAGACTTTTTGGGTAGTTTACATATACATTTTATGTTTTGGGTACTTTTCATTTTAGGTTTACAAAAGTGGGTAGTTTTCACAATTATCCCTAATATATATAAGATAATTATTTTTAATTTTTATAATATTTCATGAAATCATAATTATTAATTTTAAATTTACATTCTTCTATTTTACGTGCATTTAAAATTTTGAATTTTTTAATTTTTGTATTGATTAGTATTTGGTTTAATGAATTTTTTATTAGTGTATTAGAGGTGTCTTAATACGATTAGAACTGTCAAAATTATCAGATCGAACTTTATAAGATTTTGAAACTAGTCTAAATTTGTCAGAAAATTTTTCAACCTATAAATATAAAACTAATTCGGCACTTTTGTGGGTTGCTGGGCATATCAGTTTTACTTTTCCATACAATATAATATTTTTTCTATTTAATAAATTTAATAAAATTAATTAATTTAATAACTTTTTATACAATAAATATTTTTATTTATATAAAATATTAAAATCTAATATTTATTTTAATTACATAAACTCAAAATTTTCAAATATTTTTAATATTTTAATTAGAAAATCTCCATTAAAAATGAATTTGGATTTTATTTTCGACTTGGATTCAATTCATCTATATAATTTAGATAATATCTAATATAAATACTCCATTTGTTTATATACAAAATTTTTATTTGTTTATATACAAAATTTTTATTGAAACTGATACATTTAAAAAAAAATTGTTTAATTCATGTTTTATATGACATCACTATAATCCATCGTTCATATTTATCTTAAATTTTAATTTTTCATTGTTAATCCTAATATTTACTAATAAAAAAAATTATATCCCATATTGGTTATAAATAAGACTTCAACTATTATCGAACATATATAAATACTAAGAATTTATATATTTCACATCACAATTTAACTTATCAAATTAATTAGTTGACCAAATAATAATCATATTTTTATTGAACAATATATTTGATTAATACTCCCTCCGTCTCATCTAACTTGAGGCATACTTTTTGAACACGGTAATTAAGGAGTATATGCTTAAAGTATGAAGTGAAGATAGTACTCCCTCCGTCCACCAATGTCGTTAACGTTTTGCCATTTCGGGCCGTCCACCAATGTTGTTAACACTTAAAACTTTCCTTTTTTGGACATACATTTTTACCCTTTTACCCTTACTAACTCCACTAACTTTTTACTTTTTAATTTCCACTATCTCCACTATCTCTACTTTTCCACAAAGTCAACATACTACATTAAAACTCGTGCCAAGTCAAAGTGTTAACGACTTTCGTGGACGGAGGGAGTAATATATATTACTCCCTCCGTCCCAATAAACCTGGCCCCCTTCTTTCCGGTCCGCAGACCAAGACATCCTTACTAATTGCCTACTTACTCCTTTATTAAGTATTTGTACATGCTTACAACTCTAAATATATCTATATTTATATTCCATATTTTATTTATTATTTCATTTTCGTTTTTTTTAAATCTGTAAATAAATTTATTTATTTAAACTCATTTAATTCATTATTTAATCTGTTCATAAATTTGTTTTTCATTTTTTTTTCAGATGAATTTATTAAACTGCTAATTCTAATTAATTACACAATGTCATCCAAACTTATAGTCTTAAAAACTGAAATTTAAAAATAGTAAGTATAAATGCAATTTAAGACAAAAATTTAAAAGAAGGAATAGTGCAAATTCTGAAAATTTCATCAACTTCAAGTTTCCCACTTAAAAGTGAAAATTTACTTTCAAGTTTCCCACACAAATTTCCCTCCAAACATCTTCTACAAATATGCAAAACTCTAACATTACAAACACTAACACATCTTCTACATCCAAACTAAAAATGAGAGAAAAAGAACTTAGTGAGGAAGAAAGAAATGAGATTATTCAATACTTATTGAATAACTCAAAGGATGGGAAGGTCATCCGTGGCAAAATGAAGGCTGCGTACTCCATCTTCAACGTCTCGAAGCGCACCGTGACTCGACTGTGGGCAGCTACAAAGATTCAAAGGCAGAGAGGTCAGATTATTTGTGTGCAAAATGGAAACAAAACACAAACAAGAAGGAAACGAGTACACATTGATTTAACTCTCATTGAGAGTATAGATCTCTTCAAAAGAAGCACTGTAAGGAAGTTGGCAAAAGGTATTGCAGTCAGCAAAAGCACAGTGGGAAGATGGATCAAAGATGGACTGATCAAAGCCCATTCAAACGCTATCAAACCGGACCTCACAGCTCCAAACAAGCTTTTGAGGCTTAGTTTTTCATTGGAGGCCTTACAGTTTGACAGGGCATTCAATATCTTGAAGTTCAAGAACATGAACAACACAGTTCATATAGATGAGAAATGGTTCTACATTTCTAAAACTGCACATAGGTTCTACCTCACCCCGGGGGAGGCTGAACCACATAGAGCATGCAAAAGCAAAAAATTCATCACAAAAATCATGTTTATGTGTGCTGTCTGTAGACCTATATTTGATGCAAATGGTAATGTAGTGTTTGATGGTAAGATAGGTGAAAGTGTATCAACTACTCTAAGTCAATGTTGCGGAAGCTAAATAAGAAGACACATGATAATTTTTGCGTAGGTTGTGTTAACAAACAACCTACACGGCAGCCTTACGGCCAAAAAGAATAATCAAAATAAGTGTTGTGTTGTTACAATGTTTAGTACCACACAACAACAACACTTCTTACAAAAACACTAAACGTATGATCTTAAAAGACTAAGGATCATACACACTAAACTACGAATTTAATCTGCAAAACTATATATCTAACTGAAAACTATAACCAGTATTTATAGAGATAGTTCATGGGCTTGGTTTCTAGAAACTTGTAACTACCGGCCCATGCATTCCCCAATTCTCGCAACTGTTGTCGTGCTCCGCAAGAATCGCCTGAAATTGTGGAAACCGCTTCAGTCTGTTTGATGACTCCGGTTTTCGTAGAAACAGATTTCCACTTGGCGCAAAGTTCTCAACGGCCTACCATGACTTGGTTTTCTCCAGTCTTCGTGCATTCTTCAAGCATACCAAGTCAAACGTCCACGTGGCTGTCAAACTGTAAACGTTGAGTCATCGTCAGCTGTTATGTTGAACTTTGATCTAGGTCAACAACCATCATGTGAAGAACACAAAAACACATATGTTATGTTTAAGATAATAAACAACAATATAAAATACCTAACAAACTCCCCCTGTTTTTGTGCCTTTCTTCACAACACCTTCTTATTTGAAGCTCCCCCTATGTCTATGCCTGCAAAACAACTTTACAAACACCCAACAAACAATATAGACATAATAACAGCACAGATATGGTAAGCAGCACGGATATGATAAGCAGTAATCAAACATTCATGGCATTTAAAAAGAAGTGCTGCCACAAAATAAGAACGATCATTTAACATCCACATCCACCACATCAAAAAAACATAAAAAGTAAATTGTTTAAAATATCCCACATCAGTTTTTAATATTGACCACACACGGTCATCACACCGATTGTTCCTCTTTCTCTTCTTCATCCTCACATGCTTCTCCCTCTTCTTCCGGGTCCCCGACTGCATCACCCCCTGCGGCTGGCGGTTCTCCCCCTTGTTGTGAAGGGAGGCATGCTTGAAGAGCGGCAGTGAGGGCATTCAGAGCACCAATTAACTGTAAAACAGTCGGTGGTGGCAGCTGAATGGAAGCGGGGCTAGGGGCGACATCCTCAGGATTGACCCATGGCAGGTCAGCAATCTTGCTTTTGCTGAAAAGAGAGTGATGGATCACATATACCGGAGGAGGAACAGCCTCATGGCTTCTAGCAATGGAAGTAAACCCTTGGTGCTTCAATACCCTGCAAATTAGAGAGTAAAACGGGAGGGAGCCAATCTGTGGTTTGACAGAGAGAGTGACGAGCTGATAAAAAATAATCTGACCCAAGTTGTAGGGCCTGTTGAGTCCCAGCAGATATAGCAACATCCCATGTTGATGTGTTACCACAGTAACATTGGACGACACTATCCAATTGTAAGTCAGAACCCGGTGGAGAACAGAATAAAGATGAGTTAGCGAAGAGGACTTCATGGGCTGAGTCCACTTGGAACGTTTACCACCAGCAATCAGCTTCGCAACAGTGTCCAAATTGGGGACAATGTCACTCTCACGGTTGGGCAGCCCAAGGGTTGTGTTGATTGACTCCGCAGAAAAATCAAAGATAGAATTGTACAAATATACTTTTCCAAACTTTGAAGACGAGCGATCACCAAAGGAACGATTGAGATTGCAATAGAAATGTCTTACCACAGACTTAACCAAGGGAGGAAGTTCAAAGACTGTACCCAATAAACCCTGGGAGCGGAAAAAGGACAGCAAGTTGTTTTCTTCAAACGTGGTCTCATCAACCGAGCGTTCACTCACACAAGGAACATTCTGTAAGCGTGTCCACTTGACTGCCGTAGCGTCATCGTAGAATTGGAGATTGAGAGCTTGTTCCACATCCAAAGGAAGATCGGGATCCTCGGAGGGCTCCAAACTTTGTACCACCATTTTTCCTTTGGCAGCGAGAGTGGCTTAAGAAGTGGGTTCCACCTTGACCTCAGCGTCAGATAGAAGTCGCTGGCGCTTAGGTACTGAAGAGACTTCGCCCTCACTGTCGTCTTGGACGACAACAGTGGGGACGGGATCTTGGGACTTCTTGTGCCGTCTATTGAGGGCCGATAGTCTTGAGCCCCTTGTAGCGGGCTTGCGAGCGAGAGGTGTGGGTGGAGATGAGGATCTGGAAGGGAGAGACGCTGGATAGTGTTCAACTAGGGCACCTGTTGTAGCAGGTGGTGCAGTTATGATATCCACTGGCGGAGCAACATGAACGGCCTCAGTAATGACCGGCGGAGGAGTAGGGACAGTTTCTGCAGGTGAAGTTTCTACCGGAACAGCAACAGGAGGAGGAGGTTCCACCGAAGGGGGCGGAATATCTACTGGAACGGACGGCGCGGCGACTGCTGGTGGTGCAGGGACAGGTTGGAGTGTCTGGAAGATAGTAGGGTTTGCTGCTAAGAGCGCTTGAAGAAGTGTTGTGATATCGGGAGTAGGAGGAGACGCCATGTTTGTGAGCGGGAAGGAAAAACGAGAGAGAAATTTGAGGGTTTCGAATGAGGGTTTTGGAAGGGAGAAGTGAGATGTTTTGTTTTATGAAGTTTCAAGAAAGCGTATCAGTCTTGGGAGACGTGCGGATATGGAAGAGAGAGGGTAAGGGTTTCTAGGGTTTTGTGTGACAGAAATAGGAAATGATGGTAAACAGACTGGCGACGGTTGAAGTCAAAAAGAAGCTTTGCCGTTTCATTTCCACCCTGACAAACCCCAAAAACACGCTACTTGACAGTTATAACCCACTACCACAAGAGAGATACGGATGTTGAGGGGAACACACCTGATTATGCGAAAACAAAAAACACAGGATTGCTGACATTCACGAAAAACATTTTAGAGAACAAAATTTTGAGAACAACCAGTCCAACTTGCTCTGTTGTGTCAACGTTTGTTGCAACATCCACCTGGCTTAAGTAGAGAAAATATGTGCAAAACTACAAGAATTCAAGGGTTAGTGAGTGTAGAGTGCATCGTCGCAGCGAACGCCGTGCCCCTAGCCTTTCACCCTCGAAAGCAGTCGCAGTTGTAATCCTTTTGTAAGGTAGCATCGTCGTAGCGAGCGCCATGCCCCCAAACTACTTGGATTGTTTACCACACAGTTACATACAAAACATATAGATAAATGCCAGGTTTCAGAATATAGAATATGTTGACTAAAATATACCAGGAAGTTAGACAAAATAAGCTACACCATTGATATAGATGACATAATATGGTCATGAGGGTGTAGCACAACACACATTTTAATGAAAAAAGCAAAGACCAAGAGATTTCCGTAAAAATACAAATCTCTCATGATCTAAGGGTTTTGTAAAGATGTCAGCAACTTGGTTCTCCGTTTTCACATACTCAAGCTTGATAACCTCTTGTTCCACTAACTCTCTAATGAAATGGTGTCTTATGTCAATGTGTTTTGTTCTTGAGTGCTGAACAAGATTTTTGGAAATGTTTATGGCGCTCATGTTGTCACAGTACACAACTAGGTCATTGTTGTCTAGGCCATAATCACTAAGCATTTGCTTAAGCCACAGCAGTTGTGTGCAACAGCTGCATGCGGCAACATACTCAGACTCAGCAGTGGATAAGGAAACACAATTTTGCTTGCGGCTGTGCCATGACACAATGTTGTTTCCTAGATAAAAACATCCTCCACTCGTACTTTTCCGATCATCAACATCTCCAGCCCAGTCCGAATCACTAAAACCTATCAAGCTCATATTCATGTGTTTAGAAAATAATATGCCTAGGTCTATAGTTCCAGCAACATACCTGATGATTCGTTTAACAACTTTGAGATGAGAGGCTTTAGGTTTAGCTTGATACCTGGCACAAACACATACGCTAAACATCAAATTTGGACGAGTTGCTGTTAGGTACAACAGGCTCCCTATCATTGATCTGTAGAGTGTTGGGTCAACATCTTCTCCAGCATCATCTTTAGTTAGCTTTTCTGTAGAGCCCATATGAGTCTTCATATGTTTCGTACCTTCAAGGTTAAATCTCTTTATCATCTCCTTGGCGTATTTGCTTTGAGAGATAAAGATGCCATCTTGCCCTTGTTTAACCTGTAGTCCAAGAAAGTATGTGAGCTCGCCCACCATGCTCATCTCAAACTTAGTAGACATTGCACCTGAGAAATCAGTTAACATGTTACGTGATGTGGAACCAACAATCATACCATCAACATAAATTTGAGTAATAAGGATGTGTTGGTCTTCCCTTTTGATAAATAATATCCGGTCAGCAGCACCTCTCACGAATCCGTACGTGAGGAGGAAATGTGTGAGATGCTCATACCAAGCTCGTGGTGCTTGTTTGAGCCCATATAGCGCTTTCTTCAATCGGAAAACATGGTCCGGTTTGTGAGGATCCTCAAAACCTTTCGGTTGTTCCACATATACCTCCTCCTTTAACTCACCATTAAGGAATGTTGCCTTCACATCCATCTGGTACAGATTGATGTTGAGGTAACATGCGACTGTAAGCAACAATCGAATGGATTCGAGTCGTGCTATTGGTGCAAATGTGTCATCAAAGTCGACTCCTTCGACTTGAGTGTACCCTTGAGCTACTAATCGTGCTTTGTTACGCACAACAGTTCCCTTCTCATCAGATTTGTTCTTGAAAATCCACTTTGTGCCAATAACATTTTTGTTGACTGGTCTGGGAACAAGATACCAAACATCACTACGCACAAACTGATTTAGTTCTTCATGCATAACATTTATCCAGAACTCATAAGTTAGTGCTTCCTTGACATTTTTTGGCTCGAACTTGGAGACGAAACAAGTTATGCCTTCAACTGTAGAGCACATGGAGTACAAGCATGCCATTTCTTTATAGTTGATTGGCTGTTTTCGTCGGGTCTGAACACCATCCTCAAAGTTTCCGATAACTTGAGTTAGTGGATGGTTCTCTCTCACTCGCCCTGAAGGTTCTCTACGAGGAGTGATCTCTTGAAGCTCATCTAGCTTTTCTTCAAGTTCCTGTTGTGTGGTGTTGACCTCCACAGTAGTGCCAGTTTCTGTGTTAGGTGGAACAGATTGTGTCTCAACAGGAGGTGTGACAACTCCCCCTTGATATATGTCGTCTTCTACTTCCACCTCTTTGTTCCCATCACCTGCATTATCAAAGACAACATTAACAGATTCTTGTATTGTCTCAATGCGTAGATTAAAGACCCTATAAGCTACACTGTTCGTTGAGTATCCAACAAATACACTTTTGTCACTTTTATCAGCAAACTTTGTTAGATACTCTCAATCATTTAAGATAAAGCAAACACACCCAAAAACACGAAGATATTTTAGGTTAGGTTTTCTCCCTTTTAGTAGCTCATATGGTGTTTTGAATGACCCTGGTCGAATGTTGACTCAATTGTTGATGTAACATGCGGTGTTTACTGCCTCAGCATCACCCTAGCATTGTTGATGTAACATGCGGTGTTTTGAATGACCCTGGTCGAAACGTTTCGCCATTTGGCTTGAGCTCAGCATCACCTAGCCATTTCAATCAAGGTTCTATTCTTGCGTTCGACCACACCATTTTGTTGTGGTGTCTTTGGTGCTGCAAACTCTTGGTACACTGCTTTTTCATCACAAAGGTTGTAAATTTTGAGTTCTCAAACTCACGACCATGATCGGATCTTATGCGAGATATTCTAGCATCAAACATATTAGTAACACGAGAAAATATATTTTTAAATACCTCAAATGTTTCAGATTTTTCACGTAAAAAATAGGTCCATGTAAACCTAGAAAAATCGTCTACCACAACAAGCACATACCTTTTACCACCAATGCTTTCAACTTCCATGGGTCCCACAAGATCCATATGTAGAAGTTCAAAACAACGGTTGGTCCCAAAGTGTTGTTCACTGTGTTGTAAGGCAGGATGTGAGGCATGTAATTGTTTTCCTCGTTGATAGTCACCACATACGATCTGGTCTGCATTCCCAAGTTTGGGTAAACCTCGCACAACATCCATCTTGATTAACCTGCCAAGATTTCAAAAGTTAGTATGACCTAATCTTTTATGCCAGAGTATGACATCATCAACTTGAGCCTTGTTGCATTTCACATAATCAGTCATGTAACAATTGTCTGATGACCTTTGACCTGTCATGATACACAAGTTCTTATTGTTGTACACTTCACATGCATCTTTAGTGAACTTTACAAGCATGTTGTCATCACACAGTTGACTTATACTAATCAGATTTGTCATAAGTCCTTGCACATGATAAACATTTGTTAAAGCAGTTAAACCAGGAACATTAAGTATACCTTTCCCTACAATTTTACCTTTTGATCCTCCACCGAAGGAAACATTTCCTCCATCATAAGTCTCATAATTGGAAAGGAATGTTTTATTACATGTCATGTGACGTGAACATCCACTGTCAAAGTACCAAGAACCTGAAATGTTAGTTTTCAAAGCTGTATAAACAACATTACATGTTAGATCAGCTTTCTTTAGGTTGCTTTGGTAGTACACATTCGGACCTGTCATCTCTTTTCTTCTGATAACAAAAGGGTTTGATATGACCTGATTTCAAACAATAATGACATATATATTTCATTCTATGTCGTTTACCCTTTTTATTACCTTTTCTTGTTTGAGAGACGCTTTGTTGTGTCTGTGTTGATGGGTCTGCGAGCACGACATCTGTTTTGACATTTGATGTCTCTCCTCCCGATGTGGACCCTTTACACAACACAATTGGTGCAGCATACCCGAGGCCTCTCTTGCTTGGGTTTGCACTGTCCATGATCTCCTGAAGCGAGTAAGTACCCGTATTCCACTTGCAGATAGTTAGTTCTGCCTCTTCAAGATTGGTTTTTGCTTTGGTGAGCTCTATGTCACGTTGTGTGATCAATGCCTCCTGTTTT
>JAPKLX010000014.1:2205076-2221943 GCA_026898415.1 Leonotis leonurus | reverse complement strand
TCAACCTGCTGTTCAAACAGCCAAACGCGAAAAGTTGGATTGTGGTGTATTTCCCCCCTCCCCCCCATACACCACACCTGCTCTTCCGGGATCCAACATTGTTTCAAGAATAAGTATAAATACACCTCCAAAAAGGAGAACGAGACAACAACTAAACAAACACGAATATACAACAAGTGATAAAAAGCTCTCGCTGCATATATAGCTAGTCTCTTAGAGTTTTTATTTAGATAGCTATTCACTATGAGATACTTAGTTGTTTTAAAAACACCTTAGTGATAGTATATCTAGTCTCATGAGTGATCTAGTTGTAAATTAAATACATGCTACTCACACGCTCTCCAATTTATTGGACATCCTCAAGTTACATCGATATCGTGAACGTAGAAGTTTTTCATCACGGAACCACGTAAGAATTTCTTCTGTCAATTTACTGTTTTCTTATTTCTTCCTTGTGCATATCATTGTTTGGAGCAAAGTTTTTCAAGAGAGAGTAAATCTTTTTCCACCATTTTTTGTATACAAAACTCTAGCCTGACTAACCCTCAGTTCCCCCAATACACCAGAATACTTTCTTCGGGACCAACAATAAGGTAACACAATTTTTCACATTCTACATAAGATAAATTGCTATAAATAACATTTATTTCTAATAATTTGTAAATTTATATCACTTTTAATTAGATTATGTCATTTTAATAAAAAAAAAAAAAATTGGTTCATCAAAATATATTATTTCAAAAAAATATATTAAAAATTATATTTATAAATTATAATGTAAGATAACTTTCGATCTATTTAAGGGTCACACAACACTAATTTATTAATCGAATGAATATCAAATGTATTTTTATCGAATCGAGTTATAAATAATTCACGACCGATTTGATTCAATTACACTTATAGTAAGGGGGTGTATTCATTATGGATTTTGTAGGATTTTTTAGGCTTTTAAAGTTTGGGGGTATTCAATTTAGATTTTCAGAAGTCTTTAAAAATCTTGAGGTATTCAATACAGATTTTAAAAAGTCTTACAAAATCTTTAGATATTCAACAATTTATGGATTTTCTTTGATTCTCTTTAAAAAGAATTTTTACTCTACAAAATCTCTTCTAATCACCACAAATTTCAACATATTGTCCTAGAGAATCCTACGTACTCCAGCTTCCGTTCCCTATTTTGATCCCCTACTAGGGATGTCAATTTTACTCGGTCCGACCGACAACATGGACCGAGCTTAAGAATCGACGACAATGGGTTCAAGCCCGACCAAATGACATCATGGACCGAGCTTGGGCCTAAATCTTAAGCTCGATGGGCGGGCTTGGGCCAATGTTTAGGTTCGGTATACCCAAGTCTGCCCAAGTCCGACCCGAATATTTAAATATGTACTATTTATATTATAAATTTAAAATAATATATAACTATTATTTTTTTATTAATGTATAATAAATATAAATTAATAGACATATAAATGAATATTAAAATATATAAATATATTTTACAATAAATTAATATATATATATAATATTACTATTAAAAAGTAAAAAGTAAAATAAAAATAAAAATATGGAGGTCCGACTGAAACCCGCCCGATCCACATGGGAATGGACTTCACCTTGAATTACAAGTCCGGTCGGATCATGGGCGGGGCTTGGGCCTATCCATAAAACCACATGCCGAGTCTGGGCATATGGAAGTTCGGCCCAGCCGGATCTATTGTCATCTCTAGCTCTGTAGTCTATAGAAATTCATGTAAATCAATAAAAAAATGTATTTCACAATCCTATCAAATTTATAAAAATTCATTTAAATTAATAGAAAAAAAAAAACTTAGCCAATTGAGATTATTCATGGGTTTATTGATTCATGTAGCAATGTTCCTTTTTATTATTATTTGATACACTATAATAATAAAAAATTATCATTCCTACATTAATCATTCACAATATATTTTATAAGCTTTTTAAATAGTACATATTTTTAAAGGTATATTCAATTGAGATTTTGTTGGAATTATTTGGATTTTAAAAAATCTGTAGATTTTATAGATTCATGGGTTTATTGATAAATGTAGGAATAATCATTTTTTTTTATTTTATATCAACTAAAGAAATAAAAGGAATGATCATTTCATTACTAAATCATTCTTCTATACCAAACATCCCTTAAGTAGTTGCGAAGCTCCCTACTAATGACAATATGTCATAAATTAAGAATTGGACTGTGTTGTGTCCTGGGGTGTTTTAATGTTTGTACCATGTATAGTTTTAATAACCATAAAATTTTCATTTTTAGGAGTATTTTGAATAAGAGGATAATTGCGTTGGAAATTTTGATTTTGAATTTGTCAATTTTTTAAATAATTTGATTGTTATAAAAAAAAATTAATTAAATAATTTAAAATTATTTTATATTTTGAATTGATAGTTATGATATTTTATATTTTTCAAGTTTTATATTATATGAGTGAAAAATAAAATTTGCATTTGAAACATTTCATACCAAATTCAAGTTTCAGATTTCATCTTTCCTTCTAAAATTTGAAATTTTAGATTTCTACCTATAAATAACACCACATGATTCAAATTCATTAAAAATATTATACACATCATAAAATCTAGTTTAACATCCAAAAAAATGAAAACTAGAGGAAAATATCTAGTTGCAGCAAAACAAAAAAAAATTAAAAAAAAATCCATAATACAGTTCCTCCTCCAAGATTTGAAGAATGGAAAACCAGTCCAAGAGATGTTCGAAGTTGCATGAAAGTTTGACTACAATAGAAATACAATCAGTCGCATTTGGGCTGCATTGAAAGATCAGAATCATTTCATTGCATTGAAGTTTCAAACAAGAGAATAAGCATAAAGAGGAAAAGAGTTGAACTAAATATTGAATTAGTAGGAAATCTGGAGCTATTTCATAGAAGCAGCATAAGAAGACTTGGAGCAGGCATAAATTGCAGAAAATCAGTTGTGGGGAGATGAGTAAGCAAGAGGCTGATTAGGTCTCACACAAATGCCATTAAAGTTGATCTAACAACCCATAACAAGCTCTTACGAATGATATTTTCACTAGAAGCCATTGAGTATGAAAGAATTATGAATACTCTTTGGTTTAGAAGCATGCATAACATAATACATATTGATGAAAAATGTTCTACATGTCTAAGACATCACACAGATTCTACATGACACCTGAAGAAGTGGAGCCTCACAGAACATGTAGGAGCAAAAAATTTATCACCAAAATCATGTTTATGTGTGTAGACATTTATTTGCAAAAGATGGTAGTATCATATTTGATGGGAAAATATGAATTTTCCCATTCACAGAAAAGGTGCCAGCAAAGAGGAGAAGCAAAACATTGGAAACAAAAGTTATTGCTTCAATAACAAAAGATGTAATTAAGGATTGCCTAATCAATCAGGTAAACTTAACCAATTATGTGTGTTCTAAATGTAATTGTAAAATCTTAAGTGTAACAATAATTTGTGTTGTAACCTAAAGTGTATTAATGTGTTTATTTTTTATGAAGTGTAACAATACATCCTAATCAATTTCAATACACTCAAATTTTCACAGATAGTACATGCAATCAGGTTAAAGTGGCCTCAAAATGCATCAAAATTGATATATATCCAGTAAGATAATGCAAAGCCACATATCAAAGACAGTGATCCAGATTTTAGGCTAGAAGCCATCATTAATGGATTTAACACATATTAATACATCAACCACCTAATTCTTCATATACAAATGCTAACGATTTGAGATGGTTTAGGGCTATACAATGTCTACAAATCGAAAAAGTGTGCAGGACAGTGGATGACTTAGTGTTTGCAGTGCTCAATTCTTTTGAGCACCTAACTGCAAACACTCCAAACAAAGTGTTTTTGAGTTTGCAGGGATGTTTGGTAGAGATCTTGAAGGTAAATGGTCAAAACACTTACAAATTGCCACATATGAAAAAGGACATACTGATAAGAGAAGGAAGACTACCACTGAACTTAGAAGTTTCATTAAATTTGGTGAAATAATGCATTGACTATTTGACCCAAAATGGTCTGGAAGAAAAAATGAGGATGCTAATGCAGATTAGGGGCTTTGAAGTTATTTCAGTCACATAATATGATCACAATGTATGACTTATTTTGTAATTCTTGGTGCGCAGACATAATTTGAGATCACATAGTTTTTTATTGAGGTTTAGAAAACTCTTTTTTTATAAGACATGCCCATTTTGTAAACTGGACAAATGTAAATTGATAAATTAAGCATTTTAGTAATGAAAGAATGCTTACATTTCATGTTTATTTGGATTCAAATATCAAGCATATCATATCAAGTTCTTATTCGAAATAATGGATTAAACATAGCAACATAAGGCAATATGTATCGTCATCATCCAACTTAACACATTAATCTTATCAACAATAAATAATTCCAAACCAACAATCTTAAACCACATAACTCAAACCCACACAGAAACCAAACTAACATGTAAATCAAAATTCGACCATAGATACATGAAAACATATTCATCATATCAGCATTTAACTCTCATCTCCCACAACTACTTGCAGTCAAAATGTAGCCAGAAATTCATCACCACATAAACATGCAACTATGAATCCATCAACATCTCATATAATATTATCACATAAACATCAATACAGAAATACCTCATCACATAAAAATCGACAGGGAAAGATCTCATCATAGATACATTAGAAGGAAAATATTTCACCATAGATACATCAAAAGGGAAAGATTTCACCAATTCGAACATTGCTGGTACCAATATTTTCAACATGGGGAGGTGGGCACTAGGAAAGTTAGCCAGATATTCCAAAAGGTCTTTCTCTGCAAGCCTCTGCTTCCTCAACACCAAAAAAAACCCTCATAATCAGTTCATTGAATGAAGACAAAATATGTGTTCATATCTGACTCCTCTACATCCATCACAATCTTCTTCTCCACTCCTACAGCTTCACTGCTCAGAATTAGCGAGTTCCCACCGGCATCATAGGCCTCAGAATCCTCTGGTGGGATGCTAGGATTGAATGGTAAAGATCCACCATGGATCTAGTAAGGGTCATTTCTTTCTACATGGGTATGTGCTGGACATCGCAAGCGAGGATTAAAGAAGCCAAGATCAGGCTAGGAGAACCCAAGATCTGGGATGGAGACCTCAAGATCTGGGTAGGAGAATCCAAGATCGGGCCTGGAGAATCCAAGATCTGAGATGAAGAACCCAAGATCTAGGCTGGAGAACTCAAATTCTCACGCCTCAATGATTCAACAGAGAAGATATCACCATAACAACAAAAATCTCTCATCATAGGCCTCAAAGAGGATGAATCTAGGATTTGAGGTGTAGTATATGTTGGGGAAATGAGAGAGTGGGGATCTTGCTCATCATAGCGGTGGAGAAATGAATTATCGATTAGAATTTTATATGGAGAAGAAGGGTAGTGAATCGCTGCTGAGATAGAGCAGACAAGAGAGAGAGCATAATAGAGAGAGTGAGGTGGAAGAGAGTGAGGCAGATGAGAGAGTGCTAAGGTTAGGGTTAGATTAAGTACATCATTAGTGAGCTAATTTTAGCCCAAAATAGAAATGAGACTTTTGATCTGGGACAACCCAAAAGAAAAGTGAAACTTTTAATTTGGGACAGAGAGAATAAAAATTTGTTGCATGCATGTGCACTTAAAGGTAGGAACCAGACCTGAGTTTTAGGCAAAATGTACTAATTGTGCACCTTATTATTTTAGCTCATTTAAGTGATAGCCAGACAGTCCCATCTTCATATTTAATGGCCTCCTATTCTAAAATTGAGGTTTCTATTTTTTTTTTGTAAATACTAAAACTTTTTGGTAGAGTTAGATTATATTTTAAGAATTTCGTAAAAATACCGACATTTAAGTTTTTGATTTTTGAGGTTCTTATATTTAAATTAAAATTTTCAATCTTATGTTTTAATACTTAAATAAAATTAAAATTGATATTTTTAATGAAAAATATTAATATTAATTGATAAAAATTAGATTAATTTAAAAGATAAATTTAAAATTCCATTAATTAAAAATTAAATAAGTTAATTGCTAAATCTAAAATAAAATACTATTTTCTCTTATTATATTATCTTGGCTAACACCACTATATGTGTTTGGTACTGCTTCGGCATCATCGTCAATATGTCTTCC
The DNA here is from genome assembly GCA_026898415.1 of Leonotis leonurus. Classification (NCBI taxonomy): domain Eukaryota; kingdom Viridiplantae; phylum Streptophyta; class Magnoliopsida; order Lamiales; family Lamiaceae; genus Leonotis; species Leonotis leonurus. Next base: position 2,215,731 of record JAPKLX010000014.1, on the reverse strand, counting down.
AACCAAAGTTAGTACTTGACCTTTGACAAATGTCGCGAGATCTCTTCGATAACGTTGATGTTGTGATTTAATGGGTTAACTGTATCTCCACTTTGCCATCAATATTCTCCTTTCTTTTTTCTATATTGGTTTCCATTGGATGACAATCGAGAATGGATTGGGCAGAGTCGCTAATGAACCCTTCATCGGCATTATTTTTGCCCCGTTTGTTAGCATCAGACACATCCACTTTTTAAAAAATTGAAGAGTAAGAAAAAAGACTAAAAATTGTATCAAATGTTAGGAGTGAAATAGAGTATTTATAGATAAAAATAGGGTAAAAAAAGTAACATAAATAAATTTTGACGCAAAGAAAGAAAAGAAAAGGGGACTATGAGTCCAGCGTGATCGAGCCATGCCCACCCACATTGCGAGCTCCCATCTGATCTCACATGAGCGAGCCTAAACTCCCGTAGATGAGCCCCATTCACAAGCTTCGTGTCGCCCCAATACTAGGCTCGCATTCGAGCTCGGGCTCCCACGCTGCAAGCCTCGGCACGGACTCAACGAATGGGAATCCTTAATTGATTTAATTGAATTGTATTACGTGGGAGTTTCATGTTTAGCCACTTTTTGGTCGTCTAAACTCGTATATTTCTCATATGTATTCTTGTAGTTTTCTCATTTTGCATGATGTTTCGGACTCGATTTACGTTTCATTTTATGTTTCAGGATCACGAGCTTAAACAAGTGTTAAAGTTGAAAACGGGACGAGAAAAGATCAAGAAATGACAAGAGAATGAAGATGAGAGTCGATAGCACAAGTCAGCGGTCGCGTAGCCCTAGGAGACCGCTGACTAGGCAGTACGTGTCCCAAGCCGAGCTAGCGCGCGAGCCAACACGAGCCAGGGTCAGCAACCGCTGACCCCAGCAGCTGACTCGACCAGCGGCGCAACGGCCATGCCTGGGGAACCTGCAACTAACCATCTCAGCGGTCGCTGACCTCCTCGAAGTCTATACGTAGTCGACACGTTACTCATTAGAGAGACCTTTTTCCTGATTCTTTGCACTTATATTCCGAGTACCTCTCAACTCATTGTTCTAGGGTCGAGATTTATGATTTTTAGTTAGTCGTTTTAGCTTTAGTATTTGATTACGAAGGATAGCTAATTGCAACATTCTAGTTCGTTGTTTTTCCAATCATCCTTGTGGATTCGAGTTCATTCCAGTTTATGAATCAAGTTTGCTTATGTTTTATATTCCGGGTTCATTTTTATTATTAAGTTTGTTTATTTATTTATTCTTTCATTTTTTTCTATTTCGTTTACTGATTCTACGTTCTCTTCAACTTCAAATTCCAAAGTACCTTCTGCGTTCTTTTTAATTTCAATCTCCAAGTTACTTTATCCTTTTTAATTCGCAACTCATTTTCTTAGTTTAGCAATTCATTTCCTCGTTTATTTTTATTAGTTTAGGATTTACATTCTTTCGTAATTTATATTCCCCGCTTAGTTTTAAAATCTTCAAACGATCTTTTACTTGTTTTCGTATTGAACAAAGAATTAAATTGCCATGCTAAGTTTTCCTTGAGAATAAGACTTTGTTTGACTTATCATTGCTAGCCAACCTCGTTAGATTGCGAGCGACTCGAAATAATTTTAGTCGAACAAATTTTGGTGTCGTTGTCAGGGAAGGCTTTAGGCGATTTAATTCATTGTCCTTTTTTCTTTTATTATTATTTATTTATTATGTTCACTTACCTCTTCTCTGTTTTGGTACGTGTAACGTTTTCGTTTAGTGTTGTGTATGCAAGGTTGTCGCAGTACTAGAAAGCCTTTGACGCCCTTCATCGACAACGTACACCGAAAACGTGAGATCTTAGCCACTCTAGAAGAAGACATCAAGCGCATTGACGAATTCTCGCTACCGCGATTATTCGAAGAGATGACCGATGAGGTTGTTGAAGATAGACTGCGCTACATGGGCGATTTCACTAGGCCCAAGTTCGGCACCACACTACTTCAGCTATTGTCCTGTCAACTGCAGTCAGGAATTACAAGCTGAAACCGCATCATCAATCTCTTCTACCGACCTACCATGGACTCTCAAGTGAAAATGTCCTAACTTTCATCCGAGAATATTGCACAGTGGTGCAGAATTTCCCGCTTCTCTCACTGAGGGAGGACCAACTCAAATTGAAGTGCTTCTGATACACTTTGAAGGATAGGGCCAAATCTTGGTTCTTTTCTTTTCAACCTGAATCACTAACCAATTGGGCATCGTTGTGCGAGAAATTCATGTTGAAGTACTACCCGCATCACAAAACTCAAGTGGTACATACCAAGATAATGAATTTTGCGCAAGACCACGACGAGCTATTCCATGAAGTGTGGGATGGATTTCAAGAGTTGCTATAGCAATGCCCCCACCATCAGATGACACCGGAGATGTTGTGCCAATTCTTCTACGACGGTCTGCTTCAGACCACACAATTCATGGTGGATAGTTCGACTAGAGGAAACATCGCAGTCAAGACGGCGGAGGAGATGAATGAGATTTTCGAGACCCTAGCTGCAAGTTCTCAATAAAAATTCTCCCGACCACGACGAATGGAGGCCAGTGCAGTGACGACTAGTCCCGATCTTAAGAAACAAATGACGGAGATGATGTGGGAGTTACAAGTTTTGAAGATGAACCAACCCTCATCCCCATCTTTTCAGCAAGTTGCACCTGAGCCATGCGGAATTTGTGGCGATTATGGCCACGTGGTGGAGGGATGCCAGCGAATGTGAGAGATGGCACCCGAAGGACAAGCTGAGAATTACATTGCACAGGGATACACGCCCCAGCCCCACCCACCTCAACAAAATTCTGGTTAGAAGAGTCAACAAAATCCGGGGTGGAAACCACAAGCTCAAGGGCAATGAGCACAAAACTTCCAGAATTTTTCCAATGGACGACCCCAATTTCAGCAGAAACAATATTACCCACAACAACCTCAATTTTTTCCACCTCAACAACAACAGTTCTATCCCCCACCGATGCAACATTACCCACATCAACATGTTCCTCCCCAAAGATCATCTATTAAGGATAGTTTGGTAGCTTTCATACAAGAAAGCAAGAAGTTCCAAGAAGCTCAAGATGCCACAATTAAACGTCTCGAGACAGTTATGGACAGATTTCGGGTGCAGTTAACCAGCTACAGCAAAACCAACAGACGTGGAAGATTTCGGGACAAAGTCAGCAACCCCATCAAGTGCAAGATGTGTCCGTCCTAAGGGGTGGAAAAGTGGTGGATAACAAGATGGAAATATAGTCCAAAATCAAAATTGACAAGGAGAACGGACCACCACCTGAAGTGGAGAAAAAATAGTCGGACAAGAAGCTTCATAAGACGGTCAATCCGTATGTCCAGCCTATTCCTTTTCCCAGCAGGTTAAGGAATGTTAAAAGCGACCAACAGTTCGCGGACTTATATAAGATGTTGTCCAAAGTCACTATCAATTTCCCCCTCCTCAAAGTGATTAAGAACGTCCCCTCCTACGTCAAGTTCTTCAAGGAGCTGATCTCAAAGAAAAAGAAATTCGAAGATCAAGAACTAGTCACAGTGTGAAGTGGCAAGTACTATCATGCATTAGCCCTTACCTCCTAAACAGCGCGATCCAGGTAACTTCGTTATCGATATCACCTTAGGAAATGGTAAGACAACATCTGACATGTTAGATTTAGGAGCTTCAATTAATCTTATGTCTTATTCTATTTTTAAACAATTAGGATTAGGTAAACTGAAACCCACTCGCATGTGCTTACAATTAGCGGATAGATCTATGAAACACCCTAGAGGCATAATTGAAGATGTTCTAGTTAAAATAGGTAGATTAATTATTCATGTGGATTTTGTTGTCCTTGAGATAAGAGATGTGCGTGAGAATGGAGTTGAGCATACACTACTTCTAAGAAGACCTTTTATGGCTACCACGAATACCATTATTGATGTTAAAAAGAGCACCATTAAAATGTCTGTCCTTGATGAAGAAATATCTTTTTCTGAACATGAAAGTCATACCACACCATCCGCTAATTTTATTGATAGTTGTTGTTACATAGATACTACGAATTCTTTGGTTAAGAATTCTACTTTGTAGGATTTTAGTGGTAAGGAAGTTGCTCAAAGGAAAGGCAAGGACAGGAAAAAAGGGACCGAACAAGTAGAATTTATGAAGAGCGAACGAGAGCCGATGAGAGGCCAACTCAGCAACCACAGGACCTAAGCGCCCGCGGAGAGGCAAGCGCGGAGAATTGCTATAAGGCCTGATCAGCGGCCGGTATAAAACACGTCTCAGCAAGATCAAATCTCAAAGGATCGGCCCACTCATTATCAGAAAAATCTCACCATCAAAGGGTGAGGCATCACAAGCCAAAAATGGGAAAATCTCATTTCGAGTAAATTGGCATCGAGTAAAGCCATATATCGAAAATGAGTCCGTGCCCGAAGTTGTGGAGTCAACCCCAAATTTTTACACTCCTGATTGATTGAGTTGCCTCGTCAAGCTAGTGACATAAAAGAAGTGCTTCATGGGAGGCAATGATGGAACCCGTATAAGGGGCTCATGAAACCGCAGGATCCACATATTTCATTAATCACATGAATAATTAATTCTTAATCACATAAGAGAATATAAATGTAGAAAATAAACTTTATACCTTCTCCTAAGAAAATCCTCCGCTTGTGGAGAAACGATTTGAATCGTTGGCTATCGAACCGCAATCTACACCGTTCAAATCTCCTTCTAAATCTCATTGAATCCAACCCTATGAACTTCTATCATATTCTCGGTCTACTTAATAGAATATCGTGTGGGTGAAAATATCTAGTAATTTAGGAGAAAAGAAGAACGAAAATTGAAGCGTGGAATGCTTCACAATTTTTGAAAATTTAGAGTCTAAAACTCCAGGGGGGGCGAAAATAATGAGGGAGTGATGATTTTCGGCCCTCTCTCTCTTCTCCTTTTATAGACATTGTGGACTAGGATATGACTTATAAGGAGAATGCATTAGATCCCAAATAATTCAAATTCAAATTTGAATTATATTAAAAACTAATATGTGCTTGGACAAATCCATAATTTAATTTAATTAATTTTCAAGTCTCCTTTGGACCCAATTGAATTTAATTAATTGATTGGCCCACTTTTAGACTTGAATTAATTAATTTTTCCTCCAATTATACTCCATGTAAACGCAATAAAGTGCAATTCTATTATAAATATTTATCGACTCCACTATAGGGTAAATATTGAACTCATCTTGATTCATTCGAATTACGAACGTAAACCTTTTGTCATTAGTTATTTACCGCGTTTAAGATTTTCTAAATCCATTAGTTAATTGAGTTTGCTGACAACTCACAATTAATTAATATATTTATTCGTGAGTGATCCGGTTCAAACCTTAATTATTACATATGAAATAAATTCTCAAACGGTCGGGTTACTTATGCAATAAACATTTCTGAACGCCTCACTCGAATTTAATCAACTCGTGTCACCGAGATGCGATTCTGCACGACTGACAGTCGAGTACTTCTGGCTAAGTTAATCACTACCGCCCAAGACATCACTATTTAGAGTTACGAAAAACTCGCAATCGTAGATGAATCAACACAGCGTATAATCAACCACCTATACTAATGTCATCGTCACAGATTAAGAAATGAACTAATTTTCGAGACCTCGTTCTAAGTATCAACACATAAGAACTTCACACTGTGAAACCTCTCAATATGTGTACGCAAAGCATGTGTATCCGCTTATACATACCGACATCATTCTGCCGGCTAAGGTCAGCTCTCACATCAAATGATATCGCAGTTTTTACCGACTAGACTGTCTAAGTCTGTCAAGACTGTGACTTTTTATTACAAAGGAGTCGATTGTATTATCTTCCGTGATCATCGATTCACCACACAGTCTACAATTGTAATAGATGGCCTTGTTTGCAATTCAATATATAACAATAATAAATAACAAACCAATGATAGAAATATTTTTTCTCCTTAAAGTGCAATTGAAAACAAGTCTGATATATCGTCTAAGCATAAAAGCATGCTTTGAGATATACAAACCCTAACAGGTTGTTTATCTTCTCGTTTTCGCTCTGAATGCAGCACTTCAGGATGTCTTTCTTATCCCTACTCTATAGCACTTTACTTTCTGCAATGAGGGTATTACCCTATTTTTGTAGAGGGGAGGGGTGTCTTTTAAGTACATGCTTTCGTCATTTTTTATTTTTAGTGTCTTGTTTGTTGCAAAATTTTGATTGTTCTTAAGCTACTTTGTCTTGATATCTTGTGGTTGAATCGAACCGTGGCATGTGTTTGTGATATGATATGATTTGAAAGTCTTGATTAATTTGTGTTATGAAACGTAGATGAACTAGTAATGTGTGGAACATTGTGACCGGATTCTTAATCTTAGTATAATGGTCGAGATAGTGATGCATGATGGTATGAATTGATTGATTTGACTGGCTAGTTGTTTAGTACCACTTATTGCGTATCCATGTTTTGTAATGAAAATTGAACTTGTCGAGAGGTCTCTGCTCCTCTAGGAACCATGAGCCCGAGAAACCGCATGAGGATACATTAGGGAACCTCAAGACACCAAACCGGCAGGCTGACCCAGGACACTTCCCAGTAGATCACCCCATCATAGTATTGCTCCAAGCCAAGCACGCTTAACCTTGGAATTTCTACTAAGGGGTCACCTGAAAAGATGATGCACCATGTTGGTATGAGTAGTATTAATCAATTCTTTTAACCTCTCGTCGACAATGGTAGTGCAGGCCATTTTCAACTAAGGCAGGTCGCACTCCCATAAGCTGTCTCGGGTACGTTACACGGAGGACCCACCCTCCAGGAGGTGTTGGAGTCCATTTTCCAATAGCGGCTGCTGACCCCAGCAGCTAACTCGGTCAGCGGCGCAACTGACCATCTCAACGGTCGCTGACCTTTAAGCGGCCGCTAACCTCCTCGATGTCTATAAATAGTCGACGAGTTTCTCATTCAAGAGACACTTTTTTTTCCGATTCTTTGCACTTATTTTCCAAGTACCTCTCGACTCATTGTTCTAAGGTCGAGATTTATGATTTTTAGTTAGTCGTTTTAGCTTTAGTATTTGATTACGAAGAATAGCCAATTGCAACATTCTAGTTCATTGTTTTTCCATTCATCGTTGTGGATTCGAGTTCATTCCAGTTTATGAATCAAGTTTGCTTCCGTTTTATATTCCGGGTTCGTTTTTATTATTGAGTTCGTTTATTTGTTTATGCATTCGTTTTTTCAATTTCGTTTACCAATTCTACGTTTGCTTCAATTTCAAATTTCAAAGTACCTTCTACGTTCTTTTTAATTTCAATCTCCAAGGATTAACCTTCAAATGATCTTTTACTTGCTTTTGTATTGAAAAAATAATTAAATTGCACTGCTAAATCTTCTTTGAAAATGCGACTTGGATTAACTTATCATTACTAGACGATCTCGTTAATTGCGAGCGACTCAAAACAATTTTAGTGAAACATTTCATGTCAAAAGATATGTGTCTAATAAACTACTCTTTTTTTACTTTGATGGTATAATAATAATTATTGTGTAAGCAAATGGTAAATAAATCGGCATGCTTTTAAAGCTACTTTGACCTTGAGTGATTGTTGATGACTAGTTGTAGAATGCGGCTAAATAACTGTAGAGGAGATGTGTATGGAAGACATGTTATTAATATAATTGTTGTTCAAGTTGTACTTTTCGCATTTCATAAATCAAAAGTTAAATTTGGAGATAATATTTCTATCAAGAAACAATGAAAGACGACCATCAAATCGTTTCTTGAGGCTCTATAAAAATTGTGATCGAGTAAGGGAGGCTTTAGTCACAATTTATGCAATGCACATATTTCATCCACTCACCTTAATAGGATGTAATATTAATTTTAATTTTGGGCTAACATTTAGAATGTTTTACATCAATAATTAACCAAGACTATGAATTACCAAACTTAACTGATTTATCAGTATATTTTTATTAAAAAATAAATTTGAAATAAGTAGCTGCATTTCGAAATTGAACTACGCCATCTTAATTTCTTACTACAACTTTGTGTTATTCCCCTTACAAAATAATGTAGTATTTTAATTAAAGAAAAATTGGTTGACTTTATCCATGTGTAGAAGAAATTGTAGGATCAATTACTAAGTTTAAAATAGAGATAAAGCAGAAAAATATTTACTTAAATAATTGGGTTTACTGTGATTTGTAACTACACCATTTGCTAAGATTTTCTTTATATATGGGCAAGCACAAGCAAAGTTGGCAAAATGACCCGCTCGATAGGTTCATCAAGAAGATTCAGGATTTGGACTGAAAAAAAGGAAATAAAAAAAAAATTAAGTTCAAAAATAGCTTTTGACTCATTGGTCTATAAAATTTGGAATTTTTAGGTTAAAAAGTTTGCCTAATAATATAAGATAAATCACTAATTATTTTTTGGGTTTTTATATAATTTAAATTATAATGATAATGTTTATATTTTGCATGACTTTGATGAAATAACGAATGACTGACTTTAAAATCTCTAATTGTGTTTCTTTTGGAATTATTATATACGTTTAAATTATGATAGTGTGAGTTTCATGTTTATGTTTTGTATTTTCAATTATTTATTTAAAATTTTATTAGCATTTAAATGTGTTAATTGCATGAATTTATTTTACGTATTAAATGAGGAATTGTCAATGTATTTTTTTTTTATCTCAAATAAATTGAAATTCGAAACTATAAAATGACGCTTCCGAAATAAAACCCAACCTCCTAAAATTGTATTGAACCTCATATTTTTAAGCCGAAAATATTTTAGCTAGGTAAACAAACTTTAAAATTACAAAAAGCTTGACGTACAGGCTAGTTTTGAAGCTATAAGTGCAGGTGGTGTTGCAATCATTTTTCATTCAACTTGAAATTAATGGATTCAAACTGTATTTTTTAAATTGAAGATTTAATTTAAGGAATATATATATATATATTCACTTATTTGAAAGCTTTCTCCTTGGCCTTTAATCCTCCTCCCACAGAATTCCCTAAATATTCAAAATAATTTGTAGCAAGTTTTTCACATGTATAATAAATTTCCAACAAAAAACTTTACAATGGTTAAATTATTCAATTTCGCTCACTGCTTACGGTCAATGACATAGAATTATCAATGACAGTATCCAACCTTCACAATTCAATTATCTAAATAAAATATTAATTTATTTATCTCATTTTCACAAAATTTCTACTTCATCCATAACACCAACTGTCACGACCCACCTCTACTAAGCATAGTAAAGACGAGGAAAACCGTGACTAAGGGATGAAATATGGAAACGGGAAAAGAAATAGGTACTAACACGAAGATGAAAACATAATAAGTGTTTCGATAAATGAGGATTCATACACGAAATTCAGTACTAAGTGACCAATAACAAAATACATAGGTCGTTGATTTTAAAGTCTAGAAATACTGAATATTAAACTGAGTGTTTGCAGCGGAAATTGGATCAATTTCTAAGTTTACATGTATGAAGACATGTAAACCCCCAAAAGTTAACGCTAATTGAGTTCGACAAAAACCATCGCTGAGCACTCCCCTTTGACATCACAACTTAACCTGCACATTTATAAATACATGCAGGGCTGAGTACAAAAGTACTCAGTAGACACATGCCGAAATCGCATTCGTACTAATATAATTCATGTCATTGCCATAACACAGTGAGATATAGGGATTTTATCTCTAAAGAAGCCTATATTCACTAAATTCTTTTGTGATTCTTAAAGTTCGATTGCGCAGTCTAAGTTCTGGAGTAATCAATCATATCTGTATTTCTGTGTGTCGGGAAAGTGGCCACTTTCCACAGACACTTGACCGGCCAACCCGCTTAGATGACTCACGGTCGTGTGTACACTAGTCCAAGTAAGATAACAATCCTCTAGGACCCGAATTCGATTATAATAGTTCAAGCAAATATGCATCATACAAAAATCTAAACATTTTTGGCAATGCAATACTTCACATATTTTCAGTTCAAAATACTTTTTGAAACGAAATATAACTTGATACAACACACATAATTTTAGTTGTATAAGAAAGCCTACCTCGATGAGTTTTTCTTCTCCTTCTAAGATTAACCTCTTCCTGTCTTCGGATTCCCACTCCCGTAGTAACCTTTAATCAACTTCGTAATAAGATACTCGATTTGAGTATAGATTCTTCTTTTAACTTCTTTTAAGTGAAGATGAAAATAATATTTCATTAATTCGAGAATAAATCTCGTATCTTAGTTGTACTCGTCTTTGAGTACTTAAGTTATATTCTTAAACATTCTTATATAATTCTATTGGAATTATAATCATAATTTCTCAATTTATGATCTTTCTTTTATGTAATTAATTTGATATGGTTAATCAAATTAATAATAATATTCTTCAATTTAGAATATTTAAATCTTCAAGAATTATATATTTATTAATCGTATAGATTAATGCAATTTTTTTTTGGAATAAGACTTGGGCTTTGGTATTAATTTAAATCCTACCTTTAGTATAGCCCATTATCTTTAACATCTAAATTTCATAG
>JAPKLX010000014.1:2183591-2200076 GCA_026898415.1 Leonotis leonurus | reverse complement strand
GTTCGGGATAAACTTTCCCTACGTCCACGGCTCGATCAAAACTAGATCGAAATCTACTATGTCTCCTTTCTTTTTACTCGTTGAGTACGAGCCTCAAGCTTTATCAAATCTAGATAACAACTTGAGATTACACTTCTTAGATTGAAGAACTACAATCTAAATCTTACAAATCTTGGATCAAAACTAGATCCTAACTTGGGTTTTGTAAACAGCAAATTTCCAGAAAAACTATCTTCAAAAGAATAATAAAAACACTCAGAGAATTCTAGAGCTTGAAGGAGTGCTTTTAGAGCTTTGAGAACTTGAAGATATTTGAGCAGAGTTTGAGCTTTGTAATCGTGAATACTCGTGCTCGTTCCTGGAGGTGAAGGTGGTATTTATAACCTCTTGAAGAAAACTATCCGTTGGAGAAGAAGATGTCCTTCTTCATCGCATTAATGACTGCATTAAATGCATGGCAATGATGTTGAAAGCACGCGCTGTCAAAATGAGAGTGGTTACTACCTTTCATGAGATTTCTCAATGTATTGCCATACTGGGAATGATTCACCGTACTGGAATTTTGATATTCTTGTACTTCATTCCTTAAAGCATTTGTTGATGTGACAATACATGGAGTGGTTGACTTGTGACAAATTTAGGTATGTCGGCAGTCCACCGAAGTAATGGTGTGGATTATAACAGCTCGCTGTCTTACCACAGATGCATATTGTTCCCTACAATATCTTTGAGACGAGCTGTCCACATTTTGTTAATTGGTTTGATTCCCAATTAACATGTACTTCTTGATTTTGAACTTTGGAGAAGTTTGAGTTAACAGATCGTATTTGAGATTATGATCTGTTGTTCATATGTCTCGCTGTTCCACAGTTTTTAGCTGTTCCAATAGCTCTAGCTGTTTTTACATTGCCTCGCTGTTCCATATAGACAATTGTTATCTCGTTGTTCTTTGTAGACAATCACATTATCTCGCTGTTCTTTATCGGTCGGCAGTAGTGCAGCTCGCTGTGCATCAAGACTTTCTAATACAGCTAGATAAAAATAGATCACCATAAGTAAGTTTGAAAATTCAAACTTCCTTTTACAACTTTGATCTTGTAAACTCTAATCGAGAAGAAATCTAAAATCAACATAAGGCCAGAAAGACAGCGAGCTGTTAAACTTGTGAACTGATTCAAATTCTTCGATCTGTTCAAAGTTTAACATGCTATCATTACAATGAGTTAAAAGGCCTTAAGAATATATAATTGATGAGTCCAGGACAGCTTGGAACGAATAATACAGATAGTGAATTTATACCATCTGCTTCTTTAATACTCTAGTTGTTCCTTAAAAGATAACATCAATTACTTGGTTTAAGATTTCATATTTTAACTAAGTGTTGTTTCGAATAACATCATTAAAACTAATATACTATTGTAGGGTTCCCAACAATTAGTTATATATATAAACTTCTAGAGGTATATATATAATTATTATCTAATTGAGATATAATCAAGTTCTTAAATAATAATCTTTGTTTTGCAAACATTAATCTTTATTAATTTGAAATTGCATAAGTTCTAATTAATATATATAGTTATTAATCGAATTAATTATCGAGAATGCATCTCAAGAATTAATTGGTTTCGTCTTCTTGAATAACCTTATAATATAAAAATGAACTCACATGATATCTATTATGACTCTTTTAGTTATAATATGTACGAATAATAGCTACTAATATCGATTAGCTAATCGATATTTTAAACTTTTATAACGAAATTTTTTTATCCCGTTTTTTCAATACATAATAACTACTAGTAGAATAGCGGGACATTACACCAACTCACAATAAAATATTTTTTTTATTTTCATGCATTGTATATTATATATACACTACAAAAAAGAGTTAATTTAGCAACATAAATCGTTACTATAACAAGAAATTTCGTTAACTAAAAAGTTAGTAACGAATTTATTTGTAGTAATATCGATGGTTGCTAAAAAAAATTTAACAACGGAATATATCCCGTTACTATATAACAACGGAATCGTAATGTAATTTCCGTTTCTAAAATGGTTTTTTTAATTTTTTAGTAACATAATTGTAACGAAAAATTTCATTACTAAATTTTAATAACATATAATTCCGTTACTAAAATTGAACAAATTCCATAACAATTTCGTTGTTAATCCTTTAAAATTTAGAAACGAAATTTTTTTCAGTCACTATTCCATTACTATAAAATGTATTTTTTTTAGTGATATAAACATATATTTAAAATAAATTAATTGTATTATAATTATTATTTAAAAACTTTAATTTAAGTTTATAGGTAATAAATAATTATTTCATAAATTTAAAATAAACAACGGATTTATTAATTCAACACCAAGTACATATGAAAGATATACATAATTGAAACAAAATAAATCAAACTACAAATAATAGCATTAGATAATAAATTACAAAACCAATAAATAAACCACATTGCATATTAATTATTAGTGCCAAACTTTTTTCAAATGTAATTGGTTATTTGGAAAATTATTTGGACTCGTGATTTGAAAAATTGTTCCAGACCCTTTAGAAATGAAACAAACTTGAAATATTGAGAAATAAGTGAGAAAATAGATGAAATTTGATTGTGTTTCAAAATATATGAATATGCTATTCTATTTATAGGGAAATTAAAATAATGAATTTTTATATATTTTTTTATTAATGGAGTATTATTTAATAAATTAATATATAAAAAATAAAATCAATATATTTGGGTATCCAATAGTAAGGTGCCAAGTGGCACCATATTACTGGATAAACCAATTTCATATCAAAGTTGGCCGGCGAATTCAATATTTGAGTGTCATTCCTTTTATTTTATTTTAATTTAATATTTAAGTACTTTCTTTTGTCATTTAGCTATGACACTCATTGGGGTGTCATAAGTAACATAGTCTTATGAAAAGAGCAATGGGACACTAGCCCACTCTAAAATTAATATATATATATATATATATATATATATATTATATGCTCCAGTAGCAGTAGCTCTAAAAGACATGTTACATTTCTCAGTAAGAATGACTTCCAGAACAAGAAGGATGAATTTGAACATATTGTGTACATTGTAAATAGATCTTAGATGAGAGCCCCATCGTGTATCCCCTGGACGTTGAACACCTCCAATTTGATATTTTCCTTTTACAGTTTCAAGTTCACCGCTGGAAACTAATTCTTCAAGATGCAAGGTTTTAGCAATTTGTAGTTGATCATGATGCTTGGAAGAAGAATCCACCAAATTCCCAATAACATTTACATATGAAAAAAATGTTCATTTGGTATAATGTTTTTAACTACGACGACTAAAACCAACTGCAGTCGATGAGCAAAACAAGGGATGTAATAAGCATATGGAAACTATTGTAGCATTAGAGCTTGTAAATCATTTCACTCTCCTTGCATAGTGCTAGTTGTTAGGGTTTGTATACTTCAAAGCATGGTGTATGTTTTAGATGTTGTAACAGACTTTTTTTCATTTCCTTTCAATGAGAATAAGTGTTTTCATCATTGGTTTGTAATTTATTTTCTTTGATTGTTTTATTGCAAACAAGTAAAATTGTAAATTGTGCGATGGATCCATGATCACATAAGGTAACACAGTCGACTCCTTTGTAGAATAAAGTTCACAGCCTAGAAGGACTTGGACAGTCTAGTCGGTAAACATGTGATGATGACATTAGTATATGTGGTTGATTATGTACTACTTTGATTCATTTGCACTTTTGAGTTTTTCGCAACCCTATATATTAATGTTTTGGGTATTAGCAATTGGTTTAGCGAGAAGTGCTCGATTATTGTCGCATGTAATCGCGTCTCGATAAATTATGAGTTGATTAAATACCCGTGAGTTGTTCAATATTGGGGTTTTGGAAATAGTGCCATTTTTCACACTGTAATTTTCGATTCCTCCCCTATTGATAAAACTCCGATGGATTATCATTCACACGATAGTCAAGCTGTAGGTGAGGAAAATTGACAGAAGTTCTGAAGGTCGGACCGGTTCTTGATTCCCAAAACAGAGTGTTGTTCTTTACCGATGATTCAAATCACCTCTCCTCAAGTGGCGGACTAGATAAGGAGGAGGTAAATTAATTCCGCGTATTTATTTATCTTTAGATGCGGTATTTGTGTTTAGAATTGCATGTTTATTTAAATCATTAGACCAGTGGATCTCCCGGATCGCGAACCCCTCATACGGTGTTGTTCACTAGCTCCATCATAATCTTATCCCGAATGTTTGATAAGATGATGCTATTACAAGATAGAACAATAGAGGTTTCATCTTTCAAAGTAACGGACTTAGTATCTTCCACATGTACTATGTCGCAAAATCTCTCCGAATATAGCCTTGTTTATCCACAAATCTCAAAACAATAGTCATTTGCTCTCTTTTTGCCTCATCTCATGATTCAACAATAATATAATACTTGACATCTCCAATTTCATTCTTGCTATTTTTTTAATTTTGCTAGCATAAAGTGATAATATCTCATTTTCAATCTAATGTGAAGTATATGAAGCATTTTTGAGGAACATTTCTCAAAACAATCGACCTCACCTCGTCCTTATAACAAGTAATGTGATGTATAATTTCTAAAAAATTCTCACGAAAACTTGAATTTGGACATTCATCACAAGCTCGAAAAGTTATGCCTTGAAATGCATGCAACATTGCAACATCAACAGAAACTTTAAGTTTCGAACGATTTTTTCCAATCATCTCATTGGATTACTTGTGTATGATCATTTCAATATGTTGAAATGAATTCATTAAATCATGAGACTGTTTTACACTTATGTTATGCGAAGAATTTGAGCGTTTTCCTTCATAATTCAAAAAGAGCATTTATCATCATTGCTTACTTTTTTTTTCAATTTTGAAATTCATCCACATTAAACAAAATATTCCATGGATGTGCAGATGAATTAATGAAAAGAAAACAATGAACACAATATGCAACATTTTTTGTAGGCGAATATTCCAACTATTTATCTTGTTTTTGGTGTGTTTTTGGCATTTGTTACGTTGCGTCTAATAATTAGTTTGTTTTATTTTTGTTTTGAATTAGTTCATATTACTCTGGTTTCTTTGGTTCGTTTTTGGTGTAGGATGGTGAGATTAAGAATAGATTGGAGCTGAGAAGGTGCCAAGTATGCCACGAATGCAAAGCCGAGCAAAACGGAACAAGCTGAAGAGTGCACGGGAGGAGGAACGAAACGAATGAGGCAAACCTACAACCCAGCGGTCGCTAGGTTGCAGAGCTCAGAATTTCAGAGAGCACAGGCCCAGCAACCGCTGGGCCTGCAAAATTGGCGCGGCATAGTGGATGAGCCAGCAGCCGCTGACTACTCAGCGGTCACTGGCCCCGTTAAGTTGGCGGTTTTCTGCGGAATTTAAACGGGGAAACCAGGCATTTGGAAGAAATATCTCTCTCATATTAGATTAGAACTCTCCTTAGAAGTACTTTTATCTTGTAATTTCTCATTTGGAAGAAGGATTTAAGGTGGAGATCGACTTCTCCATCCAATCAGTGTAATTGTAGTAAGTTTCTTATTTGGTTTCTTACTTATGATTGTATAATGGATTGAGTAGGTTGAATCTCCACTAGAGTTAGATTTCTTATGGATTATTGATGTCTATTTTTATTCATGCTCGTTGTTGGGATTGTGCTTGTTTAATTGTATCGATTGATCACCATTGCAATTCCTTACACATAGAGTGAGGTCGAGAGATGATCTTTGTGTCGGACCAAAGTCCAATCAATTGTGGTTGTAATCGGAAACGTATAGACCGAGTATTTATTTGATATCGTGAATTCTTAATTGCGTGGCTTTAATACGAGAGTCGGAGCCACAATCTAATTATAAATGCAAAAGTTAGTCGTTGGATAGCTTTAAAAATTCTCGATGAGCGAATGAATGCATGAATAGCCGTAGCATGTGATGATCCACATGGATGCTCATACCCTAGAACCCTAACTCCGGATTCTAGTTATTTAATTTTACTTATTGGTTTGTACTTTAGTTAATTCCATGATCACAACTTGATAGAATGTTTAGGATTTTGTATTCAATCTTTAACACTTAAACTAGGAAGCCCTGCTAAGCCTTCCACGAGATTTGACTAGGGTCAACTTATCCTCATCCAATTGCGAGAACTTAGATACACTATTTAGGTTGAACAAAATATTGGCGCTGTTGTCGGGGAAGGCTTTAGGCGTTCTTAGTTTAAGTGTTTTTGTTGTGTTTATCTGTAATACCCCGTCTTTTAATTATTTAAGTAAACGATTTTCGAACGCGTTTGTAATACAATCGGATAATAAAATATTGAACGTTTAGAAAATTAATGAAATTTATTTATTGAAGAGGAGTTTGAATAGGATAATAAGTTATTAAAGAAATCTTGATTAAATATCTTAAGGGATTAATATTAAGGTGTATAATTTACTTTGGACATATATATATTATAAGTGTAGAAATATGTTATAAAGTTTGAAGAACTTATACATGACATACATGGGTTACTTATAACAATAAGTTGTATGGTTAAGATTTATATATATCTAATGAAGCATGCTACACTTAAGTATATATATATATATATATATATATGTTGTTGAAATCTGAATATGCCATAAGGAACCACACGGTTGCTTTATATATATTTATGTTGCTAAAATAGATTGTACAAGCAATAAGAACCACACGCATGGTGTACATATATAAAGTAATCCTTGCCAACTTTTTATGGTAAAGTAAAGTACATGCATGGATAGATATTAGTAAGTAAGGAAAACCAAGAAAATAAAACACTACATTAAAACCAAATAACCATATATATATATATATATATATATATATATATGTTTGGACAGTACAGTGCAAATAAGAAAGTCTAATAAAAGTCTAAGCTAATATATAAAGCTGGCAGCAGCATGTGAAAGGAGGAAAGAAGAAAGTATTTCCATAAGTGTAAGGAAAAGATGATCATTCTAAACATTGGGAAAGAGAACTATGTAACCATGATGCTGCAGAGATGATTAGCAGCCTTGTTGCTGCAAGTAGAGAAACAAAGTGTGCAGAGGCAGTAGTTCGGTGGAGTGTAGGAGAGATGCTCCATCCATGCTTCCTTCCATGCCCTACAAATAATAGTATGAAGGCTATTAGAACTAGCTACACTAAGACTTAAGCCTTAAGCTAACATTACACACTTCAACCAACTATAAAAGGGGCACAGGGGGCTGCTTGGAAACGGTTACTACAACCTAAAACTCACATAAACACAAACATAGTGCAATCAATCTTTTTAACACACAAGAAGAAGAAGTAGTTCAAGTTAAGGTAATGAGACTAAGCTCTAGCTCTACTTTCCATTTATATCTCTTATAGTCTTAACTTATAATTACATACAAACTGTTCTGTCTCCTAATTAATCAATGAAAAACAGAAAACAAACACTTATAAAATTTCCAAATTTTATTAAAGAGTTGAAATGATTTAAGTCCAGTATATATATAGATATATATATATATATAGATATATATATATATATATATAGATATATATATATGTTGTAAATCCCAGTTTAAAGGCAAAACATGAACTTAGAATATATGTTCATAATTGTTGAAATATAACCTATGCACAGTTATAAAACAGAACCTCTGCAGTATATTGTTAAGCCCAGAACATGGAAACCATAAGTCTGAAATCTTACCAACATTTAATCAAGTAGCAATCAAGACTAACAATTTTGAGAATCAATCTTAGATACATATTGAAACTGAATTTTTCCAGAAATAACATAATGGCAGATTCAACGAAAGGTTTAAGTCCTCTAAAAATCTAGTTTATGCATGCTATTGAACTCTGAAATCAAAGAATATGCTCAGAATGTTGTTAAACCAAATCAGAGATTGAAACTATAAATTTAACCTTCAAAGACCTAAACACCTACACGCTGCATAGAATCTTCCTAAGGATGCAAATAACAAATGAGACAGTAAAATTTTAAAAGAAAATTTCGACCCAATCACTATAAATCTGAAAGCAGATTCAGAATTTTTGGAATGTAGATTACATAGAAACAGTTCTGATTTAGAACCACAGATGCATGCACACAAGTTTAGGATTCATGGCATAAGTAAATGCTGTAAAGCAGAATGCAAATATGAAAGATAATAAGGAAATAAAAGCAAGAAGGTAAAGGAAAAAGAACTTAGCTGAGGTCAGTGAGACTTGCCCCAAAACGTAAAACTGAAACCTCTTCATATTTAGAACCCAACCCTTCCTAAAACCAGAAACGGGAAAGAAAGAAATTAGACCAAATCAAATTCAATAATGTAAACCTTAGAACTAAATTCTGAAAACAGAAATTTTGAGAAAATCTCTAGCATGTAGAAACAGAAGCGAAAACAAAGTAAGAACAGTAAATAAAGAAAGCTAGGTTTTTACCTTAGGATTCCATTTAGCTTCCAGAAGAGAAATTGGAGCTAGGGAAGCTCTGCCTTCCTGTAGAAAATGAGAGAGTGAAGGGAGAGTGAAAATAGAGAGAATGAGAACCAGAGATAGTGAAAACAGAATCAGAGAGTGAAAGGAAAAGATTTACCTTAGGGGGAGATTAGCCACTCGACAGTAACATCCTGTCGAGTTCTTCACAGTCCAGCCGAGAGAGCGAGGGAAGAAGACACTGAGAGAGAGTAGAGTAGATCAGAGAGAGTAGCGAGAGAGGTATAGAGGTAGAGCGCCTCACCATTTTATTCAAGAGAGTAGAGGAAACAAGAGAGAGAAGCGGCGAGAAGATGAAAGAAGAGTGTAAATTGTGTCTATGAAGAAGAAAGAAAGGAAGTAAATTAGGGTTAGAGGGATTAGGGTTTCTAGGAGCTGGGCCGGGTCGTGGGCCGGGTTCTGGGCCGGGTAGAATAAAGTTTTGGGCTGGGTTGGGCGAATTAATGGGCTGATGATTTAAATTAGTTAATGGGCCGAAGATAAATTAGAATTGGGCCATAATTAATCCAATGGGCCCAACTTCTTAATCTTAAGATAATTAATATTTAAAATAATTAAATTAATTATTAAGCTCACTTAATTAATTCAAATGGACTAGTTTAAACATTTTAATAAGATAAGATTTAATTAAAATGGAGTTACATTAATTAGAAATATTAAATATTGAAGAAGGGATAGTAATATATACATTATGTATTAAATCAAAGAAGATCCAATTTATTTAATTGGGTTCTAAATTAAGAGAAATAATATCTCTACTTCTATTAAGGATTTATTTAAAAGTATTAATATTCTAAAGTTATGTAAAGAGTTAAATAAATAGAACTTATAATATTAATTAAATAATTAATTATTGAGAATTAATTATTTCATTAAATGTTAATACACTTATTGCACTTAAATGCAATTACCGGGGTAATTGAATCGAGGATTCAACACCGTATAAGTAATATTGATCGGAAGTATCAATATCTCAATTAACGAGTCGAAACAAGAACTAAGAATAATATATTCTTACAATTAAATATTTCAAATGCACTAAGGGCATTTTAACTTATACGAGCTCTTCTAAAGGTTTTTACGAGAGATCTACCTCGCATTTCGAGATCAAATCAAGTGCAAATCGAAGTTATCCAAGTAGGCTTTCTATTACAAAGAAAATTTTGTGTGCCGTATGCTATTTATGTTGTTTTCGAAAGGAATTCAAATTGAGAAAATATGTTTCAAAGTATTGTCTTGCCGAAAATGATTTATGTTTTGTATCAATGCCTATCTGATTAAGGGTACCTGGTGTAAGGATCCTGGATGTCTGGTTTAAGGATCCGAAGAATTTAAATCGAATTCGGGTTCTAGTGGGTGGTGTAACCTACTCGAACTAAATGTGCATAAATAACCGGGAGTCATCGAAGTTGTTGACCGGTTACAGTGGACCGTGAGTCATCTTAGTGGGTTGGCCGGTTCGGTGTCCGTAGAAGGTGGCCACCTTCTCGGTACCATAAATTATCAGTACAATAAATTACAGATATGGCATGATACTAAAGAACTTAGACTGCGCAGTCAAATATCAGTTTCATAAAAGAATTTAGTGAACGTAGGTGCTTTTAAAGACAAAATCCCTACGGGTCACTCTTACGACATTGACAATTATATTGTATGTATGTGATTTTGGCGTGTGCCTACTGAGTACTTTTGTACTCAGCCCTGCATGTATTTATAAATGTGCAGGTTGAGACATGATGATGGGAGATGTTGTGGTGGGCTTGTCGGTCTTTAAATAAATCTTGGGTGTCTACGTGTCTTCATACACGTAGACTGTAGTCGATCCTTATTCCGCTGCGTGAGTTCTATCAGTTTTGTTTGGCAAAGTAGCCAACTATGTAAATTAAATCCTTGTATGACAAAGTTCTCAGTGTTCTATCAATCAAAGTTCTCAGTGTTCTATCAGTCAAAGCTCTCAGTGTTCTATCAGTCAAAGCTTTCAGTATCCCACTTTATCATTTATTCATTTATCTATTCCGTATAATCAGTGTTCCACCTTATCCTTCATTTATTTAATCTATTAGTCGCGCGCCTGGACTCTACCGGGGAGCGCGGGGGAACGGGGCGTGACATTATCCATTGTATGTGTTTATACCTTTATGTATTTGTGAATTTCTTCTTTTGTTTCGTGTTCTATTGTTTCGTGTTATCTTGATGTGTAGTGCTCGTTTGTAATAGTTCTTTAGTTTTCTGTATTTTAGGAATTCTACCTCCCGCAAGTTACGTTTGATGTGTCTACTGTGGTGATAGGTTGTGTATGCACGGTTGCCGAAGCTTGAATAAAAGATTGGCACCAGTGTTGGATAAGGTACATCGCAGGTGGGAGTTGCAAGTCGTCAACCTGGACGGCGATAACGGGAACGGACATCTCCTCGATTTGGGATATTAGTCACATTACTCGGAGGAATCAAACACCGACTGCAGTGAAACGAGCTCAAAGACAGTTATGGCGGCAAGGCAGATACGAGAGCTAGCTAGGCCGGTGATTGGAGCCTCGACATCATCGATTTTTTGGGGGAAGCATGTTGGAATTACGAGTTGAAGAACATTCACTTTAGTCAGCTACTTTTCTTCTACAGCATGCCGGCAGAGGTTGCACTGAACTTCATCAGGGAGTTTATGTTATCGTTCAAACTTTCTCCCTCAGAAGTTTGAACGAAGATCAGCTAAAGATGTGTTGTTTTCCCTATACACTGAAGGATAGAGCCAAGACTTGGTTCATGTCGTTGGCTCCCAATTCGCTGTAAAATTGGAATCAAGTCTCTGAGAAGTTCATGTCCAAGTGGTACCTGAATCAAAAGATACAAGAAGTGAGGTCACAATTGGTGACTTTTACACAGAAGGAAGGTGAGCCCCTTCACGAGGCTTGGGAACAATTCAAAGGCCTCTAGATGCAGTGTCATCATCACAACCTTTCTCCAGAGTTGCTCAATCAGTTCTTCTACGAGAGCCTCCACCTAAACTTCTAGTATATGGTGGACAATGCAGCCGGAGGTGATATTGGGAACAGAACTACGGAGTAGTTGACTGAGATATTCGAGAACATGGCAGGGAATTCTCAGCAAAGAAGCTCTAGAAGCAACAAGAAGAAGGAGAATGAGGTTACTTCTAGCACTGATGTGGTGAGGCAGCTGGCAGAGCTCACTAGGCAAGTTCAAGCTATCAGGACTGCAGATGAGCAACCAAGGAGGACCCCTGTGAATGGACCTGTGGGATTTGCGGAGAGTTTGGGCATGGTGCAAACCTGTGTGCACGTGCAGTTGATTCCAGTGTGGAATATGAGGAGCAGGTGAATGCTCTTCAGGGTTTTCAACCATGACACAAGTTTGATCCTTACTCGAACACATACAATCCTGGCTACCGGTATCACCCAACTTCTCATGGAGATCGCAAGCACCACAAGGGCAATATATGTCACCTCATAAATTTTCCAACAGTTTTCGCCACCACAACAACCACCACCTCAAACTTTTCCGAAGACTTCTGTCAAACTCTCAATAGAATATTAAGGCTAATTATAAATGTAAAAGTTAGTCGTTAGATAGCTTTAAGAATTCTCGATGAGCGAATGAATGCATGAATAACCGTAGCATGTGATGATCCACGTGGATGCTCATACCCTAGAACCGTAACTCCGGATTCTAGTTATTTAATTTTACATATTGGCTTGTACTTTAGTTAATTCCATGATCACAACTTGATAGAATGTTTAGGATTTTGTATTCAATCTTTAACACTTAAACTAGGAAGCCCTGCTAAGCCTTCCACGAGATTCGACTATGGTCAACTTATCGTGTATTAAATAGATACACTATTTAGGTTGAACACCAACCAATCGGGAAATTTCTTAAAACAAGCTGGTAGAAACTTGCTACGATTGTTATCCGCATATTTCGAGGATTTGTGTGGAAACCCTTAATAAGGATCCACAATTAAATAAGCATGTCTAATCTCATCTCTCTTATCAACCAAATAACTTCATATAGACATATGCAATCCAGGATCTCGTTCAATATGAAAATTATTAGAATTGAGATCATGCTTTAGTACCTCTTTTTGAAAAGGAGGCTCAACAATATTTGTTGATGAATTTTTAATTCAGAAACAACATTATTCCACATGGACTGCATCAACCCTTGAAGTTTATAAAATTGGAGAACTTGAGTTTTCATCAACACTATGTGGGCATTTCTTGTTATCATTGAAAAACAAATGAAGAGTTTTATACTTAATTGGATTGATTTATGAACCTATGTATAAAAAATATAATATTACTTTCAAAAAAATTTTAAAAAAAAACTCTCTTTTTTAAAATAAATATGAAACATGAAATAAAAACAAAAAAAAAATTGGGAGTCAAAAAATTGAGATTGTGCAGTAGCAAAACTTATCTCTTTCCCAGTAAACTCGAAAACCCTCTCGCTGGAAATAACTTCCATCTTCCGCTGTAAGAAACCGCAGTGCCTTCACGGTGAATCACCAAGTTCTGTTGCTGCCAACTTTTCTTCACCTTCACAAATCACAATCGAAAACCCTAAACCCACATCTTTTCCTTTTTCAATTTTAATATACGTTTTGTTATTTTATTAAATGAATTTATTATATTGGACTTATTTCATTTGTATTGGACTTTCAATTTAAATAGTTGAGTTTATTTGGATTAAAGTTTAATTTAAATAGTTAGTTTATTTGGATTAGAGTTTATTGAGGGGGCGGTGGCCACTACTAGTCACCCCTGTTTTTGTCTCCGTTCTTCTACTAACCACCGGCCGCCTCCTTCCACATCCCTACCAAGCCAAAATATATATATTTATGCAGCTCGAAAGTATGAAAGTAATTTCAATACAAATATTTTATAGATAAAGATGATAAGTATTAAATGAAATTTAAGTGAAGAAGTAATTTTCATACATATCTATAATTAATCAATTCCTAACAATCTAAACCACTGTATACTATATCTAATTATAGAATTTGTTTCATTATTATGACGGAGAAACAAGTCTGATTGAGTGCAATCATCTTGAACACATTTACATACTCTATCAGTTTCATTGTTTTTGGCCTCTCTTTTTTATGTCATGTAAAATAAGAGGAGTTTGTCTAGTATCATAATTGTATTGTTTTGTGGTTAACCTTTTAAGATATTTATATATAAGTAAATTTAATGGTATTTAAAATTTTAATTCATCTCAAATTTAATAAATTAAAATTTTTCATATATATATATATATATATATATATTAATTAAAATAGAGCTTTCAATTGAAATTCAATGTGAATGACAATTTTGTTATAATTAACGTAAAATTGATATTGTAATTTTTGTATATGTTGATAAGAGAATGAAAAATGTCATTAAAACACAATATAAAATGTATCCATAGATATCTAAGAGATAGAATATCACTAAATTAATACTTGCATGCATGTTAAAAATTAGGAAATAAGAGTACTATACCCCCAACTTAGGATGAGACTGGGGTTACAATTCTGAAGATACAGTACTCATTAGCGAGCGTTTGGTATAAGATATTTATATCTCTTTTCACATACGAACATATGAGATTCAGACTCATGTGACAAGTCACGGCCCTGAAAGGATCACTAACGAAATACAGGATTTAGAAGCCCATTTACTCCTCAATTTAGACAAAAATGGAATTGTGATGTTAGGTAGAGACGGATCATATTTTAGTATATAAATTAACGCCCCAAATGGTGAAAGAATATAAGGAAGTATATATTAAACACGATATTTATACTTTGTCTCCTCATTATTTATAGTGGTAAAATTTATAAAAGTAAAATGAATACTCCTTCCGTTTCATGAATGTAGTCTCACACCTTTTTCATAAAGCACACCCCAATAAGAAACTAAATGAAACTAGTTTAATAGGACAAAAGGAGTATAGTCTAAATTTTATTATGTTATTAGTTATTAAAATTAAGTATAATATTCGAACATTTATGAATTGATATGTGTGTGTGTGTGCGCGCGTGTGATGAATATAAAAATTAAATATATAGGGATCGTTCAGGTTTTTTCAAGCGGTTCGATCATTTGGATCAGTGATCTTGTGAGCCATCAGAGACCGATTCGATGCATGTTTCGATTCTTAAAACATTGGCCACCTACGGGTATCCATCACTTGCTAAATATAATTTAAATCTAAATTTGTAAATTTAGGTGGGTATTTTGCGAATAAATTTTGCTAGTATATGAGTTTCGCAAGTATGGATGGTAATTATTCATACTCATACCAACTTACTAAATGGATACTAAATTCAAACCACAAACATACCTTGATAACCTATTAACCCATACCTATAAGTTCCAATACGCGTGAGTATCGGATACTAGCGGGTAAATTGTCATCGGGGGCGGACATAGGAGTTGCTAGGGTCAGCTGAAGCACTTCCATCGGCAATTTTTTTTTTTTTGTCGTCGACAAATTTTTGGCATAACACCATCGTCGCGAAACGAATAGATCCCATGTTGTTGCACTCCTAAACGTGATCTTGTGATGGTGCGGAAGATGGCCGAGGCCGTTTCGAGGCGTGGTGCCGAGACATGAGGTGACGTGGTGCATGGCGTTGCGTCGGGGCAATGTGAGTGTTGCCCCGTTGTGCCAAGCAGAGTGGAACAAGAATGGTGCTTGGGATGTGTTCCAACTAATTTTAAACTGTCAGTACGTGGCATTGTTTAGACCAGACCCACTGTCCGATAAAGGGACTCAGTATCGGGCACGAGGAATATTTCCAGCTGATATACTTCCAATTTGAATTATTAAATTGCTCGCAAGAGTACGAGTTCGTTGTATATTAATAAGTTGACCTAAGTCGTATTCTCAAGGAAGGCTAAGCAGGGCTTTATCTATGTTGCAGAACAGAAAGCAATTAAAAAGAAGGGTTTTGAATTTTTAATCTAATTAATCTATCTAGACGAATTAAATTAAAGAATTTAAAATACGAATTACCTAGGCAAAAATTAATAAAGCAATTAAATCCTAAATCTAAGAAAAATTAATAAAGCAATTAAATCCTAAATCTAAGAACGAAGAATTAAAGAAACTGAATTTAAACATGCCTTGAATTGATTAATTAACATGATTGAAATATATATACTACTGGATTGGAAATTAATCAATAACAGAGCAGAAAGAAAATAAATCATAAAGCAATAAAAAAAGCAGTAAAAGAACTCACGAATTGAAAGGAAAGATAATGCATTAAAGTACTCCGGGTTTGAATCACGAACGATTCCACAACGAATTTGAAGAACGAACAAGAAATATAAATCTAGACTAACAGTGTTTTCTCCCGTGGTCTAAACCCTAAACTAGAAGTATAAAAACGTGAAGTGTAGAAGAGTGTCCCATTGAAAAATCACGCGTGGAGGTTTAAATAGGAGAAGAAAATCCGTCGGGCTAGCGAGCGCTAGGGGGTAGCGCTCGCTAGCTTGACTCTCTGATCTTTCTTCCAGCGCCAAGGGGTAGCGCTCGCTAGGGGGTAGCGAGCGCTACCCCAACGTTCTGTCTTGGAGATTTTCCAGGGGCCAGCGGTCGCTAGGGGGTAGCGACCGCTAGCCCCTAGTTTTGTCCGTCTTGGATTTCTAGGTGGTAGTGAGCGCTAGGGGGTAGCGCTCGCTACCCCCACGCACTGTTGTGGGAAAAATTCCATGGGGGTAGTGAGCGCTAGGGGGTAGTGACCGCTACCCCCTTGTTCTTCTTAAGAGACCTAGTGATCACTAAGGGGTAGTGATCACTACCCCTATGGAATATCTTCACTCCTTCTTTTTCACGTCTTTTCGTCTTGTTTCTCTTTTCGAGTCTTGCTACTCCGTTTTTGTCGATCATAACCTACAATGCATCATATAGAAGACCAAAGCA
>JAPKLX010000014.1:2087947-2149712 GCA_026898415.1 Leonotis leonurus | reverse complement strand
CTAGATATACCTTAATAGATGACAATGACTACCTGGTTTCAAAAGAAAAAAACATCAAAGTGTAGTTTCGAGGAACATCATCAAAACAAATATAAATTCATAGGGTTCCCAACAATCAGAATTTGAAACTAACAATGATACATGTCAGAATGTGAAATATTAGAACTTGAGGTGGTCCTAGAACACTTAATCAACCAAAACCAAGACATGCTTTAGAAAAGAAGATTATAAACTGAAATCTGTAAAGAGGTCCTTGGTTTGGACATATACCCAAGAATTTAATCAAACCAACACTTTAAAAAGAAAATTCACACATGCATGATAGCAAAAATAAAATGTTGAAAACAAGTAAGAAGAAAAAAATTGTAGAGATAAAAAGGGATAGATGGCAGAAAGTTAAGGAGATGAACCTCACCTGTGAAGAACGGCGGCGCGGTGGCGAGAAGTTCTGGGGGAAGGGACCTCTGCCGAGTCCAACCGAGGGAGAGATCGCCGGAGAGAGGCCTCGGGGGAGCAAAGCAGCACTGGCTACGGCTGTTTTGCGATTCCTCTGTGACTGCCTGACTACGGCTTATATGTTATGGATTAGGGTTGGTATGTGCATGCATGGTTCGAGCAGGTGCATAGGAGTGCATGGGCTTGCATGCAGGGTGTTCAAGCTGTTATGTTTGTTTTTATTTCAATAAATGTGTTCTGCACCTTTATTTTCACGCGTATGTTAGACTGCCACGTGGCATTAGTTTGTTATTTTCCAGTCTTCATTTAAAGATCTTGTACGAGCTGCCAAGCTGAGTTTTTTGGCATCTTTAATGACAGTATCTTTTATCTTTTATCATTACTCGTTCCGTCTCTCAATTCATACAACAAATTGTGTGTGTGGGTTGTGATTGATGATCGGTAGTGAGCTTCTCCTAATAATTGGTATCAGAGCCTCTTTGCACACGTTTTCTATATGCCCAGACGGCCGAAGATGGAGATTCGTATGGAGAAGATGGAATCACAGTTGGGAGAGATGCAGAAGCAGATGTTGGAGTTGGGGGCGACGTTGAGTCAATCCATAACTCAATCTGTAATGACTGCGGTGAAAGGGCAAATGGAGGAGCTGCGAAGGGAGCTTCGTTGAGGGGGGAACAGACGTGAGGGTAAGGATCCACTGGAGGATGGAGGCGACAAGAACTCGAGAACATTTCGAGATAGAGGTAACTCTTCACATCCCAATGGTTCTAATGGACCAAATACTAAGTTACCTAAGTTAGACTTTCCCAGATTCGAAGGTCAAAACCCTATGCAATGGATTAGGAAGTGTAATAAATACTTTGCAGTCAATAACATGAGCGATTATGATAAGATATTTATGGTTGCGATGTACATGGAGGGGGTGGCGGATCTGTGGTATGAGGAGTATATGGAGAGTGAGGAGTTGTCATGGAGGGAGTTTGCTGAGAGGGTTATTGAAAGATTTTCTGAGGAAGAAGGGAAGAACCTCATTGCCCAATTTAATCACCTTAAGCAAACTGGAAGTGTGGTGGCTTACACTAACAGATTTGAAGAACTTAAGGCATTTGTAGCAGTGCGAAAAAGGGGTTTAGATGAGGATTACTTTGTGAAGAGCTATGTTGGGGGTTTGAAAGATGAGATAGGGAGTGTTGTGGAGATGTTTGAACCTGATTCCTTGAACCAAGCGATTAAACTTGCTAAGAAGCAAGAGTTACAGTTGTTGGCCTTGGGAAAAGGTGGAGCAAAACAGGTGAGTAAGGGGTTTGAGGGAGGCATGAGGAAGTTGGGGTTTGATCAAGGGAGTAGAGTGGGGAGTCAGGAGAATCAGCAATCTTCGAATTTTAAAAAGCTAACTCCCATTGAGATTGAGGAAAGGAGGAAAAAGAAGTTGT
Organism: Leonotis leonurus; assembly: GCA_026898415.1. Lineage (NCBI taxonomy): Eukaryota > Viridiplantae > Streptophyta > Magnoliopsida > Lamiales > Lamiaceae > Leonotis > Leonotis leonurus. The sequence goes on along the minus strand of JAPKLX010000014.1, from coordinate 2,147,823 downwards.
GTTTCAATTGTGATGAGCCCTATCAACTAGGCCACAAGTGTAAGAAACTTTTTATTATTATTTGTGAAGAGGGAGCTGAGGAGAATGAGTTGATGTTGAAAGAAGAGGATTCTGAGGGTGATGAAGGAGTACAGTTATCAGTGAATGCACTCGTTGGGCAGCTGACCACTGATACTCTCAAATTGCAAGGAAAGGTGGGCAACCATGTGTTATCTGTACTCATTGACACAGGGAGCACCCACAGCTTTCTTGATACAATGACAGCTACAAGGATTGGATGCGAGGTGGAGTACACTAACCCATTGATAGTAACTGTAGTAGATGGTGGTAACCTAGAATGTACAACTCGATGCCCACAGCTGGAATGGGAGATGGGGGGCTGCAAGTTCATTTCAGCAATTAGAATGCTTCAACTCGGGGGGTGTGATATGGTGGTGGGGGTGGATATACTCAAGCAGATGGGACCTGTAACGTTTGACTTCACTGAAAGACATATTAGTTTCATGAAGGATGGAAAAAGGGTGGTGCTACAAGGAGCTAAACATGAAGTCTCTCTTGCAATGATGACTGGAAAGCAGTTCTCCAAAGTCATGAAGAAGAGTAAAGGATCATGTGTGGGGTATCTCTGTATGCTTGATGTGGAGAAGTTAGTGGCAGATTGCAAACCACACCCTCACTTGCAGCCACTTATTTCTAAGTACTTGTTGGTGTTTGAAACTCCTACTCAATTGCCACCTAGCAGAGGTCATGACCACAAGATAGTGCTGAAACCTGAAGCTACAACATTCAAACAAAGTGCATATAGATATCCATATATGCAACGAATGGAGATTGAGAAATTAGTCCAGGAAATGCTCAATGCAGGGGTGATCCAGCCGAGCACAAGCTCTTTCTCTTCACCTGTATTATTAGTGAAGAAAAAGGATGGCTCATGGAGGTTTTGCGTGGATTATAGGCGGCTCAACTCCATAACAGTCAAGGATAACTTTCCCATTCCACTTATTGATGACCTTTTGGATGAACTCAATGGTGCTGTGATTTTTTCAAAGATCGATCTCAGGGCTGGCTACCACCAAATTCTAATGCATCAAGAGGACATCCCTAAAACTGCATTTGTGACTTCTAGCGGGTTGTATGAATTCAAGGTCATGCCCTTTGGCCTCACCAACGCTCCTGCTACTTTTCAAGCTCTAATGAATGCTGTTTTCAAACCATACCTTGGGAGGTTTGTTCTAGTATTTTTTGATGACATACTCGTGTTTAGTAAGAGCATGGATTTGCATGTGATGCACTTGGAGATTGTTTTTCAAACACTTATGTCTAACCAATTGTATGCCAAGGCTTCTAAATGTATATTTGGGCAGTCTCATGTGGAGTATTTAGGCCACATTATTAGTGGTGAGGGTGTCTCTGTTGATCCCAACAAGATTAAGGCAATGGTGGAGTGGCCCTTGCCTCAGTCTCTCAAAGCTTTAAGGGGATTTCTTGGCTTAATAGGTTATTACAGGAAGTTCATACGACACTATGGTGCTATTGCAAGGCCTTTGAATGATCTAACTAAAAAGGGGGCATTCCATTGGACTGAGCAAGTCACCACAACCTTCAACACTCTCAAGGATGCTATGGTGTCTGCACCTGTGCTGAAACTTCCAGATTTCTCCAAACCATTTACATTGGAAACTGATGCTTCATATAGAGGGATTGGCGCTGTGCTTATGCAGGATGGCCACCCTATTGCTTTCCTTAGCAAATCTTTGGCCCCAAAGCATAAAGGCCTTTCAACTTATGAAAAAGAGTTTTTGGCCATTATCATGGCAATTGAGAAATGGAGAGCTTATTTGTTGCACCGTCAGTTTGTGATAAGGACTGACCATCAAAGTCTTCGCTATCTCTTGGAGCAAAAACTCTCTACACCGGTTCAACATAAGTATCTCACAAAGCTTTTGGGATTTGACTATAGAATTGAGTACAAGAAAGGATATGACAACAGAGTTGCTGATGCTTTATCAAGACAAGAGCATGAGCAGGGTGATTCTATGGCACTTTCTTTGACTACATGTACTCCTGCATGGATAGGTGAAATCATGAAGAGCTATGAGGCTGATGTGTTCGCTCAAGATGCTATTATTGAATGTTGCACGCTTCCTTATAATGTCTCTTTTTTCTCCTATCATGATGGTTTGCTGCACTTTAAAGGTCGTTTGTATGTTGGCTCTACTACTGATTTGAGGCACCAGATTGTTACTTATATGCATAGCTCGGGATACGGAGGTCATTCGGGGATAAATGCCACTTTCCAGAGGGTCCGTGCTACATTTCTTTGGCCTGATCTTCGCAATGATGTGCAGACTTTGGTTATGGCTTGTCATGAATGTTTGAGCTGCAAACACGAGACTACTACGCCGGCTGGTCTTTTGCAGCCCCTCCCTATTCCTTCCCAAGCATGGCAGTTCATCACAATGGATTTCATTGAGGGTTTGCCCTCTTCTCAAGGCAAGGACACTATTTGGGTTATTGTCGATCGTTTTACAAAGTACTCACACTTTATTGCTTTGAAACATCCCTATGGTGCCTCTGACTGTGCTAAGCTTTTTCTTGATCACATCTATAAGTTACATGGTCTCCCTTTCAGTATAGTTTCTGATAGGGATCCCCTTTTCACCAGCACGTTTTGGAAGGACCTCTTTCGTTCTATTGGGGTGCAACTACATCTTAGCACAGCTTACCATCCTCAGACTGATGGTCAAAGCGAGAGGGTGAACCAATGTTTGGAAACGTATCTTCGATGTATGTGTTCTCATGCTCCAAAGAAGTGGCTACAATGGCTTCCACTGGCGGAATTTTGGTATAATATTTCTTTTCATACTTCGCTCGAATTGACTCCTTTTGAGGCACTTTATGGTTACAAGCCCACTCCACTGGCGATGCAATCCTATGTTACACCTCAAGTTATTGGAGTTGAAGCTACTTTGCAAGATAAATTGGAGATCCAAGTTCAACTACGTCGGCTGCTTCAAAAGGCAAGGGACCGTATGATTGCTAGTGCGAATAGACATCGGCGTGCTCGGGAGTATGCGGAGGGCGATTGGGTTTATCTTAAACTCAAGCCTTACAAGCAGAATTCTCTTCGTCTACACCGTGCTTGGAAGCTTAGCCCGCGCTATGCGGGGCCATTTTTGATCACCAAACGTGTGGGTTTGGCTGCCTATGAACTTCAGCTACCTCCTACAACGAAGATCCACAATGTCTTTCATGTTAGCATGCTTAAACGTAGTGTCAAGGTTCCAACTTAAGCTGTTCCTACTCTACCGGAGTTTGATGATGATGGTAAACTCTTACTCCATCCAATTAAGGTGCTTGCTCGGCAGCTGGTTAAGGTGAACAATCATCCGAGCACTCAAGTTCTTGTTCAATGGGCTCACTTGCCTGAGGAGGAAGCCACTTGGGAAGATTATCTATCAATTGAGGCGCGTTTCCCTTTTCTCTTTGACTTGGGGACAAGTCATATCTGAGGGGGAGGGAATTGTTATGGATTAGGGTTGGTATGTGCATGCATGGTTCGAGCAGGTGCATAGGAGTGCATGGGCTTGCATGCAGGGTGTTCAAGTTGTTATGTTTGTTTCTATTTCAATAAATGTGTTCTGCACCTTTATTTTCACGCGTATGTTAGACTGCCACATGGCATTAGTTTGTTATTTTCCAGTCTTCATTTAAAGATCTTGTACGAGCTGCCAAGCTGAGTTTTTTGGCATCTTTAATGACAGTATCTTTTATCATTACTCGTTCCGTCTCTCAATTCATACAACAAATTGTGTGTGTGGGTTGTGATTGATGATCGGTAGTGAGCTTCTCCTAACATTATCCGTAGCTGCCTTCCGCGGTAAAAAAGGAAGTGACGCAGAGAAGGTGGTGCAGTGGCGAGGCGCGGCGGAGAGAGAGAAGAGGCGACGGGAGAGAAGAGGCACCGAGAGAGGAGGGGCCAAGAAAGAGAGGGAGAGAAGATGGTGGAGAACGGCTGAGTGTTGAAGAAGAGGGTTAGTACTAGTCTAGGATATTAAAATGGAGGGTAGAAGATGGGCCGGGTACTGGGCCGGGTCGGGCCAAATATATAAACAATTACTGGGCCAAGACTTAATTCTAACGGGCCGAATTAAAATTGGAATGGGCTAACTTAAATAAATTAAGGATGGGCTAATTAAATATGTTATGTGGACTAATTCACTTAATTATTTTGTGGGCTACGTAAATTGCTAAGAATGATCAAATTAGTTTATATGTTTGGGCCGAAAATTTATTAAGAATTGGCCTAATTGGATTATCAAATCGGCTAATTAATAATTCTATTAGATCAAGAATTCATTTATTTGGACTATGTCCAAATTTAAGATTTTATATTAATTAATTAATTTAAGAGAATTAATTTATTAGTAGAGCTTCATCTTAATAATTGATTTAAATTATAAGTCATACTTAAGATATATTAATTAGGTTATTTCAACCTATAAGAAATTTATAGATATTTTGACTTAAAAATTAAAAATATTTAATTAGAAATTTATTTATTTATTATTACTCAATGTATTACTTGGGTGTAATAAATGAAATTAAAATCTAAGAAACATAGTTGATTTGAGAAATCAATGTCTCTAGACAATAAATTCAATACTTGAATAATAGTCGAGTAAAGACCCGAAAATAATTCTCGAAATAGTAAAGGATAATATTTCCTTACACTTAGAGAATATTATATGCACTCAAAAATTGTAGCTCACTTGAGATTTATTTAAAGGTTTCGACGAGAGGTCGGATCCGCATTCCGAGAATGAAGCCAACACCAATCGAGACTATCCAAGTAGGCTTTCTAACCTATACATCAAGTGTAGGCTTTCTTACTCTATAAAATATGTGTGCATGACTTTAAAATGAAATTAGTTGTTTTCAAACTACTGTCTTGCCAAAATATTTCGATTTATGTATGATGCATATCTGTTTAATTATAATCGAATTCGGGTCCCAGTAGATTAGATATCTTACTCGGACTAGTGTACACAAAGGACCATGAGTCATCTTAACGGGTTGACCGGTCCAGTGTCCGTGTGAGGTGGCCACCTCCCCGGCACATAGAACTTTGGATATGGCTGATTACAAAAGAACTTAGACTGCAGTCGAACATAAGATTTTCACGAGAAATGATTTTGGTGCTTTAGAGACAAAATCCCTATGTTTCACTTATAATGGCTTGACAGTTATAATTGTATGAGTGCGATTTCGGCACGTGTCTACTGAGTACTTTTGTACTCAGCCCTGCATGTATTTCTAAACGTGCAGGTTAAGAAACGATGAAAAAGGGGGATGCTACATCATGCTTTTATCGGTCTCTTAGCAGTTGACTCTTGGAGGTTCTACATGTCCTCATACATGTAGAACTTTCATCGATTTTAATAAGTTTCCGCTGCTAGTTGAGATTTCTATGTAATAGACTCAAGACTTCAGTCTTCTTTAATATTCGTGGTTATGATTGAGCTTATGACTCAAGTTATTCCTATGTCGATTATGTATGTTTAGTCTCATTTTGTTCGTCTAAACTTAGGTTTTTCGTAGCTTTATTCGTATTATTTTCCCTCGTTCCGTGATATTTTGGCCCAATTTATGTTTCATTTTATGTTTCAGGATCATTGGCCTAAACGAGCGTCGAAAGTGGAAAAGAAACGAGAAAAGATGAGAAAACGAAGAAGTGTGCCGAAGGACACGCGACAGAGCGTGTCAGCGGCTGCTGACCCATGATCAGCGGTCGCTGACTAGCCAGGCTGAGCCAGCGCCCGCGCCAACGGCCGTACCAGGCCGCGCCACACGAGTCAGCGGCCGCTGACATATCTAAGCGGTCGCTGACTCCGAGTTTTTCGCGCGGGCCGTTGCAACGAACCCTAGCGCCACTCGGAACAAACCTAGTCAACGCTCGGTGACTTCCAGAGACCGCTGACCTTCCTCTCGTTATAAAAAGACACGTCGTGCCATTCATTCGATACATCTCAATTCTCCACGCTTCGTCCCGACTCCTTTTGGCACGAACCCCTAGACTAGTTTTTCCAGCATATTTCCATTATTTTTAGTTCGTCTCGATCCCGCAATCAAGGGTCGAGACTTAGCATTCTAGATAGGATTTTTCGTTCCGTTCTTCGTTTTAGAGTTAGCCGTTTACAACATTCGAACACCGTTATTTCTAGATTTTTATTGTCCTTTCAGACGTACTTCGAGTATTAATTCAAGTTCATTTCTTTCCCTTTAGTTATTGCTTTGTTTATTTACTTTTATCGTTTGTTTCGTTTTATGCTTTCAATCCTTTTCATCGCTTTTAAATTCCATATTTCTTTTCGTTCTTCTTTCGTTTTCAAACTTCAAGTTCTTTACTTTTCTAGATTAGATTTAATTTTCGTTCTTAGTTTAAACTTTAATTGTTTTCTTATTTACTTTCTTCGCCTAGCTATAGAAATCCAAGTCAAACTCTTTTTAATTGCTTTCCGTTTTTACGAACAAAGAATATAATCGCCCTGCTAAGCCTTCCTTGAGAATACGACTAGGGTTCAACTTATTAATCTATAACGAACTCGTTCTCTTGCGAGCAACTTAATAAAATAACTTGGAAGTATATCGGTTGGAAATATTCCTCGTGCCCGTTACTGAGTCCCTTTATCGGACAGTGGGTCTGGTCTAAACAACGCCACGTACTGAAAGTTAAAAATAAGTTGAAACAACGTACAATGAATTTCTAAGCTAAGTTATGTGAATGTTGTTCAATTCATCCTGAATCTACTTCCCCATTCTATTCACGTTTCTTAAATCCCTCCTTTAGTCACGGTTTTCCCAGATTCTACTATCCTTAGTAGAGTGCGGTTGTGACAAAGATATACCGAAAATAAAGTAAGGTATATGTATGTAAAAATACCATAACGAAAATAAGGTATATATCGAAAAGTATGGTAAGGTAACGATATGAAATTTTACATATCGAAGATAAAATTAAAATATAAAATATGATAATTTTAGTAAGATATACCGTACCATTACACCTAGTGTAGTATATAAATAAAGTGTACACGAACTATATAGCCTACCAAGTGTTTTTTAAGCTAATAGTATGAACAAAATATATATATTTCTAGAAAAAGTTAATTTCACCATCGGGCATCCACATGAAATTATGAAATTGCTCAAAATATTGAAAAAATGTACAAGATTTATCTATTAATTTATTTGCACGTGAATTTTTTAAACTCAGTAATTTGATGATTTATTAGAATCACTAATGGACTGATCGGTAGAATGGAATGGAGGATGAAATTGAATGATCATTCCTTACTCCATTCTATTCATTTGCTTGATTTCTTTTCTGATTAGGAATCATCATTCCATTGAGAATCATCATTTCCTTAAGATTGTGATTAGTCATTCAACCACAGTCACAAGGTATTAGTCATTCATAACTATTATATAATTGTTTTTATTTTTTATTTGGATAAAATTAATTAAAATATTTGTTGATTTGTCAATTTTACTATACACCACACATCTCCCCCAACCACAAAAAATTTAATTTTCTTTGTGATACACAAAATCATTTTTAATAAAAATATTTTTAAAGAGATTGATTGAATGATATAAATTATATAATATATTTTTAACTTTGTGAATATTGTTTATTTCTTACATAAAATGAGTTATTTTATAATTTAAAATTTTCAATCTCATTTAGATTTTATTGCTTTGTGAATTTTAATTATGATCGTTAGAATGAAGCTACACATGGTGCGAGCAAAATTAGCCAAATTCAAATAATCGAACTCAAATATTTGATTGATTCGGTTATTTTAGTTTCGTTCAATTTCATTTTTAAATCAAATTTTAATACCATTTGAAGTGAATTTAGACAAAACTAAGTTGACATAATATTCAAAAAATCAAATTATTTTTAATATTAAAATATAATTTATTTTTGTTAACTAAAGTTATTTCATCATATATATTTTTATTTTTTCATTATATTTTATCGTATGTTTAAAAAAATTTTAATTATGTAATAAATAAAATGTGATTATCTATTTATTTTATTTTTATTTTTATTTTTTCTAGATTTATAAAAGGTAATATTATGAAATTCAATAAATTTGTAATGTTTATTATCATGTGAAACTTGAAAACTATTGAAAATATATGTGAATGATTTAATAATTTAAATATAGTAATTTTAATTTTAAATTTTAGATTTTAAGATTTTTAGTACATGAGAACTATTGAAGACATACACGAATGATTAATTTTTCATATATAATTAACTATTTTAAAAATTGAATGAAATTAGTTACAAGATAAAATATCCGGATAAATCAAATCAAATCAAAATAAACATGGTTAATTTGGTCCAATTAATTTTTTGTTTTGTTAGATTATTTTTTTTATTTTGTTTGGTTCGAATTTTTAGGAAAAATTGAATCATACATCCGAATGTTCATCCCTATGTTTTATAATTCTATTTTGAAACATTTTTATTTGAATTATTTTGGTACATAAAAAAACAAAGGAAAAAAATAAATAGAGAAATTCAGCAATCAAAAATACAAAAAATACAAAAAAAATAGAATAACAAACTTATTTGTAGATATCAATTTAAAAATTAAATTAACAAATAAATAATGGTCATTACATTCCATCATTAATCCCATCCTTAATCCACGTACACACAAGTATAGAAATAAATTAACATTTTCCTCCACTTCATTCCATTCCATTACATTACTACCTTATTTCATTTTATTTCATTTCATCTACGATCATACACGTATTGAATTACACCAGAGTTTTACATTCCTACCTTATTTCATTTTATTTCATTTCATCTACGATCATACACGTATTGAATTACACCAGAGTTTGAATGTTGATAGATAGGAGTCAGGATGGCCTTGAACTATTTATTAACTCATAAATCATAATTAGGCTCAATTAGTATTGAATATCCATAATTGTCATCCATTAATAATTAAATGACATTTCAGTGGGAGAACTTATTTTCTGAATAGTGAGTAACGCGTAGCACGATATAAAAGAAAATAAAAAGTAGAGAAAATTAAATTTAAATTATACCATAATAATTAAACTCTAGCTGAAAATGTAATAACTTTACATTTTTACCTATGTGATGGATTTATTGTACATAATAAGTTATTTAATATGTATATATATGTATATGTATCTACAAAATGACACCAGACGGTAAGTGGTAACAAATCGTAATAGTAAAAAAAAAAACAATTAAAATTGGAGGTGAATGAAAAGTTCCAGAAGTAATAGTTGCATGTAGAACATGAACACGCAAAAAATCCCAAAAAAGTAAATGGAAAAATTTTAGTAAATTAAGAGGTCTCATCTTCAATTGTTGGACATAAATGAATACCCTGTATTTCTTCTCTACCTACCGTAAACTGCCCTTCTCTTTAGGTACTCTGGTACATTAGCTTGTTCAATTTGCTGCACTATAACAGATCTTGTTCAATTTGCTGCACTACAGAAACTTGCCTCGAAGAGATGCTGCGCATTCCACTTACATAGGTGATGAGCTCGTATGTTTAGCTGCACAATTCATCGCATCACTGATTCTTTCACAAAAGAACGGCCACCGGATCTGCAGGAATATGAAAATTGACTGTTTGTGAGAAGGGAGATAGACAGATAGATAGAACTACTCTGGAAAAAGAGAGGAGTAGAAGCTCGACTCACGAGTACTCTAGATGAATGTTCATGAACCGAGCGTTTTCCTTGCTTTGTGTCAGTGTTACAGAACCTTCAATCACCTGATCTTGTTCCACCTCTATCGGTTCATAGAAGTAGATCAATGTCTGCAAATGCAAAGGGGAAGAGTTATATATTGCATTGATTTTTGCAGAATCATTTAATGACAACAGTCAGTCAATTCGTGAATTCTGCAACGTATATATAATTGATATCTTGTGAATCAGTACACCACGATTTTCAAATTCCGATGGTATAAAAACCACATGGCAAAAAAAGGTGACCACCAAACAATAGGTGTAAGAGTGCATTTTGATGCAAAGGGCAACCACTAGAAAATAGTTTGGAACATAAACAACCAACCATATTTACCAGAACTGAACTAAAAAAGCCACCTTAAACCAGAGGTACGAGAGAAAAAAAAGACCTATCCGAATCATCACACTAGTAAATAAAGCGGGATCACTTGCTAGCCTACCAAGTGGGTCGAGCCAGCTAGAGTAAACAATCGTTATATCCAAACGCTGGTTAATGTCTCTAAAAGATAGTATTATAAGGGTTTGGATATTTTCTACAGCAAGCATGATAGGAAGAAAAGGGGGAGAAAGGTATATAGGAAACCTGTTGCCAATGTGTTGGCGGAGCCTCAGGTGCCGTGGACAACACGAGGCCTTCACTGCTATTGGCTCGCTTCTTTCTTTTGTCCATTTCTGTAACTGTATCATCTGCAGCCTCAGCAAGTGCAGGTTGTGCATTGCTCTTGGAAGTGTTGGTTGGATTACCGAACTCGACATCAAACCAGAATGCAAACCCATGAAACGGTGCTGCAAATCAACAAGAAGACAGAGGTTTATAAGGAAATGCATTGCTCATATAAACAGTAATAAAGGTATAGTGTAACTCTTTCTGTATTCAGAAAAATCAACAGCTCAAATTAACAATGAGATGCTCCAGCAGATCACAAGGATTAGCACCAGAAAAGTATCCTTGCATATACATGAGAATGCATAAACAAATTGGCTTGGATAGGATCCAAGTGGAATGAGGATTTTACCTCGCATCATAGATTTGAATGTAAATTTCGTCGAAACATTCTCTAGCTCATCAATATTAAGGGTTGAACAGTCAACATGCTTTACCTGTCAGTATAACAAACCAAAATTACAAAATTCTGATTGCAGAATGGTCTACAAAAATCAGCACCATATAATTTAAAGGGGAGTTGAAAAAGTATGTTCAAGGGCTCAATGTAACAAAAAAATGTATAATCAATAGAACAGATTCTAAAAGTTCATGGACCAAATTTTGTATTTTGCACAAATTAAATACATAAGACTACGAGTCGTCAAAAGCAAGCATTTGAAAGCTTACCACATGAGGCCATGTCAATACATTTTCACCATTGATCATCTCAACAGAAGGCTCTTCAAATGCACACTGCTTTGCTAATGGCATCATTGCAGACACTACACATAAACACAAACTTCAACTCTTCCATTGCAAACTAAAAAGGTGTACAAAATGCTAGTTCTGGTACAAAATGTTTAGGGGGTATCTTTGTTAGATAGTCCCTCCGTCCATCTCTCTCTTTATTTCTTTCTTTCTCTTATTACCCATTTGGGTCGTCCACAAAGAGTGTACTCTTTCCTTTTCTGGACATGGCCCCACAAAACACTCAATATTTTAAACCTCAAATATTTTTTGTGGATCCCCTTCTCCACTCAAAACACACTTTTCAACTTTTTTCTTAAAATCCGTGCCGACTGCCTCACAACACACTTTTCGTGGATGGATGGAGTACTTTTTTTTTCAAATAAGCTGTGACATGAGAGCCCTGGATAACTAAAATGTGAGTTTCCGGTTGTTGATTATTACAACCTAATATACATATGATGATGATGATGATGATGATGATGATGTGTATACGCACTTGCAAATACTAATATTCAGAAGGCATTACAATAGAAGTTTTATAGAAATTAAATCTAGTAGTAGAACCATCAACTATGAGAATTTAAGGAACCCTAACCAAAACAACAGGTAAAAGAAACAAATACTCGACTATCCAAGTGGAGACTCAGAACTAACTTCATACAGTTTCAGATATAGTAGTCAATGAGACTTGATCATGCAATATCTCAAAGTAGACCAACACATTCGTGATTCGTGAATCGTGAATATGATCTTTGATTCTCATATTAAAATTACTAGTATAATAAATCTATAGAACATTTTTGCTGTAACTTAAAGCAAAATTCAGCAAGTCAATATAAACTGTGTAAATAGAAATGGTATATGCAGCCTTCACCTATGTGTTCTACCTTCAGTCTGCAGTCTTCACCTATGTGGTCTGCACCAACTGTTGGTGCAGACCACATTACTTAATATATCTAGTTCACCTGGTTAGATCTGGTGAGCATTGAATAATTCACATAAAAGCGACTTATGTCATGCAAGCAATGCAATGAGTAATATTAATATAATAATTTCAGATAACAATTTTTCATGTAAGTGGTAGGATATCCATATTTGCAATCAGATTTACCAACTAAAAAATTTAGCAAATCGTTTTCTATTTCATTGTGATCTTTGTCAAACTGTAACGTAGTAAATATAACTCAATCTAAACTAGTACATGAAATCACATTTATACAATATTACAATGTTATACTCTCTCCATCCACCAAAATGATTTACAATTTGGCTCGGCACGGATTTCAATAATATTTTGACTTTAATAAGAATTTGTAGTTAGTGAAGTTTGTATATATATAGTTTTAAATTATGTTGTGGGTAGTGTGTGAAAATTGGGTCTCACAGCCCACTTGAGTTATTATTTTTAATTGAGTTGTGTATGAATTGTTAGGGATGACAACGGGACGGGTTCGGGGCGGGTTTTGCTTTCCTGCCCCCATACCCGTTTCATTATTTCATCTTTGTACCCGCCCCGTATAAATCGGGATGGAGTCGGGACGGGTATTACCCAGCAGGGGGGGGGTCCCCATCGAGTAGCCGGGTCCACAGGTAATTTTGTCATCCCTATTAATTGTGATGGGACCACTAAATATGGCAAATTGTAGATCATTTTGGTGGACGGAGGTAGTACATATGTAAACCCCTTAAGGTTGCATTTGCTTCATTTTCACTCCAAGGAAGAATATGTTAGAGTTAAGGTGAAGCAAGAGAGGAATAATGGAAGAACTTTGATAGAGGACACGTTCGTAGACGGAAGGTTCACAAGAAATCTTGCACACAATATAGCTACCAAAAAGATACAACTTTTCTGATAAATCTCAATCCTAATTATCTTCTACTTAAATATTGCACCAAAAAATAGAACTATTTAATTACTATAGCCTAAGTAAGCCCAAAAGTCTACTTAATCACTGCAGCTCATGTAAGACCTAATTAAAAAATAAATAACTAAAAAAATTAACACTTAATAAATAATAGTCTACTAAGCTCCTTTCTTCGCGCCGCGTCTGACGTACACCTTCATAGGCACAGTTCTATCAATAGTCTCTCCACCGGACGTCCACTGCGTCCAGCCTTGTCCCCACCGAAGCGCAGCAGAATGTAACAGCACATTCCCCGGCCAAGACACGAGTGCCATCTCTCAAAATGACGGAGAAACGTCACGTGCTATCAATAGGCCAGTGTAAGACTTGGGTCAACTCTGACTCTGGAGTGGCCATCAATTTCAGAGTGGTTGGACCATCGAACCCATGTGATGCGAGTTTAGAATTTTCCAGCGGAGGAGAATCCTCTGAGGGCCGAGACAGTTGAGGCCGTGAAGGGTCTCCCTCGGCAATGGGGTCAGTGAACAAGTCTGTATCTTCGTCTACACCAACTAACACCCTTAGGGCTCGTTTGGTACCCCTTTAAAGAACAGATAACTAACTTTAAATGCTCATTATTGGGCATTTGGTAGCCCATACTATTTTATATGTTGGCCCTTTTAGAAGTAGTGGCCCGGTATTAAACTACTGTTTGGTTGGGAATATAGAACTTAGGCAGATGGTCTGTTTACATAGTATGGGCTGAATATTGTTTTTTTTTTTTTGTAAAATATTATTTGTCTTTCATTTTTATTTGCAACAAAAGAAAGTATTCTCCACCAACTACTGCCACTTGTAACTACTGTATAATATTATTTGTTTTCGACACCAACTAATTATTTTTAAATCTGAAAAACAATATGATGATTTAGCGGAGCTATCGAATTTTGTAAAACCGAACCGAAAATATAAAACCAAAACCAAACCGAAATAACCTTGAACCGAAAAAAAACCAAACCCAAATTTTCGGTTTGGTTTCGGTTAAAAATCAAAAAAACCGAAACCGGATATTGAATAAATAATTATGTTTAATAAGTAATATTTAATATATATTTATATATTTAATAAGTAATATTAATTAAATAATTATTTAATAAGTAATATTAAATAAATAATTATTAAATAATATGTTTTGGTTCGGTTTTTTTGATATCAAAACCAAAACCGAATCGTAAAACCGAAATTTTATAAAATCAAAACTGAAACCGAACCGAAAAGGAAAAAAACTGAACCGAATTTATCGATTCGGCTCTTCGATTTTTGATTTTTTACCATTTTTTGCTCACCCCTAACCGCCACCAATGCCGCCGTGTTTGCCAAAATCAAGTCGGCAGACACCTCTTTCTTCGTCATCACCATCAGCTCACTTATCTCTTTGATTACATTTATCTCAAATTCTCCTATGGGAAGACGCGCGGCGCTGAAGACGACGAGAAGAGCTTTGAAGACGACAAAAATAGGGAATAGGCGGTGTCGATTACACTGACCTCTATCTCAAACATGTTTTTAATTAGGGAATATTAACAAGATTTTAATTATAGCCACCAAACAATATATATCAATAGTAGGGGTTTTTATTATGTCTACCAAACAAGAATTAAGAAAAAGTAAACTTAACATATCCTAACTCCCATATATTATACTCCATCCATCCATGAATATTGTTAACACTTTGACCCGATACGTGTTTTAATGTGGTGTTTTGACTTTGTAGAAAAATGTAGTTAGTGAAGTTTGGGTCTCACTTATTATAATTTTTGATTGAGATGTGTGTTTTGAGTGGAGTTTGGGTCCCACAAGATTTATAATTTTTAATTGAACTGTGCGTATAAAATAATTACTACTCCCTCCGTCCCGCTAAATGTGGCCATGTTTCCTAATCGGGCTAGCCCATTAAAAGTGATCACTTTCCTAAAGAGGAAAAACATTTACCTTTAAAATACTTCACTCCTAATTTTTTAAAACACAATACTTTACTTTTTTAAACTCCGTGCTCATTC
The DNA here is from genome assembly GCA_026898415.1 of Leonotis leonurus. Classification (NCBI taxonomy): domain Eukaryota; kingdom Viridiplantae; phylum Streptophyta; class Magnoliopsida; order Lamiales; family Lamiaceae; genus Leonotis; species Leonotis leonurus. The sequence continues at coordinate 2,132,702 of JAPKLX010000014.1, read as the reverse complement.
CCTTGTGGCCGCATTTAGCGGGACGGAGGGAGTATAAATGAAAACTTTTAGTGTTAACAACATTGGTGGACAGACCAAAAAGAAATATGTTAAAAACATTAGTGGAGGGAGGAAGTATTATCTTAACATGACTTATCATGACTAGGGTACCAAAGGAGCCCTTAAGAATTTAGAGGGACATACATGAAGCGGTCCAAAGGGTTAGCTGCAACGGAAACATTTACCATAGCAGCGGTGGTCATTGATTTGCTGCGGTGTGAGATGGCATGTATTATGGTGTAGTGGAGTGGTTAGAGAAGATCCAGTAGAAGACTGTTGAACCGAGGTTGTAGGTCTAGTTGGTGGATGGGAGATGAGGTAAGCAATACTGGACGTTTCAGAGGAGCAACCCGCGGCTGCGGTTGGATGTTGGCGGTGGACATCAGTGAGTTGGGAATCAGGTAGCTTTGTGCGGATATCAGGTTTCATACATGTGAGGAACATGCCAAGGTATTGAGGTTATGGTAGCTCCGGTAGCTTTGTGCGGATATCAGGTTTCAGACATGTGAGGAACATCCCAAGGTATTGAGGTTATGGTAGCTCCGGCAGTTGAGCCACTCATGCCCAAAATAGCACTACGTACTCTTCCAGAGATCCTGTTTGGCGTGTGGTGTGCATGGCTCATATGGGTTAAGAGTAGAGCCATCTCCAAACCCTTCAAGAAGTGTACGGGTGAATTGAGCCCAAGAGATGGAGGCGGAGCGGCGCATGAGCCATTGAACCCAATATAGTGCATCACCAGACGTGGCAATGAGGGCTAGTTGGAGTCGAGAATGTTTTGGGGTGTTGTGAACCAAGAAGAATTGCTCAGCTCTCGCTATCCAGGCGACAGGATCCGAACCGTCAAAAGCAGGCAAATCAAGACAGTGTTGGGGGGAGTGCCCCAATAGTGTGTCTTGGTGGTGCTTTTCTGGTTCAAGTGTTTGCGTATCCTACATGGAGGAGGGTAGGTGGAGCTCATTGAGTTCCGCCATGATAGCTTGAAACTGAAGTTGCTTGTTGTCAACTGTGGTTTGGAATCTTTGGATGATTTGAGTACTTGTTTGGAGCTCTGCAACTACTTCTCTAACTCTAACTGCTCTACACGTTGCTCTCAGTCATCCTACACGTTGCTCTCAGTCATCATGGACCGGGCCGGCAGGTCGGACCAATTGTTAGAGTTAAGGTGAAGCAATAGAGGAATAACGGAAGAACTTTGATTAAGGACACCTTCCTAGAGGAAGGTTCACAGGAGGCACACAACATAGCTGCCAAAAGATACAACTTTTCTGATAAATTTCAACCCTAATTATCTTCTACTTAAATATTGCACCCAAAAAAAAATCTCCTTAATTACTACAGCCCAAGTAAGCCCAAAAGTCTACTTAATTACTGCAGCCCAAGTAAGCCCTAATTAAAAAAGAAATGACAACTAAGGAAATTAACACTTAATAATAATAGTTCTACTAAGCTCCTTTCTTCGCGCCCCGTCGGACGTACACCTTCATACACAGTTCTATCAGAATAAAGAGTGGAAATAAGGAGGGATAAGAAAAAGAGAGATTTAAGGAGTGAGATTTTGTTTTTACTCCTTTTGGAGGGATAAATTTAAACCTCAAAGAAAACACACCCTGAGAGTTAAAAGAAAGTTATCTTAGTCTATTAGAACAAGAAGAAGGCCTTCATGCCAAGAAAATGTAGTAACTGAATGTTGAGTTAAAAGAAAGTTATCTTAGTCTATTAGAACAAGAGGAATGCTTTCATGCCAAGAAAATGTAGTAAGTAACTGAATGTTTAGATCGATGAAAGAAAGAAAGTTGTAGCCTTATAGCTGAATGGAAAAGCATAACAGGATTCCTAAGTACTCACTGTCAATTCCATACACATTGCGCCAAAAATCAACACTTTCACTATATCGTTCTGGATACGAGACTGGGGCCATGTACAACTGCAAATGTACAAAAGAGAACATTATATCCATAAACTCAGTGACTGTAAATAATAAAGACAAGTACCATGCATAATGATGCATCTCCAAGGTGATTTTGCAGTGCACAATATCAATAGGAAATTCCAGCCTGCATACTTAGTTTGTATTGATGGTAGATGACAATTGCAATAAAACAAAACAAGGAGTAATTTATACCGTGGCATATGATGGAAGGATAAGACCTCCAGGTTTCAACCATCGGTTTCTAGCAGTAATAACACTCCCCAGCATGCTCTAATGGGAGATCGACAAACATGAAACATCACATTAGAAGAAAAAACAGACAATGAGTAAAATTAAAGACATAATTAAAATTCGTAAAATAAAAGATCACCTCATAAAGAAGCATGTAGCCCATCCATTCTGATACAATAACATCAACTTTCTCTTCAATTTCAACATCCTGCAACGACCAGCACAACTTAAATGCTTCTACCACCAGTATATAATAAAAGAAGAATAACTTTGAAATTCAATTATAACTACTATTTTGTGGCTCAATTGGGCAGTCCGCTGCAAGGATCTAAGGATTTTGAAAATTTTTGACCTTCAGTGTTACTAGACAGACAAAGAAACCTAAAGATCATATTATGTCACTTAGTACATTCACCTATACAAAATACTCAAAAGTACAATATTCTCATACTAGATAATTATTAAGTCTTTGTCGAATTAGTATGTCTTCTTCGAATTTATATACAGAACAAACAGAAAGATCTCTGAATTCCAAATTCTGATCACTCTTCTTGCTTTGACACTATATACTCCCTCCGTCCCACTAAGCTTGGCACGATTTATATTCAATTGAGTGTATTAAAATAATAAAACGTGCCAAGCTTAGTGGGACGGAGGGAGTACTACACAATCCCCTCATACATGCCTTCTAATCATTTTTAAGTTGCCTATTACTCCTTCCGTCCCATTTGAAGTGGCTCACAAAAAAAGGAAAGAATTAGCTCTTTCATAAATGTGGGTCCCGCCACTTCTCTATCTCTTTAACCACTTCACATCTTCTCCTAAACAATCATGCCCAAAAGAAATGAGCCGTTCCAAATGGGACAAAGGGATTATAAGATAACAGTAGTTTGCTTCAACTATCAAGGTTGTATAGTACACAAACAAAAGGAATGCAGGTAAAAAGTATTAATACATTTTCTATTATTACGATTTGAAACTGCTGTAAAGAACATAAGCAGGAGATAGCATAGTGCAGTAAATAACCTACCTCAACCCGTCCATGCAATACAATAACTGTGTCAGACAAATTGTTTGCCTTGATTACTTCATTTGCCTGGCATTACAGTTGAAAAGATCGATATCCATCAGAATCACATGGAAATATTTAAAAAACAAGACGAATAATCCCAAGTAAGGACAAATGTTATATGTTGTTTTCTGTAGAAACAAAACATCAAAATGAAAAAGATTGTCGTTGATAAGCATAAACTGGGTTCACCAAATCAGAATAAGCCAAAAGGTCTTTCAATGGATGATACTTCACTTTCAATTTAGGATCTATTCTCCACATTCCAAGTCACAACAGCCTTTCCTCTTTTAAAGCAGTTATTCTGTTAACAACATTCTTTGAAATTCTCCAAGCACACGTCTAGGATTCAGTGAATTCCATTATCTAAAAAGTAAAAACTACTCTGAAATACTGGAAGATGCCAGAATCTCATTAGAAGAAAACCTATGAACCATCATCTACATATAGTAAATTTTTGTGCTTTGTCTATGCAACAGCCAATTCTCTTTTTAACAGCCCTAAACAGCAAAAAATAATGTCTCGATATTCACCCAGCCAAGCTCTACAAAAAATCTGGCTTCCATTATTGCAAATTGTGCTCTTGAAGATTAACAGAATGGCAAAATTTCAATGGTTCAAGATCTATCAAACTATCAGAGTAATACAGAATAATCGATGATATAATTTGATGGAGCATGTCTCGGAAAGTGACAGTCAAGAATAAAGATAAAAGCACCTGAATTGCAATATTACTGGCATCGACTGCATACACCTGGCAGCAAACATGAAGAATAACCAAGTATGTTGTGTTAGTGAATGCAAGAACACTTGAAGTTTCTTAATAGAAAACTAAGACCGCAACAGATGATAATACAGTCAAAATCTACACAGAAACTAAATACCTTAAACATATATAAACCAGTCAACCTCATTGTTAAATTGATCTTGAAGTTCCCTGTGGCTAAGATATTTGATTCCAGAAGTTTAATGCATATTCTTGATAAATTTAACTAAGGTAACTTAACAGGTTGAACGGATAAACCAGTTTATTAATCAAAACAAACCAATTAACATAGATTTCTAGAGACCTGGCAACTAAAAATGTAAGCCTTTACCACTAGCCTTAGCCTAAGCTGGATTATTGTGAGTCTCAATCACAGAATATTAGGCATGATATGCAAGATATATATTTATGGAACTTGTCCATCTTATGAAGCAATGCTAACACACATTTGAAGCAAAGGGTGCTTGCAAAAAGCATTAAATAGGATTGTCTGACAAAATTTCTAGAATTTAGCAACAAAGAATAAGATTATTACATGAGAAACACAATAAACCACTACAGTTGATACAATAAAGATCCAACAACTTCCATTTGTTTACTTTCTGCATGCATTGTAGGTCTCGTGTCCCATATCAGCATCTAAAAATCATGATCTGTATAAACTACATACTAAATTACAATCCAGACTTGTAGGAAAAATTGAATAGCTACAACTTGAAGATCACAATTCTTTCTGGTAGAACAATCATATAGATGACAAAATTACATCACTCAATAAAAATATGTGTCTTGACTTAAGAGGGTAGTAAGAGCATCCTACCCGTCTGGCCCCAGCCTGAGCACAAAATATAGAGAGAATGCCAGTGCCACAACCAACATCGAGTACAACCTGAATCACACAAATAGGACATAGTAATTAGGTGGTATTACTATTACACTCATGTACCAGCATATATAACAAGATATTTTTAACAAGAAAATTTACTAGATGCATATTGAGAACGAAGCAGATACCAGCAGCGACGGGTTATTATCAGGATTAAAATCAGTCATTTACAATTTAATGATCAAAACAATTTATGGACCACCTATCAAATGCTCACTTTTCCGGCGATTTGGTCTCGATGCTGAAAAATTGCATTTTTGTATGTATCAGTACGTGCACGATCCTGTAAGAGAAAATACACAATCACAAAGAATCAAAACTCATATATCTATATAGCTGTGTGATAGATATGGTCATCAGAAACTTTTTTATGGTAACAATCATAAATAAAAAAGCACTTTCTGAACTTCTCCCTCATCAAGTCCCTATATGTACAGTTTGCAATCACTCATGAATCTAGCCTCCCAAATTACATTACTAGAAATGAACAGAGATTCAAAACCAAATATGCACTGAAAACGTAAAATTTCCTTTACCTGTCCTTTTAAGATTGACTGATATAACGCGCATACAAAAGAACTGGTTCTCAATACCCAAAATATTCAACTTTCAAATCTTCACTAAATATCTGCAAATATTTCATAAAACCTTAAGAGAGCAAACGAAATCCTACATAAAGCAGCCTATACCACAGTATGAAACATGACCTCTTGATTTATTCTGATACTACCTCCTATTTTTTCCATCTTCATTTCAAATAGTTCATGTCTACGCGTTGGCACACGCACAATCTCATTTGATCGCAGTCCGAAACACAAAAAAAAGTTTATACCAACAATCAAGCACAACAACGCACACAATCACTTACTATTATGCAGAAAGGAGGCATGCTTTTCTGCACAATAAAAGGTGTACCTTGATCATTTCTTCGTGAATACCGAGGTGAGCGTAGGAGTTGAAATAGGCGACATCAAAGTCCGTACAAGGACGAAGAGGCCTCTCCGCGCTGTGCTGCTCCTGCTGCAGCAAAACCCCAGGATCGGAAGCGGCGGCGCCTTGCTCATGGAGCCTGCGGCGGGTGCCCCTGCGCGGTCGAGTTCGAGTCAATTGGGCGCCGTCACTAACACCTCCGTGGAGGAAGCCATTGTGGAATGCGCCTTGGCCTACTCCAGCGGCGCCGCCGCTGTCATTGCCGCCGTTCGTCGACTGAAACATTTGGTTCCGTGTAAATGTGCCTTTTCGATTCGAGTACAAAATTCAAAATTGCATAATAGGATTAGGAGTACATTATAACTACGGTATTTTTATTACTTTCTAAAAGGCAATTGTTACTTTTATTAAAAATTCGTAAATATCTAAAATATTTAAAATTTCTCTTCGATTGAAATGGGAACTACAAAAAAGATTCAATCTATCTCCGTCCAGAAAGAACGAGTCGAAGCCACCTCAGAGTCAGGAGTAGGGGTGAGCAAAAAATGGTAAAAAACTTAAAATTGAGCCGAATTGATAAATTCGATTCGATTTTGACATCAAAAAACTGAAATACCAAAAATCGAACCGAAACATTTTATTTAATAATTATTTATTTAATATTACTTATTAAATATATAAATAGATATTCAATATTACCTATTAAATAATTATTTAATTAATATTACTTGTTAAATATATAAATATATATTAAATATATTTTTAATAATTATTTATTCAATATTTCCGGTTTCGGTTCGATTTTTTTTCGGTTTAATATTATTTCGGTTCGGTTTTGATTTTATATTTTTTGGTTCAATTTTTTTCGATTTTCATTATTTTTTCGGTTCGGTAACCGGACCGAACCATGCTCACCCCTAGTCAGGAGTGAACTAAAATGACATGGGTTAAATAAGCCACTTTGATCTCCCTTCCCCCGCTCACTAAAATCCACCCTTACCCTGAGGAAGCTCATCCAACTCGAAATTTCTTAAGAAAAAAATGTCCGTGCAACTACCACTCATCTTCTTCACTTTCTTCCCTCTTTCTCTTCCACAACTGGTGTCTTCCTCCCTGGTCATTGAGCAAACCACTGCCGCTTCAGTCTGGAATGCCTTGGAGCGCAACTTCTCGAATCAGTCAAGAGCTAAGGTGATGTAATATAAACTTCAACTTCAAACTCTTAGGAAGAAGAACTTGAGCATGAGTGAATATCTTGCTAAAGTGAAGACCTTATGTGACTTGTTAAATTCACTAGGTCATTGTGTTAGTGATGAAGACCAAATCATGCATATTTTAAATGGTCTAGGCAATCAATATGATTCAGTTGTTATCACCATTAGTTCGAGGGTTGAATCATGGTCTACTATGGATGTACATTACTTGCTTCTAAGTTTTGAAAGTAGGTTGGAATCAACCACATTGTCCAGTCTCAACCATGATATAACATAATCACCCCTCAGCTACATGACTCAAACAAATGGACATTAAGGCAACTCTCAACAAAGAGGAAGAGGAGGTTTTCCACGCAATAGAGGAGGTGGCAGACAAGGTTCCAACCGAGGTGGCTTCAATGGGGGGCCCAGGTCGAGGATGGAATATGGGAAGTAAAACCAATTTGCCAAGTATGCTTGTTCCAGACCTTACTGTTGTTGGTACCGTTTTGACCAAAATTTTGTGCCAAAACAATAAAAATCAAGCTCCACAATACACACAACAATCTGGCGGCAATTTCCAGTTCAGGCCAGTGCAAACGTTGCTCAGTTCGCTCTGCTACAACAATACAAAAGCACCACTTTCTCTCAATATGATACATCAAATTACAATAATGAGAACGTTTGGTATCCTGATTCGGGAGCCACCAAACACGTATCTCATGACATCTCAAATTTTAACACATCAACTGAATATCAAGGAACTAGCAAATTGCAAATGGGAAATGGACAAAGAGTCAACATTGCCCATGTAGGTAATGGTCTATTGTATCCTCACTCTTCCAGGTCCTTTATTCAATCTCCTTCATGTTCCTCACATCACTAAAAACTTGCTTAGTGTTTCTCAGTTTGTCAAAGACAACCATGTTTTCATTAAATTTCACCAAAGTTATTATGTTGTGAAGGATCGGGTTTACATGAATATCCTTCTCAATGGTTTTCTTAAGGGGGGCTCTATCAATTCCATTTTCATCCTACCCATTCCAGTTACAGCTCCAACTTCTGATACCATGAGAGAAATATTGTAAAAGTCATATGAAAAATAAGATGACAACTTTATATTAATTAAAGAGGAATACAATGTAAGACTTGATGCGTACAAAGAAAACAATAGTGGTTATAATATAGCCTAACAACTTTATAGACCTTAAAAGCATATTCTGTTACAACCAATGAGCAATCAACAACACAATGTTAGTCTAGACTATTCTCCTCAATAATTGCATCTTTTTCTTCACTGGAACAGTTGTCATTCACAACATGACTAGGTTCTACAGTCAGCTTATTTGCATGGTGAGTCGCGTCTACATGCATGAGTTTTGTTTGATGTTCATGAGTGGAGTATGTACTCTAACACTCCACAACTTCCATTATACCATCAGTCTCATCTTGCAAAGGCGGCACCACCAGAGAATCCCTCAACCACCTCTTCGTCCACCACAGGCTCCCCTACCGCCTCTTCGTCCACCACAACCTTACTTACCGCTTGGCACAATTCTTTTGCTTCACAATGATACGACGAAATCTGATGAAAAAATATCATAATACATTACGATTTATTATCAATTTTACGTATAATTCCATCAAATTGCTGGCAAAACTATGACCTAACGAATCCACAGTTGGCAATACACCAACGATATTTGATATATAATTCGATTTTAAGCAACGATTTATGTACATACTCGACCATTGTAGTGTTCTTAATGCAAATACATTGAAATGGTTGGTTTTGGAGCATTTACCGTCGGTCCATTAACCAGCGATAGTTCATAATTCACGATGTTTAAGCCAATATTTTTTCAAAACATATACCAGCAGTTGTTTCATCTAGTATGCTTATTTTGATTTTTATGTTAGGTTTTTAATATTGTATCTAAGTAAATGTTTAAATTTTGAAGGAATCAGAGTGTCCATGATATCGTCGGCCCGATTAAGTCAATCGGATCTCGCATGTGAATACCTACTACCAGGTTGCCATGTTAGATATTGTCTGGACCACCATTCTTAATATTAAGGGTGTTGAGTTAGTGGAGAGAGTACAGAGTGGGCTGTTTAGTCAATGTATCAGGTGGACACGAGGGATATTAGCATCTCATGTGATACACAAACTTATTTGTTGAGAAATTTGGTCAATGTGAAGTATTTGGTTCCACATCAACACAGTTGATGTGTGTTACATGGTGCAGGATCACTCATTGATCATGAGATTAAAATTCGAGATGTCGAATTTCGATGTATTGCACTCTAAGATCCAAGTGGCCTACGTCTATTCCAGATCAGATGTGTCGATTTTTGTATAACTGCAACAGACGTGGATATTTCCAAATCGTTTGATATTGTCGCTAAAATGATAGTAACACAAACCATGTGTTGCTTCAGGAAATAAGACAACATGTTTAATAGAGACATGCATCGAATATGATCAACATGTTTTATGTGCTACCATAAGCACTTCTGACTCTCGTACAGAACCAAATCCAAGACTCGTGATTTTCTATCAGCCCAATCCAAAAAGTTAAGAGGTACACTTGTTCATTCGCATCATTCATTATTGTAATGAATAAAGTGTTATTGTTATTCCCCTTCAGGTGAGTGTCATCAACAACTATCATGTGTGTCATACATAAGTCAAATATGACTTTACAACCTCCAAGAACGACAAATGGATGTTGGTATCTCCCGTCATGACTGATATCAAGACATGTGATTGTACCTTGATTAATCATATGTTTTAAATACCCAGATAAATAGCTAAAATGATTCATCATACTTGTCGTATATCATCTTTACAACATGATTATAGTCTCTGAGTGCCACATCTTAACCGACATTGATGAAGTCCAAGGATCGTCAATTCAAGACCTTATTTTTGTTCTAGTCGGGCTAGTGACGAGGGTGAGGGCCAAAACGTTCAGCATTGTAAGGATTAATCAAAGAGGTTAGCGCCCAAGAGATGATAAAGAAGTCTATTGGCGACAACGGGCCGGAAAACCCGCGAATTATCAACTTGATCGTATACAAGTAGGCCTAAGAAGGAAATTTATCTCTTGAATTTCACATTTGAAGAATTTTTTAATTTCAAAATTTGAATTAGATAGGATTTGAATTCATTTTGTTACTATTTTTACTAGTTTGCTCTTATCTTTACTAGTTTGTTCCTACTTACTAGGGATATCTCAACCTTTATATAGAGGCCATATAATCTCAAGTTAGACACTTCATTTTAGATCAATTTTTTCGTGAGCTTGTTCTCTTTTTGAGGAATTCTTAAAATCCTCTTGGTTTGTCGAGACAGACTATTGCTATGTTTAGAATTCTAGTCAGTGTTGAGCAATGTTAATTATCTGGTATACAGTATTGGGCCTTAAGCCCCAATTTTGGTGTATTCTCTTAATAATATATATATATATATATATATATATATATACGGTCTTTGAGATCTGTAATTTGTAACTGGTAACCTTAGCCACTTAACAAAATTTGTTCTCTCTGCACGTGAATATAACCAATTGGTTAACCACATAAATCAATATCTACTTTACGCTTATATTTCTTCTTTTCTCAATTAATCATATTCTTTACAACAAACTGATATCAGAGTTTGGTCAATCAATCAGGGGTTTTCAATTTCCGCATTGTTAGGGTTTTTTGAGTAAATCATAATGTTGGCTTTAAACGTAAAGGTTGACAAATTCATCAGGAGAAATAGTTTTGGGCTATGGCTGGATAAGAAAGATGGTGGTCCTGCAACTGTGGCAAAAAATGATTTGAATTCAGAAAGCGATCTAGCCTTGGTCGTAGACTGACAGTCACATCGTAATGATGTGGGGTTCTTGATTCCGGAGCATCATATCATATTTTGTCCTAACATGAAGTGTTTTTCGACCTATGAGAGGTAAATGGTGGCAAAGTTTCAATGGCCAACAATGTTGTCTGCATGGTGGTCGAAATTGGCTCAATCAGGATACAGACACATGATGGTGTATTATGCACCTTGAATGAAGTCAGACATGTTCCGCATATGACAAAAAATTCGATATCTTTGAGTCTTCTTGACAACAAAGGTTTTAGTTTCAAATGTAAAGGTGGAATTATGTATGTCTGTCAAGGTTCAAAGATGATTCTGATAGGCTTGAAAGGTGGTACTTTATATTTCCTACAAGGTTCTACTGTCACAGTTTCCGCTGATGTTGTATCATCCGAGGTTTAGACCAAAGATATGACCAAGCTGTGGCATATGAGGCTCGACCATATAGGATAATGAGGGATGCAGATTTTGTCAAAGCGGGATCTTTTTTTTGGGCATAAGGTGTAGAGTCTTGAATTCTGCAAACATTGTGTGTTTGAGAAGCTTCATCACAACAAATTCCTAAAGAAATGTGTTCATCAGACCAAAGGGACACTTGACTACATTCATATGAAATTTTAGGGCCCGTCATGGGTTGAGTCTATTGGAGGTCACATATATTTTGTGTTTATGATTGATGACTACTCAAGGATGACTTGGGTAATTATGATGAAATACAAAAGTGAAGCCTTCTAGAAATTCAAGCAGTGTAAGGTTTTGACAGAAAATCAAATTGGGAAGAAGAGTCTGCAAACTGATAATGGCATGAAATTTTGTTCTCTGAGTTAAATGAGTTTTGTAAGGATGAAGGGATTGATCGACACCAACTATTAGACATACACTGCAACAAAATGGTGTAACATAACGCATTAAGCAGATAATATTGGAGAGAGCAAGATGCATGCTCTCTAGTGTTGGTTTGACTAGAAGGTTTTGGGAAGAAACTATTAACGCGACGTGCCATCTGATCAACCACGGACCACACAATCGCATTGATTGCAGGACACTTTATGAGGTATGGTCGAATAAACCTGCAGATTATTCTTTGCTGAAAATATTTGGTTGTACTGTTTACTATCATGTGAGTGAGGGTAAGTTAGACCCAAGGGCTAAGAAGGGTAGGGGTGTCAAACGGTCCGATACTAGTAAACCGATACTGAAAACTTGAAATTTTAAGAATCGATATCGGAACCGGTTTTAAAAATATTAATTTAAAACAATAATAATTCAATATAAATCTAATTCAATTAAATTTTTAAATATTTTATAATATTTATAATATATTATAATATATAAAATATTTTTAAATAAATATAAAATATATTTTTTTAATATTTAATTTTATAAACTGATACCCGATCTGGTACCGTTTGAGTACCGGGTAATCGGATACCGATTATTTTCAAAGTTGAGAACCGAGAACCAGTTAATTTACCAAAAAATCAGTATTCGGTAACCGGTTCTTCTCAAGAACTGGTTATCGATTGACACCCCTAAAGAAGGATATATTTTAGGCTGTCAATTTTCAACACAACATGATAACCCGACATGAATCGACACAATATTAATGGGTTTGGTTGGCCTTTATTGGGTTCGGGTTCTTATCAGGTTGACCTAATAAGAACCTGATATTTTCAGGTTGGTTCGGGTTACGTGAAATATATAAATATATACACAATTATGTTATATTGGGTCACTATTGAGTTGTTATCAGGTTGGGTCATTAACAAGTCGGGTTCAACCTGAAAAAAAAAATGTCAGGTTGGGTTCGGGTTTGGAGCATTCAGGTTGAGTTTGGGTTCATGTTTACTTTATCCTTAACAAATCGAGTTCAAATTTGACCTTAACAGGTTGGGTCGTTATCAGTTCAACTGACATAATAGTTAAGGGATACAAAATCTGATCACCTTCAGACAATAAAGTTATACTCAGCAGGAATGTGATTTTTTATGAGAATTCTATGCTTAACATCGCTGTGAAGTCCATTGGTGCCGAAAATTGTAATAGTGTTAAGAAACAAGTGGAGCTGCAAGTTACTCTTGATGAGAGTCAATCACAACTCCAAGGTGGAGAAGATCAACATACTACGTCTATACGTCTGAATCTGAATCCTCAAGTTTAGATGTTCATCCAAAAGCTCTCCAGACAAGCATAGTTTTTCATAGAGCTAAGAGAACATGCGTGAAGCCTCCTTTGATGAACGACTATAAGGATATGATGACTTATGTCTTACAAGTCACTAACGAGGTGGAGGAGGAAGAACCATCAACAAATAAATCATCAACTTATAAAGAAACTGTTCCAGGGAGTGAGTCAACCCAATGGCTCGCTGCTATGGGAGAGGAGATTGAATCACTAACCAAGTATGTGACATGGGAACTGGTCAAACGTCCTAAGGAGAGGAAGATTTTTACTTGTAAATGTATCTTCAAGAAGGAGGTACCACACCTGGTGAAGGTGTGAGATACAAAGTTTGTCTTGTTGCAAGAGGATTCACACAGAAAGAGGGAGTTGACTATAATGAGATTTTCTCGTCAATGTTCAAACATACTTCTATCAGAGTGCTACTTGCACATCATAATTTAGAACTTGAGGATGTGAAGACAACTTTCTTAAATGAAATGCTCAAAGATGATATCTACATGACTCAGCCAAAGGGGTTCCATGTACTGGGAAATGAAGATTACGTTTGCAAGTTAAAGAAGTCCTTATATGTAGGGTTGTCAATTTTTGACACGACACGATAATCTGACACGAATCCGCACGAAATTCATGGGTTTGGATCATTATCAGGTCGACTTGATAAAGACACGAAATTATCGGGTCGGGTTCGGGTCGGATACAGGTAACCTGTTAAAATAATTATAAGATATTAATATTTAATTTTTCTATTTTATGAGTTAGGGTTTACTAACTTAACCATCGTTGGTCCGCCTCCCCTCCCCTTTCCTATTCTTTCTCTCTCAAGTCTGTAGACTGTAATTGTCTTCCCCAATTTCTCTCTATTTTTTTCATTCCACCACTTTCAATCTTGGAATCTCCCCGACGCAGCCACGTTGAAGTCTGTAAGGTGCTAATAGTGCTTTTTTTTTTAAGCTTTCACAAGATTAATATTTGTGGCTGATCGTGTTTTCCAGGTTTCAAACAATATGGATATTATGGACCAGGTGTACAGCCTGTGATGCAGTATGGAATGCCACTGCTAAACAGAGTCGGAGTACCACCTGCTGGTCATTACTAATTTACTATACTCCTTACTGATTTCTTGGTAAATTCTTGTATACATTTTAAATCTTATAATTACTTTTGTTCAAATCTTTAATTCCACTGTAATATGATATGATTTTCATCGCATTTGAGCATGACTTTGGGGGAGTGGGCAGGGAGAAAAATAAATTGAGCGGAAGAGATTAGTGATTCTTTGATTCTGGAGTGGTTTGTAATTGTAATCCTCTTGTTATGTCTCCTTTTGTTTTTGTAATATTATTTCATGCTGCTTGTTTTAGAACACTTATCCTCTATTCTATTCTTTTTTTATTTTCTTCTAATGTATAAGTATTGATATTCATAAGTGTATTAAATTATAAAGTCCCTACCTTTCTGTGGTTATTGATGGAATAAAATATTGAAGTTGGTGTGAGATAGCTTCAGAAATGTTCTACAGTTCTACATTCTTTCACTTTTCTCCTTCTTTTCTTTTTATGTGTAATTTGTTTGATGTTCTGCCCTTAGAGTGAAAAGTCAAACATATTCCTTATTACATTTGATGATTAGGCTTACTGACTTTCCAAATCTGCCATGTGGATTTAATTAAAATGTGTGAACATAAACTTTAATATGAGAAATTTAATATATGTTGCAAAATAATAACATGTTGATACTTCAATATATGTTCTCTCCAATATATTCCTTATTACATTTAGATGGTACTTTTCTTTTTCAATATATATATATATGATATGTTTTAATATATAATATTGATGTCCTATATATTCCTAACTTGTGGCATCGTGTACCATCTATTTATGCATTATGTCGTACTACTTCTTTATTACTAGTGAAAAATTTGGTCGTTATATTTAACATGTCTTTTTAATGTTATATTAGGTAATCATGTCAAGCAATGTTGGAGCTAGTAACAAAGGAGACAATACGAACGAGATGACTGAGAAAGATGATAATATATCTTCAAAAGCTATGACATCAACACGTAAAAGAAAAGAAAGGTCAGATGTTTGGAATCACTTTATTAGCATTGTGTGTAGTGATGGTTCTAAGATTTGCGCTTGCAAATATTGTGGACATGAATATTTTAAGGTTACAAGTAAAAGTGGGACAGGAAATTTAAAACGTCATCTTGATAGTTGTCCAAGAAAGAACACACATGATATTGGTGCACTGGTGACTAATAGTGGTTCATCTAAATTTGATCCTTACGCTTTCGGGAGATATTGGGTGAAGCTATTTTTTGTTCATGATCTACCTTTCCCATTTGTTGAATACGAAAAGATTATTGCAATCTTTAAGTACCTCAAGTGGGATATAAGTGTAGTTTCAAGAAATACAATAAAGTCAGATGTCTCAAAAATGTATGAAAATGAGAAGATGAAGATTAGATCCATGTTAGCTAAAGCACCTTGTAGGATAAGTATTACTTCTGATTATTGGACTTCTGTAACAACGGATGGTTATATTTCTCTTACTTGTCATTTCATTGATGATAAATGGGTGCTTCAAAGTAGGGTACTAAATTTCTCTTTGATGTCATCTCCACACACTGGTGTAGCATTGTCCAATAAGTTATATTCTATGCTATGTGAGTGGAGGATTGAAAAGAAAGTATTATCTCTAACTTTGGATAATGCTTCAGCAAATGATGTATCTGTTGAGTTGTTACTTACACAAATGAATTTGAATGATTCACTTGTGTGTAATGGTGAATTCTTCCATGTCCGTTGTTGTGCACATATAATAAATTTGGTGGTTCAAGATGGTTTACGTGATATTGAGGAGGCTGTAGTCAAGGTTCGTGAAAATGTCAAGTATGTGTGAAATTCACAAATGCGGAGAGAAATTTTTTGATTGTGTTCGCAAGTTATCTTTGTCTAGTAAGAGGGGATTGAGGCAGGATGTGCCTACTAGGTGGAACTCCACATTTTTTATGTTTGACAATGCTTTGTACTATAGGAAAGCTTTCATGAATTTTCAACTAAGTGATCCTAACTACAAGCATTGTCTATCTTCTGTTGAATGAGGTATAATTGAAAAGATCTGGGGTTTCTTGAGTTTATCTTACAATGTCTCAAACTTATTTTCTGGAAGTAAGTACCCAACAACAAACCTGTATTTTCAGCCTATTGTCATGTGCTACAAGTCATTGAAACACAATATAAACAGTCTGGATGAGTATATCAAGAAAATGGCAGAAAAGATGTTTCCAAAATTTCAGAAGTATTGGTATGAATTCAGTGTCATCTTGACTATAGCTGTAGTGTTTGATCCTCGCTATAAGCTTCAATTTGTGAACTTTTTCTATAAGAAGTTATACGGTGTTGATTCTCGGCAATTTTTTAGTCTTAAAGAGAAGTTGTTTGCACTATTTGTGGAGTATAATAAGACATGTCTTGAGAATCTGGGAAACAGTGAAAATTCAATAGCGATAGATCCGATTTCTGACTTTACGAATGAAGCATCCATGACGATGGTGGAGGTAAATTACTAAATTATCTTTAATATAATCTTAAGTTATTTATTTTAATTATTTTTACTTGTTTATTGATTAATTTTGTTCATGCATGAGTTTAGTGCTTTAGATGAGTTTGGATTGAGCCAATCACAAAAATCACAATTAGAGTTGTATTTGGAGGAAACAAGGATGAATGTCAAAATCAATATTGACATTCTTAGTTATTGTGAGGGGATGCAATTTAAATATCCACAAGTTGCTTGCATGGCTCGTGATGTTTTGAGCATTCCAATAACTACTGTTGTTTCGGAGTCCGTGTTTAGTGTTGGTGGAAGAGTACTTGATGAATATCGTAGTTCACTTAAATCATCCACAGTTGAGAAAATTATTTGCACTAGAAATTGGTTATTGGGAGAAAAAGGTACTCAATTATATTTAATTGTAACATTTATAATTATTAGTATATTTATTTATTTTTAATTCTAAAATATTTCTTCGAAAGTTTTGAACGTGAAATACCAACATCAGAGTTAGTTGAAGAATTCTTTAATGAAAATGGTGGAAATCAAGCAGAAAGTTCTTCTATTGTTCACGCAAGATAGCTTGAAAGGTAAATAATGTTGTTGAAAGTTGTGATTGATTATTTTTATAGTTTATTACTTTAGTATTGTGTCGTGTGAAAAATAGTATAAATAATTAACTGTTTTGTTCATATTTTCACAGGTCTTCTGTTGTGGTATTGCAATGAGAGCAAGAGTTAAAACCGACATCACCATTATTGATCATTCAAGTTATTCTCTATTTGAAAATTTATGTTAAGTGTAAATTTTCATTGTTGAGTACTTTTCGAGAATATTATGTAGTTTTTATTCAGATTTTGAAACTTAACTTGTGTAAGAATCCTATTAGACAGTATTGTTGTTGCCATGAACATTATAATTTTCGTATCTTTATCGTGCTATATCAAATTTAGATTTTTATCGTGTTGTTATCGTGTCATGTCAACACAAAAATTATCGTGTCATATCAAGTTCGTGTTGGGTTCGAGTTTGAGCTTAACAGTTCGGGTTTGTATTCGGGTTGGGCAGAACCTTAACAGGTCGGGTCGTTATCAGGTCGACCCGATAACAACCCGACACACACGATTTGACAGCCCTACTTATATGGGCTAAAACAGTCTCCTAGGCAGTGGTACAAGATGTTTGATAATTATATGATCCAGTTGGCATACAAGAGGAGTTTGTATGATTGTTATGTGTATCACAACAAAACTGATGATGGTTCTATGATCTACATTGTTCTGTATGTGGATGATATGCTTATAGCTACGAGGTTCAAGTTTGACATTCAGAAGTTGAAGGATTTGCTCAGTGTTGAGTTTGATATGAAAGATTTGGGTTTCAAAGCAAATTCTGGGCATGAAGATATATAGAGAAAGAGAAAAGAAGAGTTTTTCTTGTCACATAACAGCTACATTCAGAAAATTTTGTCAAGATTTGAAAAGTTTAAAGCTAAGCCTATTGATACTCCGAGTGCTACGAATATTCATATGTCCTATGATTATGCACCAAAATCTGTAGCTGAGCAGGAGTTCATGTCTCGAGTCTCATACTATAATGGACTAGGAAGTCTGATGTATGTTATGATCTGTACTGGACCAAATCTTGCACACATTGTTAGTGTTGTCAGCAGGTTCATGGGGAAACTTGTAAAGGAGCTGTTCGACTAAAAACGTAAACTAAGAAGTTGTAATACGCAAAGAGTCGACCCGAATGTCGAATCTCGTGGAAGGCTATGCAGGGCAATGACTATAGCACTATAATTAAATAAACAAGTCCTAGAACACTCTAAATCAGATTTAAGATGTGATATTAATCTAACTAATGAAAAGCAATAAACAAGGTACTCAAATGAATTAATACTAGGGTATAGATCATCCACAATCTACACTTAATACTTGTTCAATCATCTCGAGTTTTTAATAAAATTCTCCAAAGTTGATTAGCCAATCACTTTCGTGTTCTTTAAAACTAATCGGTGATTATCACTCACGTATCCAAATCACACTTTGAGAATATCAAATTCAAAACTCGATTTTCTTTTTACGTTTCTGATCATAAGGTTTGGTTGTTTGATTACAAATGAGACATAGAATAATTCATTTCAATCCATTCCATATCTTAGAGTTCTATATGATGATCAAGCATACAAAACTCGTTAAGCACCAATCAAACAACCATTCAAGATTGAATCAAGACATAAAATGAAAGATTGAGATAATCAAACCCTAGGGAAGATCTAGCCAACCATAAGTAAAGAAGAATCCATAGGAAGATAAAGGATAACAAACTTACTAAGAATCTTCACAAAATAAGTCGGAAAGAGTTCCAAATCACTTGAAGTACCAATTCATATCTACTAAAAGCAAGTAAAAGATGTGTTTTTAGAGTTCTAGTTCGAGTCCTATCTAATCTCTCCCTGAGTAATGTCAAAAATGAGTTTAAATCAGGTATGAAACTGCCAGCCAGCGGTCGCTGGCTTTGTGCTTCTGACCGCGTTTGTCCTGCAGGGCCAGCAGTCGCTGGGCCCTGCCCTCTGAAAAGTTCTACAGCGGCACCCCAGCGGGCGCTGGTCCCAACTTGGCTTCGTCGTCTTGGCTTTTCTTCTCGTCCTCGTCTCAGTCCTTTCTGCTCCACTCGGCTTCGTCAACGAGATGAATAAAGCATCACTTCTAGCTCTATTTCCACCTCCTACATCCAAATCATAAAACAAACGAACCGGCATAAAACGAATAATAAAACGACACGAAACCAAAAGACAAACATATAAAATACGACAAAACAACACACTAAAATATAACCAAAAACCTATTAAACAGGAGCATTGGCAAACTGTGAAGAGGATCTTCCGTTACCTCATAGGCACGTCTGATGTTGGTCTCATTTATGGAGGTGATGCTCATTGTTCTATGACTCGTTATTCTGATTCTGACTATGTTGGAGATGTTGATAGTAGAAGATCTATGACTGGTTATGTTTTCACTCTTGGTGGTTATGTTGTTAGTTGGAAGGCAACTTTGCAGGCTACAATTACTCATTCTACTACTAAAAGAGAGTATATGGCGTTGAGAGAAGCTGCTAAGGGGGGAATTTGGTTGAAAGATATAGACTCGTTTTCAATTCGATATCGGTTAAAAACTGAAAAAATCAAACTTCGAAATATTAATAAATAAATATTAAGTATATATAATTATATATTTAATATGAAGTATTAAATAAATAAATATTATATAATATGTTTCGATTCAATCTTTTTATACCAAAATCAAAATCAAACCGAAAATCTAAAATTTTATAAAATCAAAATCAAAATCGAACTGAAAAAAAAAACTAAACCAAATATATCCGTTCGGCTCTGTGAATGCACAACCGTGTATGTGTTGACAAATTTATGTTATACGTCTTTGGTATCTCGTAACTACAGTTCGTGCAATCTGTTCCAAGAGCTATTTCAAGAAAGGGAGAGTCCCTCCCCGCTGGCGAATCTTTTATACAAAGTAATTTTCCTTATTCATTGTCATGGTCGTTCGGTAATTCGCAGGAGACGTTTGCTGGAGATATACGACGATTTATTACCTTCCAAGAAGATTTATTCAAGATACTCCTAGAAGATATATTTGGAAATCAAGATATGCAAGATCCAAATTACCTTGGAATGAAGTTGCTGCCATAAGGGTTTTTCGTTTACACCCTATATATACAGGCCATGGACGACTGCTACACTTGAACCTCTCGAGCATATATTCATATACACATTGAGTGATAGTGCTTTTCATTGTGAGAGTTATTGGTGAACGCCTATATGCATTCCCTGTGCGTGTAGAGAAACCTATACACATTCCCTGTGCGTGTAGAGGATTTCCTCAACTATTGCGTGAGTTAGAGAGTTGGGCATGTGATCATTGTAAATGAGTGTTTTATAAACTTAAAGGGGTAATCCTAGGGACTTGCGGGTACTAGGGTTGATTATTATAGTTAGAAGTTAGCTTCAATTACTAAGAGAATAACGTTGGAGAATGACGAGGTTTCTTAAGGCGTGGAGGAGTCCTTAGAAAGTAAAAGGTCATTTGTAAACCGAGGTTCTTGACTAATGAATTGATCCCTTGGGCGTGGCCCCCCAGACGTAGGTGTTGAGCACCGAACTGGGTTACCAATTCCTTGTGTTCGCTTTTTGTTATTGTGTGTGTGACTCGTCTCATAAACTGTCTCACTATTACATAATGGCGCGGGGTAGACAAATCTTCAGGCTCGATTTGATTTTTGATTTTTTATCAAATTTTGCTCATCCCTAATTATAATTGTTTCGACTAAAATTATTTCAAGTGACTCGCAAATTAAAACGAGGTCATCTATCAATTTATAAGCCAACCCAAGTTGTATTCTCAAGGAAGACATAGTAGGTCAATTCGATTCTTTGTTCATAAATGAAAATAATTAAAAGGATTGTTGAAGGTTTTATAACTAGGCGAGGAATATAAATAAGAACATCTAGTAAAATCTAATCTAATAAAAAGCAACGTGAGATTAAACTCACTATCTAAGAAGACAAGATGCGAATTCAAAAGAAAACAAGTAACATGGAAATCGGAATCAAAGGGAATGCAGAAAGTACTTTGGAAATCGTAAACTAAATAAGAACACGAAAGCATAGACGAATAAACGAACTTGATAAATAAACGAAATCAAATAAATGGAAAACAAACTTGATTAATAATTTGAACGGTCTGAATCCACAACGAAAAACTAAAGACGAAATACGAATCCAAGTGTTGCGATCGGCTATCCTTCGAGTATGAAATCTAAGACTATAAATCTAACTAGAAATCAAAAGTCTCGACCCTAGAACAGTAGGTCGAGACGTGCTCAAAATATAGAGGAAAAACGTCTGGAAAGTAAGTCTGGAAAATAGGGTCGAAAATTGGTCTTGAAAAACGTGTCTAAAATGGTGTCTCTCGAATGAGAAACGCGCAGGGAATTTATAGTCGAGAGGAGAGGTTAGAGGTCGCTTAGTGGTCAGGGACCGCTGACCTTGGTGGTTCCGTGCCATCCGCTGAGGTGGTTAGGCCAGGCCCAGGTCAGCCACTAGGGTCAGCGGCTGCTGAGGTGTCAGCGGTCGCTGGCTCGACGCCTGACTCGACCATGGCGTGGTCTGGGACACCAGCACCTAGTCAGCGGCCTCTTAGGGTGTCGCGGTCGCTAACTAGTGCTCTCGGCTCTAGTCTCTATTTTTTTATCATTTCTCGATCCTTTCTCGTTTCTTTTCCAACTTCCACACTCGTTTAGACTTGTGATCCATAAACATAAAATAAATCGTAAATTGAGCTAAAACATCATGCAAAGAGAGAAAATAACACAAATAAAGACATAGAGAATATGATTTTAGACGAACAAAAAGAGGCTAAACAACCCCTCCACACACAAAACTTTGTTTGTCCTCAAGAATAACTTAGTCTAAACTATCGATAGGGAAAAATCTAATCACGACATGCATTCTTGAAAAGATTTCAAATCTTTCCAAAATCGATCTTCATATCATCACGTCACGTCACATAGAGATCATAGAAGCCAGTATACCATTTAGACTAGATAATAATCAATTCGAACGACGCAAAACAATGATGCACAAGGTAACATTGAGATCACATAACTGGCTAGAGTTTTTATCCATCTTAATAGCATATCTTTCTCTTTTCTTTTCTTTCTTTTTTTTTAAAATGAGGAATATTAATGACAATGTTCACTGGGTGAGTACTCCGAATGTTCGGGTTTCCCGGTGTGGTTTCCCATACCCATCTCTTTTATAATTTTGAATTATTGATTAAGAAACGAGGTAGAATCCTTATGTATTCCTATTTTTCACGATCTTAAAAAAGACAACTTAGAACAATGTCAAGTTATATGGTCATTGTCGCGAGGTGTGAATAATTAGGGGTTCCCTAACGTATCCTCACGCGATTTTCCGTGCTCATGGTTCCTATAGGAGCAGAGACCTCTTGACAAAGTTCGATTTTCAATACAAAACAAGGATACACAACAAGTGGTCATAAACAATAGCCAATTGAATCAATCAATTTATACCATCATGCATCACTATCTCAATCATTCTACTAAAATTAATAATCCGGTCATAATGTTCCACACATTCCTAGTTCATCTATGTTTAATAACATGAATCAAGTCAAATCATATCATATCTCAAATACATGTCACGACTCGATTCAACCACAAGGTGTTAAGACAAAGTAACTCAAACAATCAAAATTTTGCATACCAAAAGACGCTAAAATAAAATGACGAATGCATGCATAAAAAAAAAATCCCCCCCCTACAAAGATAGAGCAATGCCCTCATTGCAGAAAGTAAAAATCTACAGAGTAGGGATAGAGAAAACGTCCTTGAAATGCAGCATTTGAAGTGACAAAACGGAAGGAAAACTTGAAAAAGAAAACTAGAAAGTAAACGGAAAATAAAGATTAGCCAATCATACACTCACACGAAAGGAAATAAAGCAATAATGAGAAATAACGTGGGTTGTCTCCCACGAAACGCTTCTTTTATGTCACTAGCTTGACGGGACAGTTCAATCAACCAGGAGCGTAAGAATTGGGGGCTGACTCCACAACTCCGGGTATGGAGTCATTCTCGATATATGTTTGTACTCGATGCCAATTTACTCGAAATGACATCTTCCCCTATTAAGTATGTGGCGCATCACCCGTTGATGGTGAAATTTTTTGGATAATGAGTGGGACGATCAGTTGGAATTTGATTTTGTTGAGACGTGAGGTCCGGTGTTTTGGCGCCAAAATTTGTTTCAACTAAAATTGTTTCAAGTTGCTCGCAATTTAAAACGAGGTCATCTAGCAATGATAAGACAACCCAAGTCGTATTCTCAATGAAGACTTAGCAGGGCAATTCAATTCTTTGTTCATAAATGAAAATAATTAAAAGGATTGTTGAAGGTTTTATAACTAGGCGATGAATATAAATAAGAACAAAAAAATAAAATATAATCTAATAAAAAGCAACGTGGGATTAAACTCACTATCTAAGAAGACAATATGCGAATTCAAAAGAAAGCAAGTAACTTGGAAATCAGAATCAAAAGGAATGCGAAAAGTACTTTGAAAATCGTAAGCTAAATAAGAACACGAAAGTATACACGAATAAACGAACTTGATAAATAAACGAAACCAAATAAATGGAAAACAAACTTGATTAATAATTTGAACGGTCTGAATCCACAATAAAAAACTAAAGACGAAATACGAATCCAAGTGTTGCGATCGGCTATCCTTCGAGTACGAAATCTAAGACTATAAATCTAACTAGAAATCAAAAGTCTCGACCCTAGAACAATAGGTCGAGACGTGCTCAAAATATAGAGGAAAAACGTTTGGAAAGTAAGTTTGAAAAACGGGATCGAAAACTGGTCTTGAAAAACGTGTCTAAAATGGTGTCTCTCGAATGAGAAACGCGCCGGGCATTTATAGTCGAGAGGAGAGGTTAGCGGCCGCTTAGTGGTCAGCGACCACTGACCTTGGTGGTTCCATGCCATCCGCTGAGGTGGTTAGGCCAGGCCCGAGTCAGCCGTTGGGGTCGGCGGCTGCTAAGGTGTCAGCGGTCGCTGGCCTGGGCTTCGCGCTAGCTTGACGCCTGACTCG
Organism: Leonotis leonurus; assembly: GCA_026898415.1. Lineage (NCBI taxonomy): Eukaryota > Viridiplantae > Streptophyta > Magnoliopsida > Lamiales > Lamiaceae > Leonotis > Leonotis leonurus. The sequence continues at coordinate 2,108,336 of JAPKLX010000014.1, read as the reverse complement.
ACCATGGCGAGGTCTGGGACACCAGCACCTAGTCAGCGGCCGCTGACTAGTGCTCTCAGCTCTAGTCTCCATTTTTTTGTCATTTCTCGATCGTTTCTCGTTTCTTTTCCAACTTACACACTCGTTTAGACTTGTGATCCTGAAACATAAAATGAACCGTAAATCGAGCTAAAACATCATGCAAAGAGGGAAAATAATACAAATAAAGACACGGAGAATATGAGTTTAGGCGAACAAAAAGAAGCTAAACAATAATTACTTTATTTTAACATACATTTAAACTTTTAAACAGTCATTGTACTTTTAAATGTAAATAAATATTACATAAAATATTATTTACTTATATATATCATATATAATATGTCTATTGATTTATATTTAATATATATTAATTATATAATAATATTTATATTAGTCTAAATTTATAATTTAAATATTAAATATATTAATTTACAGATCGGGCTTGGGTGAGTCTAGATATGTCATGCCTAAAATTGGCCCAAGTTCGCCCATTGGGATTAGAGTTTTGGCCCAATTGTGGTCATGACGTCATTGGGTCGGACTTGAGCAGCTCATTATCGTCGTGCTTGGATTGGTTTAGATCAGGCCGGACAAAATTGTCATCCATATTAATGGACTTGAGTGTGTTCAAATTTGTTCACCTTTATAAATGACATTTTCATCAATGGTGGTATTGATCACATATTTGTACGCACATTATCCATGTACATCCATGTTTGTACAATGTTACTTTATTATTAACAAATATTTTTTATGGTGGAATTGAAGGTGAGGAGTATGAGTTCCTTGAACTCAATATTATTAGTGTTCTGGAACATCTTCTTGCATATTCTCTTTGAAATATGTGTTGGCGTACATGGCATTAACTTGGGTGATATAAGCTGCCGCAACGGAAACTTTAGAAGTCAACACGAGTAAAGTTCTAAGATTCTTGCTAATTAATGTTGAATTTCAATAGTGATGCTACAAAACACTATACATTGCGTAACAATGCATTTCCGTAATGTATAAATTATATTTTTTCAATAATGAATTACAAATGGTATGCCAATACATCATAATATAATATTAAATTCATCATCTGATAATGTTTTACAACTCATACAACAATGCATTACGGTATAACATTAAATACATCATTCATACTAATTTATTAAAAAATAAAGAAACAAAGAAATCATATATTTTTCCCTTAGTTGTTGCTTTTTGTTTAGTATATTTTTGTTTGACTTTATGTGTAGATGTTGAGTGTTTGTGTTAATTTTTATCTACTTTATAGTATTTTTGTTTCGTTTTTATGTCGTGGTCATTTGTATCGCTAGTTGATAGGTAACAAAGAAATATCAAAAAATGATCGAAAAGTAAAAGAAGAGGATCGAGGTGGACGGACGTGGACTTGCCACGATGCTATGGACTCGTGATATGAGAGGGAAGACTCAAGCACAAACTCATAGGTCACTAGACATGTCGTGATCGCTGAGTTGCTTAACGCATAGACAGATATAGATCTATTCCCAACAACCGCTGGGGCCACTCGATTTTGGCAGACAGAGGAATGCACACAACGATCGTTGGACTTTCCGTGATCACTGTACGCAACTTAAGTGAAGCAAAATATGTGTTAGAAACCTTTTTGATGCTGCCAATACTGTTAGCTTGGTTTTGATGATGCTTGCGAAACCATTATAGAGTTGAGATATTTGATTCATTATGTATGCATATTCTGTGTTATGTGATGCTTAGGATCTATAGTCTAATGCCTAGTATAGTTAGACTTCAATAGAAGACTAAATGTAAAAGGACCAGATCGATGAAAGATAGATCATATCCATAGGCAGTTTTCTGTGTTCCTAATAAAAGATCAGCTAACACTAAAGATAAGTTAATAATATAATAACATAATCTATAGAGTTTGATCTTACTCAAGTCATGTACTAGAGCATATGATCAATTTGTAAGGACAGGTCGTGAGTCACGATCTGTCTCATATGATCATGCATTTAGTAAAAGGTTAAGTCAAAATTAAAGATAGAACGAAAGTAACAATCTGTTTATAAGGACTTAATCTATGAAGTATTTAGACTTTAAGAGCATCATAGAATAGAAACATGAATGAAGAAAATATATGATCAACACAAAACGTGGTGACACATAATACCTCATTACGCAGATACTAGATTTTTAGCAGGAGGGAGAGAATATATATTTAGTTTTTTACGGCCCACTGTATATTACGGGCTTTTCTTATTTCGCTTTGAATAAATTATGGGCTTAGTTTAAATTGTTACTTAAACAAATCTATGGTCATTATATGTAAAATTTGTCCAAATAAATCTTCCACCGGAATTTGCATAGCATAGTGGAAAACGACGATGACGAAGACGACGATCTTCTCTCAGTTGTGCACTAGAAAGTAGAAGGCCAAACGGAGAGAAAATTACTGCTGATGGAGCCATCATCAGCAGTGTATTTGGATGTGGATCTCGATTCGCTTCTACAATCGCACGACGGAGAAACCGACTCCGACGAGGAAGATCGTCACCGCCGCACCGTCGACGAAATTATCCTCAACCATTCTTCTTCCTCTCCTTCTCCTCCTTCTTCTCCTCGTCTCCCTCCCCATGGCGACGGGGATGGTGACAGCAATTTATCAGCTAGTTCGATAGACCACCGATTATCGCATTCACACTCCAATTCCTTGGTCGAATCCAATAGCTATAAGTACAATTCAGCTGCCAGTAGTAGTAGACTTAACTACGGGGGCAGGGTTTTGCCGCCGTTATTTGGTAACGGTGCCGTCAGATCTAATGCTAGGCCTGGGGCTGCGCTGGCCGCCGCCGCGGCCGCCTCTCGCTCAATTCCCAACCCGCACGCCGCCGCCATCAAGTTGAGAAGAGCAAGCACGGCGACGGTTCTCGCTCTCCAGAGGTCGCCTTCTGAAACCGCAAGTGATTCGTCAACATCAGCTGCGCTTTCCGACGTTCATCTCAGCCAGTCTCGAGAAGAAGAAGAGGTTCAAATTCCACTCAGAGACATCCACTCAGACTCCACAATTAATGATGATGATTGTGATCACGATCATGGGGTTTATTGGCCAGAACATAGGCATCGGCATGAGTCTGACGAGGATGGGGCTCTCAAGTCATCTTATGTGGATGAAATATCAAGAGTTGAAACTCATAATGTTCCTGATGTTGATAGTGAAAAGGATCAAGATCGTGTAATTGAGCAAGTCCCGTCGCCTTCGTCCAGTGAAAAGAATGGGGAATATACTGAAACTAGTGTTGCTGCTGATGATTCTGACGGGAGTAAAGCAATGGTACCACCTACCTCAGATTCCAGTGATTTTGATTTTCACGAAGATATAAGTGGAGGAGGAGGAGAAGCAAATGATATTGGTAACACTGTGGCTGGGGATGGTGATAATAATAGTACAGATACTGTTGCTGCAGAAATGCTTGAAGTCTTCGTTTCACAAGGTGAAGGCGGGGATGACTACACGAATTTGCAGCAGAAATCTGATTCTTCGTTAAATCCACTTGACTTGGCTGAAGAAATTGAGAAGAGACAAGCATTTACAGGTTTAAACTACGAAGAGGGTGCAGCTGCACAGCCTATGAGGCTTGAGGGTGTTAAAAGGGGATCTACTGTGTTAGGCTACTTCGATGTTTGTTCTGACAACGTTATTACTCAGACCATCTCTTCACAAGCTTTTCCCCGAGATCATGGATTCCCTCAAGTTCTGGCAGTGCATTTAAACCACATTGCTGTGGGAATGTCTAAAGGATCAATTTTCGTTGTGCCCAGCAAGTATACTCCACACCATGTTGATAGTATGGATACAAAGGTCTACTTTTCTCTGTTGCTGATTTAATTAATAGATTTTGATGCATGCTTCAGTCATACATTACTAACACTACTTGAAATGCTAATATTGAAAGATTTCAGAAAAACATAGCCTTCCCGTGAGTGGTGATGAATAGTGGAACATGAGTATAATTCGCTGTAGTTGCTCATATATCTGTAGATTGGACCGGATAGCATACTACTGTACCCATATATCTCACTAAATGTAAACGAATTTGCTTTCAGATGACACCCCTTGGCTTGCAAGGCGATAGATCTCATGTACCTGTAACTTCGATGTGTTTCAATCAGCAAGGAGACATACTCTTTGCAGGATACGGTGATGGCCATTACACTGTTTGGGATGTGCAGAAGGCCTCAGCACTTAAGGTTATCACTGAACATAGAGCTCCAGTAGTTCACATGCTATATCTGGACCAAGATACTCAAGTTACCCGTAAGTTTAATGTGATTAGCGGTGACAGCAAGGGTGTGGTCAAGTTGATTCAGTTTTCCGTTGTTCCATGGCTCAATAGGATATCTTATACAAAATCTAAGGTAAGTGTCAATCATAGATGAAGATATTTGTCATAAGCAATGTCAGCCTTTCTAGAACTGATTTATTTAATTTCAGAAACTTTTAGATGAAACCACTAGCAGAGTAGTCTGTGCTTCTCCATTGCTCTACAATGAAGGAGTTGGAGGTTCAATGCTGTCTTCACAGAGTAGCACTGCAGGTTTTACTAGCAGTACTAGTAGCATGATGGGTGGTAGTGTTGATGAAGGTGTTGTCATATTTATCACACATCAGTCTGCTCTTGTGGTAATGTTCTTTAGGAGGTGACATCTGTCACTGATTGTTCATTATATTACTTTTGGTTGCATGCTTGCATTTTTTGCTTATCCAAATCTTGCGGGTTTCATATATATCTGAAGGCAAAAGTTATCCCGAATGTGGAAGTATATGCTCAAATTCCCAAACCTGATGGCGTCAGGGAGGGATCCATGCCGTATACTGCATGGAGATGTATGCCACAGTCGCCCAATTCATCCTCAGGTATGCGTAAATTACGTTTGATAACTTCCGACTATTGTTGTTCCCTGCAATGTTGGTCTGATTTTTTTCTTTCTTAAATTTAGAAAATGCACTCGTTGAGGCGTCAGATAAAGCTGCATTGCTTGCCATTGCTTGGGACCAGACAGTTCAGGTTGCTAAGCTATTGAAATCGAAGTTAAAAGTGCTAGAAAAGTGGACTCTTGAAAGTGCAGCTGTTGGCCTGGCATGGTTGGGTGATCAGGTTGGTTTACTGCATCCATTATCTTGTTATCATATATATCATATGCTTTTGTCTATAACCTAATTTATAATAGGTAAATCTACAAGAAAAAAATCTTGAACTTTTTTTGAAATTTGAATATGTCTAGATGTTGGCCATCCTCACATTGTCAGCAGATCTCTATTTGTATGCAAAAGATGGGAATTTGATCCACCGGACTAGCTTTTCTATAGATGGATTTCGACGGGACAATCTGATTTCTCATCATATGTATTTTACTAATTCTTCTGGAAACCCTGAGAAAGCTTATCACAACACTGTTGCTGCTAGGGGTGCTACTGTGTATATACTTGGACAGGAGCATCTCATTGTTGCCCGCCTTCTTTCATGGAAGGAACGAATTGAAGTTCTGCGAAAAGCTGGTGACTGGATTGGTGCTTTAAACATGGCGATGGCACTTTACGATGGCCAATCACATGGTCTTGTAGATCTTCCAAAAAACTTGGATGATTTACAAAGAATTATTATGCCCTATCTTGCGGAATTACTCCAGGCGTATGTTAGTGAAGTATTTTCCTACATATCGGTTGCTTGTTACAACCAAAATACAAAAGTGGATCAATCCAGTGAGGTTACAGAGCAATACATCCGTGTTGGTGGTGTTGCTATCGAATTTTGTGTGCACATCAGGAGAACTGACATTCTATTTGATGATATCATAAGTAAATTTGACGAGGCTCACCAAAAAGGTACTTTCTCCCCCTCCCCGTTTTAATGTAGTTAGGGCTAACTATTAGAAAGATGATGTCATGTATATAATTTAGTTATGCTTTGCTTTTATCTTGTAGAGACATTCTTGGAACTCTTGGAGCCATACATTTTGAAAGATATGCTCGGATCCCTTCCACCTGAGGTATCTCCAATATTAGATATTTTCAGGTTCTTTATATATTTATGTATTTGCCAGTAAAAAATTCCTGTGTTTAGTAACTGGTATCTTTTGAAGATAATGCAAGCATTAGTGGAGCATTATAGCAAGAGAGGCTGGTTGCAGCGAATTGAACAGTGCGTCCTGCACATGGATATTTTGTCCTTGGATTTTAATCAGGTGCGGTACCATAATAACTTCTTTCAATACTAAGAAATATATATTTTTATCTTTTTTCCTAGTTATGGTCCTATTTAATTTTGGAACTGGTATTGTCTTATAATTGTGTGGTAGGTTGTGCGCTTATGCAGGGAACACAGGTTGGATTGCGCGTTGATATATTTGTTTAACAAAGGTTTAGACGATTTTAGGACACCACTTGAGGAGCTCCTGCTAGTATTACGAGATAGCACAAGAGAAAATGCTACTTCCCTCGGGTAATTTGCTTTGATTCATAAAATCGCATCTCTTTGGAATATCTAAGGGCCTTTGGCAACTCCTATATATGCTATCTTTAAGAAATTGTTCTGTTGATAGATAAGCAAGATTTTTCTTAAATCTTTTATATGTTCTTTTGCTGTTTTTTACCATGTCAGCATAATCAACACAATACATTGTTGCCCATGGAAGCAGGTACAGAGTGCTTGTTTATCTGAAGTATTGCTTCCAGGGTCTTGCTTTTCCTCCAGGTTTGTTTTCAACTTTATGATTTTGTACTATTGAGATCTCAGATTCTGATAAACAATGATTCTATCTCTATGGTAGGGGAATAAGGTAATCGTCATTCATTTTTCTTTCTCTGCCCATTGTGTGTGGGGGGAGCATTGTATGCAAAATTTTCAATAAAGAATTAATCTTATTATTCTCAGTTAGTTCATTGTAAAATATCTGCCTCATTTTTCTTTCTTCACATACGGGTCAATTATCATACTCCCTCTAATGGAAAACTCGTGTTGAGTTAGTTTATGTCAAGTATCTGTAGAGGACACATTTTAAGATTCAGAGGTTAGATGACATCACAATTGTCAACAAATTAACAATGAGTTAAAAGAGTATGTAACAGTACACTGGTTCAAAGAGAATAATGGAGTGTGGGCTCTAGAGTATAAAGGTCTGATCCAGCTAGATATTGTATTTTAAGAAGTTAGGAAATATTGACTAGTAAATGTTTATTGAGCTGCCACTGTTTTCCAGGACATGGAAATCTCTCTCCTCTGCGTGTGATCTCTCTCAGGAACGAACTTCTAGATTTCCTATTAGAGGATTCTAGTGCTCCAAATTCGCAGGCTGTTACAAATCTATCTTCAACCAGCGGAGCCTATGCGAACATTCTTCATCTGTTAGAATTGGATACTGAAGCCACTCTACAGGTTTTAAAATTGGCTTTTGCAGATATTGAACTTTTTAAATCAGGCTGCCCTCCCGAGGAATTAACTAATATGAATATGGAGACAGCTAAAAAATCTGTTCAAAGAGTGGTAGATCTTCTTGCTAGTTTTCTTGATGCTGGTTACTTCAGTTCGGATAGTCCTTCCTGTGGTGCTGATATAAGTTCAATAGAAGTCTGGCCTTCAAAAGAAGATGTAGGCCACATGTACGACTTTATAGCTTACTATGTGGCATATGGACAAGCTACTATATCTAAAGATATTTTGAATCAAATCTTACAATACTTGACTTCAGAGGTCAATATCTCGGATACTTTGTCAGAGAAGACTAATATCTTAAGAAGGAGAGAGAAACAACTACTTTCTCTAATACAAGTAGTGCCGGAAACTCAATGGGATGCTCCTTATTTGTTGCATTTGTCTGAGAAGGCTCAGTTTCACCAGGTAATATTATCTGCACATTGGATTCTGGTAAACATCTAATCATTTGCATGTTGCATAATGAAAAGGAGAGGGTTTAAAACTAGATTTACGTATTAAAACTTCTTGCATGTCTTCCAGATTCTCTTGAAATTAGTATGGTATGGAGGTAAGGAATTGAATGAGTCAAGTTTTCACTGCTGGTTAAGTGCACCATCATGAAGTCATTTCCTGTCGAGTGGTTATTTCTCGCGGTTGCTTTCTGAGACGCTGCTTTACCAAAAGACCATTTTGAAACTTAATATTTCTTAATGGTAAGAAAAAACTGCAGTCTGGTAATGAGGTGTCTTATTTCCTTGTGCAGGTCTGTGGCTACATACATGCCATCAGTCATCAATATGTTGTTGCTATGGACAGTTATATAAAAGCAACATGGGAACCTGTATATGCATTCTCTTTTATCTATGATATGTTAAGGCTGCTTGGTAAGGAAGAATCTGATGGTTTTGAATCAGCTATTATTTCTCGCATCCCGGATCTTGTCAAATTGAGCAGGTTACGTTTTTACTCCATTATTATGAACTTTATTGTAGTTGGATTCATACAGTAGTTTTTATTCTCTTTTCTGATGACTATTTCTCTTTATTTCTTCACAGGGAAGGGAGTTACTTCTTAATTGCAGACCATTTTTCTGGGAAAATCCCTTATATTTTGTCTGAGCTTCGGTCTCACCCGGAAAGCCTTTTCCTTTATCTAAAGACAGTTATTGAGATCCAGACAACTGGGACCCTTGACATCTCTTGCCTACAAAATGTTGATTCTCTAGATTTACTTTCTGATCGAAAAGCTCAGCTGCAGTCAAATGGTGTACAAACTTATCTGGAAGCAATATCCACTTCCTTGAAACTTCTGCACAACAATCGAGTTAATGTGACTGATGAATTGATGGAGCTGTATTTTGAGGTGAACTTTCTGAATCATATACGTTTTACATAAGGTCAATCACAGGCTTTGGAATGAATGCAATTTTATTTGTATTTTAGTTTTATCTTTAATTTTCTGAAAACCTTTAGGTTAAGTTTTGGTATTTAACTTCTGCAGCTCTTATGCCGGTTTGATCGCAAATCAGTTCTCAAGTTCTTGGAAACTTCTGAAAGCTACAGAGTGGAACACTGTTTACGTTTATGCCAAGAATATGAGATAACTGATGCTGCTTCATTCTTGTTAGAAAGGGTTGGAGAGGTTGGAAGTGCCCTTCTTCTAATTCTTTCTAATCTCAACGAGAAATTTGTCATGCTTGATGCTGAAATCCTGAAAGCATTTTCTGGTACTGTTGTGGATAAACTAAATGAACTTCTGAGGACAAAAGTGGTATTTTCATACCTGAACTTCACTTTATCCTATGCCCTTTTGATTTGGTTTCTCCCATTTTTTTCTCATCTTTTAATATTATTGATGTTTTAGTAATTTTACAGGTAGCTGAAATACTTGATATTGTCCATGCTTGTATTGGGCTATGTCAGAGAAATAGTCCTCGGCTGCAGCCTGAAGAATCTGAGAGCCTCTGGTTTCAGTTGCTTGATTCGTGAGTCAGTTTTCCCTCTGAAATATTTGCTCGTCATCATGTTTTGAAACTTGTGTTCTCTTAAAGGAAAAAATACTTTAAGTACTTTAACCTCCTAATATTTTCCTTTCACAGGTTTTGTGAGCCATTGGTGGAATCTGGAAATGCAAGGGTGTATTCTGAAAGAGAAGCACTTAAGGACTCGCCTACTAGATCATTGAGTCCAGAAGAAAAGGCACAGACTTTAAAGTGGAAAAGCTCCAAGAATGGTAAACGTGCTCATATGAGGAGGAAACTATTCTCCATTTTCATTAAGGAAATTGTTGAGGGAATGATTGGATATGTTCGGCTTCCACGAATCATGTTGAAGCTTCTTTCTGATAATGGCAATCAAGAATTTGGTGATTTTAAGCTTACGATACTGGGGATACTTGGGAGATATGATTTTGAAAGAAGAATTCTGGTGCGTCTTTTATATCCTCTACTGTGTTTCGGGCACATTTACATTCTGGATTCATGGTTTTTGAATTGACAACTGTTTGAATAAATATTACAGAAAGAAGGGTGATAATTATGAGGATGAAATCATTTTTTATTATTGGGATTACTGTAATTTTTAATAATTCTACTCAAATACTCTTCTAAAAATTAGGTTGAATTTATTTTCTTCCCAAGAATCGCAGCCTTCAACCACTTCTTACCCACATGAGCTGCTTATTCTCACCACTCTCCCCTGTTAGTTTGTGGTTGTTCTGACATGGGTTAGGATCTTAAGTCTTCATACTCTATCATAAATAAGTACAACAAAAGGGAACGAAAAACAGAAGAAGGGTTGGCAGTTTAACCATGCTTTTGTGTGGGTGTAATCACAGTCCTAGTGTCAGTTTAAATATACCTAGTGGTCTGACAAGTAAGGTATAAATGTCATATCAGCTGCTGTTCTCACTCTAACGTTTTTCTTATGTAGGATACTGCAAAAAGTTTGTTGGACGATGATACGTATTACACGATGAGTTTACTCAGGAAAGGAGCTTCTCATGGTTATGCCCCCAGGAGCCTTGTTTGTTGTATCTGTGGCTCTCTCCTTACTAAAAAATCGCTCGATTCTAGCATTCAAGTATTTACTTGTGGTCATGCAACTCATCTCCATTGTCAACTTCAGGAAAATCGGGCCTCATCTGGTGGTACCTTAGTAGGATGTCCTATTTGTATTCCAGGAAAGAAAGCGCAAAGGTCTAGTGGCACATATACACTTGCAGAGAATGGATTAGTGGGTAACTCCCTATCAAGTATGCAGCAAGCACGTAGCACACCAGTTTCACATCCTCATAGTCACGAAGGTGCAGATAGCTCCTTTGGAGCCCATCCATCAAGGGTATGTATTTATACTATTATAGACTGTTTAGGGCCTCATCTTTCCCATATTTTCATGTTATTTGGTCATGATCTTGCTGCTTCTAAATTTGGTTGCAACAGTTTGAGCTCTTGCATAATCTTGAAAAGGACCAGAAACTGTTCCAAATAGAAAACATGCCTCAATTGAAACTTGCACCACCGGCTCTTTACCATGAAAAGGTTAAAAAAGGAGTCGATAGTTCAATGAGAGGCAGTACAAGCCAAGTTTCTACTACAGAAAAACCAAGGAGTAAGCAACTGAGGGATGTGAAGGCAAGAGGATCGTCGGTGCGATTTCCCCTAAAATCTAATATCATCTTCGGTAAGGTTTTGTATAGTTTATCTGAAAGTAAATTGAGGGTTTATCAAGACTGGATGTATGATTGGACCCTTTTTTTTCTTCTTCGTTTTGAAGGCAAGGAAAAGAGTAGTAGGACGTAATTCAAATCATTCGTGTGACTGATCTATATGCAACAACAGAGCTCGCCCTATATATGGTCGTGCCTTTGTTGTGTCCTCGTTGAAACTAGCGGACTGATCGGATGTTTTCAAAAAGGGAGTAGCTATTGCCTTTGGTCCTCTCGTTACATGTAAATTTGGTACAGGTTTGTTTACTCGTGCCTATAACTGTATTAAATGTTAGTGATGATGAAATAATGTAAGTTGAGTTAAAGCTTCTTCATATCTGCCAATCGACAATTTATCTTCCTTCATTCACAGTTTTGTTTTCAAAGGGCCATAGCAATTTTAGATTATTTGATTTGTATTTAGCTACAATATATAGTAAGATAAGATTCAGCAATGGCTGGTGATCAAAATTAACAGAAACCGAAATATTAAATTCAGTTTGTTTTGAATCTTAAACAACGATGTTTTAGAGATTTTTAAAGACTGTATATGGCATGCAATCATATTATATTTGCCTAAAGTCCTTAAGTCCACGACCTCATAATATTCGTTAATGTTTGCTGTTTCTTCATATATTTTTTTTAAATTGTAGTATTATATTAAATTTAAAAATTTGATTAAAGTAAATTATATAATCTTGTCAATAAGGATTTGAATTCAAGACCTAATTGTCTAGCTATTTCTCATTTTTCATGGATGTTTATATTGTATTTCTCGTTTTGTTTTCGTCTCTCCTGGATCTACCGTGGTGGTAAACAATTTTTTTAAAAAATCAAATGAGAGTTAATTTTATATTTGACTATCAAATCGGAATGATTTTTTTCTTCAATTTTCATTTTTCCTATATTTTTTTAGTAATAAAGGGTTCTCATTCAATTATAATGTATAATTATTTTTAGGGTTGATAAATTTAAAATTAGGTGAAATTTTAATTTTTAAATTAATATTAATTATGATTTATTATATTTAATAAATATAATTATATTGATGTTTTTAATAGAATGAGATTGATTGTTTTGTAGGATATTGAATCTCATTAATTATTAAATTGAGTTTTAATTTAACTTCACAAGAATTTTAACATAAGCTAATGTATTTGCAGGTACTAAATATTCATTGGGAACAAGAATACTTGTGCTGTGATTATTATTCATTTCATAGTTTTACTCTTAAAACTGAATCAAATAGAAATCAATTCTTAAAAATTAATTAGATTTCATTATAATTCAGATTTATATTCGAGATTTAATCTTCAAAATAATTGTGCGGGTGAGTATTATAATTGAATAAATTAATATCATCAATGTTAACTCCATATTATCCTACACAAGAATGAAAATATCTTTTTGAAATAATTTGATCATCAATCCCGTGGGATTGGTTATAATTTAAGGAAAAAAAAATCAGTTAATTTGGTTTATTATTGGTTAACCTAACCAAACTATTGTTCACCTTAATTGCAATAACTATGAACAAAATGACGTTAAGATCCAAAAATTCTGACTGCAAAACACATTGTATGAGATGTTATATTCACTTTGCCTAGTCTCTACACCAAAGAAGTGTAATAACATAGCTTTCAAGAGCTAAGTGTGCTCTGATTTGAATCCCTCTGTTAGAGCAATCACTTTAGCTGACGGCACCTTCGACTGCAATTTTGATACAGCTTTCTGAATGTCCTGCAAAAACCTGAGCACCTTAGGAAAACGAAGCTTATACAATTTGCCTCTTATAGAATATTAAAGAGGATATATTTTACTAATGTATACGCTCCTTCGCGTTTATCTAATAATTAAGCTTCTAAATGCAATGGTGCGACACTTGATCTTTTGAGGCTGGGTTCAGGACATGGCTGTATAGATTGATATATACCCTAACTCAGCTGCTATTGGGGATGATTTCTCATAAATCCATGACAAAACGGACAACTTTACTTCGAGTGTCTTTTACTAGTCTATTCCAATTGTCGCAACTTTAGAGTTCAGATGGAGGGAGAGGTGAGACAATTAAAATGACTTCAACTCATGGTAATCTTGAAATGCTGCTAGTCTGCTAGCACTCAAAAGGTGCTGGAGTTATATAAAATACCTAAAAAAGCATTTCCATTAAGGTGATTACCTCTAGATGGTAGCGAGATGAGAAATGAGTCAGCACTACGGTTTTGTTCTGAATCCATTGTGCGTTTTCCAAGATCTGTACAAGTCGATATTCAAGATCAAATTATTAACAGAGGATCAGAATAATATGAGCATCCTAAACAAGAGTCCAGACCACTAGCATAAACATAGACTGTAATGAGATCAATATTTGTTGACTTGTTGGCAATTATCGAAATGATTCCTATACCTCATATAGATGAGTGTGACCGTGCTTTCGTGCCTGCTCAACACTAACATTTTCATCAAGAAATGTAGCCTGTCAAAAGAGAAAAGTTATCATATGAGAACCTGAAGAAACCTTCCCTCTACTCATGCTGTTGGAAACTTATATTGAAAACAATATCACTGCAGTTTCTCCAAGTCAACCAAAATACATATAACAGAAATATAAGCACACCAAGGAGGAAGGCATTATGAGGTAAGATGAAAGAAATGGTCTTTAAGATGCACTGCTTATTTGCATGCACGAGTTCTTATATGCATGTGGAGATTCGAACCATGAATGTCTAGTTTTATCTACTTCTTTTATCTTAGTGGTGGGCATGTCTCTGAGCTATAACTTTCTGCCAAAGCAACTCTTTGTTATTTCTCTTCCTAAGCCTATTTATTATTACAACTGCAATTAAGGATACCATTCAATACTTTACAAATAGCTTTCTTAGCCAAACAAGGCTACAGTAACGGAGACAGTCTTCAGCCACAAACGAACAAAAAGAATGAGAACCTCATCTACATCGTACTTTCTGGGGAAGCACAGAGAATCTGTAAATAACTCAAATGCTAAATGTAGCTAATCACCTCAGTTATGAGAATTTTGGCCTGCAATGCATCAGCATTGCGTGGATCAAGGAAGAAGTCTGACGTTGTAGCTCCTGTGAAGGCCACCTCAGGGGACAAGATAGTATCTCTGGTCTGATAAATGAACAAGCGACATAATTCATTCCTGACTTTACATAACACAGTAAAATATAGTGTGCGTGTATATATATATATATATTGAGGACTACAAACCTCAACTCCAGACTCCCTAATTTTGTCAAGTTGTCCTATTAAATGCATATACTGCCTTTTCAGTTTCTTCCTGACTGAGTAAATCACATAACCCTGCAAACATACAAATGATTACATAAAATTCCTTCCAGTATTATTGAGAGTAACTGAGTGAGTATAGTCATATACATGCAATCTAAGAAGCACCAATACGTATACGGATATGAATACGACGGGGCAAAAATACGCTAAATTCTAAAACATAGGATACAAGTACGTTAAGAATACATTTATTTTTTAATATATTTTATTTTTATTAATATTATTTTATTTTTAAATATATCTAAATAATTTAAAATAGGGAAAAGTAGCAAATAAACCTCTAAGATAGACACCCCGATGACGGATAATCCCCTATGACAAGGATTTGTTCAAATCAACCCCCAATGTTTATAAGTTGCTGCAATCAGGTCCCTCGTTTCTAACGACCGTCTACCACCGTTAAAGACTCTCTCAGGCATTTTGACGAACATCTTGCGAGCATTATATTTTATGTAAAAGACATTCCATATTTTATGGTTTTGAGAATCGAATGCTAGAATCTCAACATCTTGATTGTTGTGGTGTTGATGAGAAGATTCATAAGCAAGCTACAAGAGCACTCTTCATTTTGGGGGGACCTTTCCTACACAAGAGAGAAGGAAATAGAAAGATGGCTCTTGAGGAAAGCAGAACTCTTAGGAAAGACTAGTGTATAATGAAGACGAAGAAACAAGTGAGAACTTGCATCCCATGTCTGGCTTGAGCTTGCCTCATTACAGTTTGTTGGATAGTAGCTACCTCAATTCAATCAGAAATAGAGATCTTCGCTTCGTAGCATGCTTGATTCTAGTGTGACAACTAATGGATTGCCTAATAGATAACAATTGCAATAATCTTGAGGAAAAGATTCTAGAATCATTTTCATTATATAGCCTTACCAATGATACATGTCAGATTATATATCGCAACAACCCAAAATATTCTTATAGAAGTGGTCTAGATTCTAGCATTCGATTCTCAAAACCATAAATACGGTATGTCTTCAGCATACAAAATAATGCTCGAAAGATGTTCGTCAAAATACCTGAGAAAGTCTTTAACGGCGATAGACGGTCGTTAGAAACGAGGGGCTCAATTATAGCAACTTATAAATGTTGGAGGTTGATTTGAACAAAACCTTGCCATATTGGGTTATCCGTCATAGGGGTGTTTATGTTAGGAGCTTATTTGCTACTTTTCCCTTTAAAATATTATATTTATTTAGAATAAAATGTGGACTTAATTTAAGTTCATATATTTCAAAGCCCAAACCCTGCATTACTTGGCCCAAAATCCGGCCCATTAGATAATTTAAAAAGAACCCTAACCCTAACACAAAAATTTCATCAGCCGTTTATCTCAACCAGGGCCATCTCTCTCTCAACCAACGTGTTACGGGCTAAGGTTTGGTACATGCATGTGCATGGCATGGAGGGTGCATGGGAGTGCATGGGTCTGCATGCAGCGTGTAGGAGCTGCTATGTTTGTTTCTATTTCAATAAATGTTTGTTAGGAGTCTTTATCTTCATCCTATGTTAGTTTGCCACGTGGCACAAATTTGTTATGAGCCAGAGATCATTTATAGCCCTTTGTACGAGCTGCCAAGCTCAGCTTTTATCATCTTAATGAAAGTATCCTTTATCTATTTTGTCATTACTCTTTTGTCTCTCAATTCATACCAAATCTGAGAGTGTGAGTTGCGATTGATGATCAAGAGTGAGCGTTGCCTAACAATTGGTATTAGAGCCTTGCGCACACGCTTACCGTATGCCAAGGAGACCAAAAATGGAGAATCATTTGGCGAATGTGGAATCACAGCTTGGGGAGATGCAGCAGTAGCTAGTGGAGTTGGGTGAGACATTGAGTCACTCGATAACACAAACGGTGATGGCTGCAATGAAAGGGCAGATCGAGGAACTGAGAAGATAGTTGCGTGGGGGTGGAAATCGACGCGAAGGCAAGGATCTAGCGGAGGAGGGAGAGAGGAACTCAAAAGTAGGAAGAGATAAAGGTAACTCTTCGAACTCCAATGGATCGAGCAATAAGCCGCCTAAGCTCGAATTTCCTAGGTTTGAAGGTCAAAACCCTATGTAGTGGATTAGAAAGTGTAATAAGTACTTTGCAGTCAATAATATGAGTGATTATGATTAGATATTTATGGCTGCAATGTATATGGAAGAAGTGGCTAATCTCTGGTATGATGAATATATTAAGAATGAAGAGATCTCGTGGAGAGAGTTTTCTGAGGAGGATGGAAAGAGCCTTATTGCTCAATTTAATCACTTAAAACAAATTGGTAGTATAGTGTCTTACACTAACAGGTTTGAGGAGCTTAAGGCGTTTGTAGCTGTTAGGAAGAGAAGGTTGGATGAGGATTATTTTGTGAAAAGCTATGTTGGAGGGTTGGAGGGTTGAAGGATGAGACTAGGAGTGTTGTGGAAATGTTTGATCTTGATACACTTAGTCAAGCAATTAAACTGGCTAAAAAAACAAGAATTACAGTTGTTGGCTTGGGTAGAGGACCAAAACAAGTTAGCAGAGGGTTTGATGGAGGTATGAAGAGAGTGGGAATGGAGCAGGGGGGTAAGGTGGGGAACCAGGAGAGTCAGCAACATTCAAACTTCAATAAGCTAACCCTCTATTAGTAACTGTAGCGGATGGTGGTAAGCTTGAATTTACAACTAGATGCCCAAAGCTGGAATGGGAGATGAGAGGGTGCAAGTTCATTTCAGCCATAAGAATGCTCCAACTAAGAGGGTGTGACATGGTTGTAGGCGTGAACATATTGAAGCAAATGGGACCTGTAACCTTTGACTTCATAGAAAGGAAAATTAGTTTCATGAAGGATGGTAAAAAGATTGTGTTGCAAGGGACTAAGCAGGGAGTATCTCTCACCATGATGACAGGGAAGCAGTTCACCAAGACAATAAGAAAAGGCAAAGGCTCATGTATGGGATGTCTTTGTATGCTTTCCGTTGAGAAAGTGGTAGCAGATTGCAAGCCTCATTCTGATTTGCAACCACTCATCTCCAAGTTTTTGCCAGTGTTTGAGACACCTACTAAACTACCACCAAGCAGAGGTCATGATCACAAAATCACACTGAAGCAAGGCACCACGGCCTTCAAACAAAGTGCCTATAGATACCCCTATATGCAAAGGCTGAAGATTGAAAAATTGGTATAAGAGATGCTTAGCACAAGGTTGATTCAACCTAGCTCGAGCTCTTTCTCATCCCCATTGCTACTTGTGAAGAAGAAGGATGGAACATAGTGGTTTTGCGTGGACTATAGGCAACTTAATTCACTGACAGTGAAAGACAACTTTCCAATACCCCTTATTGATGATTGCTGGATGAACTTGGAGGACTTGTCATATTCTCAAAGATTGACCTAAGAGTAGGTTATCATCAAATCAGGATGCACCTGAGGACATCTACAAGATAGCATTTGTGACCTCTAGTGGACTATATGAAATCAAGCTTATGCTCTTTAGACTCACCAACGCACCAGCCACTTTTTAGGCTCTAATGAACTAAGTCTTCAAGCCATATCTTGGGAGGTTTGCACTGGTGTACTTTGATGATACACTAGTGTTTAGTATGAGCAAGGAACTACATATGGTGCATTTGGAGATTGTGTTTCAAACACTTATTTCTAATCAGTCGTATGCCAAGGCCTCAAAATGTATCTTTGGGCAGTCCCATGTAGAGTCGTTAGGCACATTATTAGTGGAGAAGGAGTTGCTGCTGGCCCAGCAAGATCAAAGCCATGGTGGAATGGCCACAACCTAAGTCTCTTAAGGCATTGAGGGCGTTCTTGGGGCTAACAGGCTACTACAGGAAGTTCATACGACACTATGGCCCTATTGCAAGGCCCTTGAATGACCTCACCAAGAAAGGAGCGTTTCTGTGGAATGAGCAAGCAACTAAAGCTTTCAACACTCTTAAGGAAGCTATGGTATCAGCACATGTCCTTAAACTACCAGATTTTTCCAATCCCTTCACATTGGAGACAGATGCTTCCTATGATAGTATAGGTGTTGTTCTAATGCAGGATGGTCGCCCTATTGCTTTTCTTAGTAGATCCTTGGCTCCAAAGCATAAGGGTCTTTCAACATATGAGAAAGAGTTTCTGGCCATCATAATGGCTATTGAGAAGTGAGGTCCTGCCTCTTGCATTGTCAGTTTATTATAAGAACTGATCACCAAAGTTTAAGATAACTTCTGGAGCAGAAAATCTCTACTCCAGTGCAGCATAAATATCTTACCAAACTCTTGGGATTCGACTATAGAATCGAGTATAAGAAAGGCTATGATAACAGGGTTGCACATGCATCATCTAGGCAAGATCATGAGCAAGGTGGAGTTATGAACCTCTCTTTTACCACTTGCACACCCACGTGGATAGCTGGGATTATGATGAGCTATGAGGATGATGTTGTAGCTCAAGAGGCTATTATTGAATGATGTACACTACCCTATAATGTCTCATTTTTTTCCTACCACGATGGATTACTTCGATACAAGGGTAAGCTATATGTTGGGAATGCTAAGGGTTTGAGGAAAAAGATCATTACTTATTTGCACAACTCTGGATATGGTTGACATTTGGGGATAAATGCAACATTTCAAAAGGTTCGTACTACCTTTCTTTGGCCAGAACTTCAGAAGGAGGTTCAGCAGTTGGTCATGGCTTGCCATGAGTGTTTGAGCTGTAAACACGAAACTACTAAGCCAGCGGGCTTGTTACAGTCACTACCTATTCCTTATCAGGCGTGGCAACATATTACCATGGACTTCATTGAAGGTTTACCTCCTTCAAACGGCAAGGACACAATTTGAGTTATTGTTGACAGGTTTACAAAGTATTCTCACTTTTTTGCTTTGAAACATCCATTTACTGCAACTGATTGTGCTCGGCTTTTCATTGACATCATCTATAAGCTTCATGGTCTTCCTTCCAGTATAGTTTCTGATTGTGATTGCCTTTTCACAAGTGCTTTTTGGAAGGATCTTTTTCACTCTACTGGGTCCAGCTTCACCTTACCACGACGTACCACCCTCAGGCAGATGGGCAGAGTGAGCGAGTTAACTAATGCTTGGAAACCCACCTACGGTGTATGTGTAGTCATGCTCCAAAGAAGTGGCTTCAGTGGCTTCCTTTGGTGGAGTTTTGGTACAACACTTCATACCATTCTTCGCTTGCTTTGACCCCTTTTGAGGTTCTCTTTGTTTACAAGCCTACTCTATTGGCTATGCAATCCTATATCACCCCTCAAGTTATTGGAGTTGAGGCAACACTACAGGATAAAGTGGAGATTCAGATTCATTTGCGCCGTTTCCTCCGAAAGGCGCAGGACCGTATGGTGGCCAGTGCTAATAGACATTGTCATGCTCGTGAATATGCGGATGGTGATTGGGTTTATCTTAAACTCAAGCCCTATAAACAACATTCTCTTCCGTTGCATCGTGCTTGGAAGCTTAGCCCACGGTATGCTGGCCCCTTTTTTATCACTAAGCGCATTGGTTTGGCTGCATATGAGCTAAGACTTCCCCCTACAGCTAAGATACATAATGACAGAGTGTTAAGGTCCCCACTCATGTTTCTGATTTACCCGAGTTTGATGTGGATGGCAAGCTTTTGTTGCATCCAGTTAAGGTGTCGCTCGACGTTTGGTTAAGGTCCATAGCAATCCATGTACTCAGGTTTCGGTGCAATGGGCTCATCTACCCGAGGAGGAGGCGACATGGGAAGATTTTCAGACGATGGAAGCTCGCTACCTTTCCTATTTGGATTGAGGACAAGTCATGTTTAAGGGGGAGGGAATTGTCACGGATTAGGGTTTGGTACATGCATGTGCATGGTATGGAGGGTGCATGGGAGTGCATGGGTCTGCATGCAGCGTGTAGGAG